>JAZEWU010000043.1:1077052-1087151 GCA_036362915.1 Geotria australis | reverse complement strand
CGAAGAATCGCAAAGAAGAAGAAGACGGGATTCCTGTGACACGACAAACACGCAAAGTGACAAAAGCTACACACTAAGAGAAGCCATAGAGTGTTGCGTTCATACTTACTGGCGCTCATGCCGTCTGCTGAGATGAAGTCAAATATGCATTATTGTCATTCACAAGGATCAGTTGGGTCAAACAAATTGACAGCCTCTACTGAAAACAAAACGAGAGACACGGTTGTTGTGGCGGGTTGGGAGTAAAGTGAGATGAGAGAGGAGCGGTAAGCAGCGCACTTAGAGGATAATAATAATAATTTTACATTTATAACGCGCACAAATTCATTCACTATCGATCGCAGTAGCAAGACATGAACGAGGAGGGTTGCTTGGAGGAGAGTAGAGTGAGCTGAGGTTAGAGGGGCTTACAGGTATGAGTCGATGGCGGACGTTTAACACAGCGCGTAACGGTCACCGCGTTCCTCCGCCTCGGTCGTCGTCTCAGGGCAAGGACTTCGGCTACGTGACGTGCACGCCGCGGAGAGGCGAGGAAGTGAACAGCCTGGACTCGTTCGGAAACCTGGAGGTGTCTCCTCCCGTCATCGTCAAGGGCAAGAAGTACCCGCTCGGGCGCATCATCATCGGCAGCGCCTTCCCGGCGTGAGTACAGTGCCGAGTCTGGGTCTGTCTGTCATTTTGGTGCACCCGGCCTGGCACAGGCGCTGTGGTGACGTCACCGGCCGCAACTTAGTGGCAAACGGCGGTTATTGTTTGGAATGATTCACACCCGCCGCTTGTTGGATAATTTAACGCGTTTTCAAGAACTGATTATTTTTTTCGCCATTTTTTTTCCTATCCTCAGAAAGATTACAGTGTCACGGGAATCCCGCAAAGAGCTTGCAAAGTCACTGGGTGTTTTCTGCCATAATAATAAACATCTCTCTGTACTGATATAGGTTTTGACGCCTCGATTCATGATGGATGCTCTTCAGAGTTGTTCTTTCGGGATAACCGTGTCGAGCGATCTGCCTCTCTCCCTCGTGACATTTGGCCTCCCACGTTGGATGATACTTTCAAGAGACACGGATGATGCTTCCAACGTGGACGGCCAAATGTCACAAGGGAAAGAGGGAGATCGCTCGACATGGAAAGAACAGCTCTGAAGAGAAACCGTCTATCTACATGCCACCCTGCCTATTGCTGAAATCAGTCGGCTTGTTCTCCTTTCGCTGCAGGGATCGGACGGGGCGCCAAATGGCTCGCTCCGTGCGCGAGTTCCTGTTTGCGCAGCAGGTGCAGGCGCCCATCGAGCTGTACAGCGACTGGCTGAGCGTGGGCCACGTCGACGAGTTCATGAGCTTCGTGCCGGCGCCCGACCGCAAGGTGGTGTATAGGCGTAGCTCGCGACCCGAGTTCGAAACCCGCTCGTGGCCAACAGCGGCCAACAGCGGCGATGATTTTCTCAACCGGTCGTGGGCCTCTCCTAGTTCCTAGCGCGGTGTGTAAACATTGCCACATTGCTGCTAGGGAGACAAATTGCGGCCGGGCGTGGTGCTGGTCACCAACCTCCTTGTGCGCCGTGTCGACCTTCATGGGTGCTCGCTAACGGCGCTTGACCCTACGGTCTGTTAAGGCTATACGGGGGATCTTTGTCTTTGTATAGGCGTATATCCGCGCACGCGTGTGCGCTCTTTGTCTGTGGATCAGGTTTTGATTAAAAGAAGAGACGCTAAGGCAGTTTGAGCGAGATTAATATTCGAAGGCATATATTTTTAAACAATTTATGTAAAAATGGCGAATGTCGGGCATCCGGCCCACAACACGTGGGACACTCCACGCACAGTGCACGTCGACCACGACGATGAGCAGCAACAACATCATCATCAGCAAAAGGCGGCTGCAGAAGCTGTCCTGCAATGGGTGTATTCTGCCAGCAGGGACCGATATTGCTCAGATATCAGATGACGGACGAGCAAAATTAACAAAGCAATCGAGGTGGAAGGATGCAAAGAGAAAAGAGCGGTCGATGGAAAGTGAGGTTTGGAAGAATCCGCCGGATGGAGGCGGCAAGATATTGTGAAGAGCGGACGACACACAGTGGGAAGCCTTTGGCCTAGCAGTGGGCTGTTAACGGTCTTGGTCTCTGTGCTCGCGTCAAGTGTTGTGCGTGATGTGTTGGCGATGTTGCGCTTCTCTCGCAGGGTTTCCGGCTGCTGCTCGCGTGCCCAGACGCCTGTCTCCGTCTCCTCAAGGAGCTGCAGGAGCAGGGCCACGGCCAGAGGCGCCTCTTTGAGAGCTGCCCCGACGGTGAGCGGAGTGACGGTGCAACGTATTAGCCACAGTATTCATTTCAAGCCGCTTCTTAAAGTAGCGTTTGACGTAGGCGGAAAAATATGAAACATAAATTCTGTACCCCCCCCGCCCCCGGCTCCTTCCCTCCTCATTCGCACTGCTCTCTTCTCATCTACGATTCCCACAGTTATCGCAGCTTTGAAGCGCAAGGTGAAGATTCAGGACATTCTTGATGACAAAAACATCACGACTGAAAACTCATACATACAGGTACAGTACTCGCCCAGAGACGGACTGATTCACTTTCACACTATGTCCTCGAATAGAGGCCTCATAAAGGGATGTCATTTTTTCATATATCCGTTTCAGTAAAAGAATCGCAAAGAAGAAGTAACAAAGTGCCGTTACTTCCATAATAGCGAAGGCAGCTCCAATTAATAGTTTTTAATGGTAGTCATATTGTTACTGTAATAAAATGGGGATCAAGGTAGAGGCGTTCACGTCGCGATCCCTGTCAAGTAATACTTGGGATTACCTGCAAATTCTACCAAACACTTCGAAGCCGAGGAGCTGAAAGACAACGATGTCCAGAAGCTCATCAGATGCCAGAAGCCCCTCAGTCTGGAGCAAGAAGAGAGGCCAATGCCCGCCTTTAATAAGGCCAGCACTGACCATTATATCTCTAAATGTTGAAGGGCTGTCTGCAACTAAAGAAGAACTTGTTGCAATGGGAAACTGTCATATAACCATCATGCTTCGAAAAATCGAATCGAATTCGACTGTAATAAAATAAATGTCTATGTAAAATGAAGGGAAAAAACCCCCTCTGAAATCACCACAAATCACAAGACAATTTTGGAACACAACGCAGCATCACAATAGTTACTGTACCGTACAGTACAAAACCGGGACTACACTGGTGCGGGATATTTCTGTGCAGCGTGTCATCTCTCGCGGCTAACCCACAACACTGCTCACTTCTGGAGTTCCGTAAGAAATGTCTTCACCCCCTGACTGTACAAACACACGCACACACGTCCTAACGACGACGACTGGTGATAGCGCTGCATCGACTGGAACCGCGACGTGCTCAAGCGGGAACTGGGCCTGGAGGAGACGGACATCATCGACCTGCCGGTGCTCTTCTTCCTAAACAAGAAAATGGCCGAAGCCTACTTCCCCGATGTGGTGCGTTCATTAATTTCAACTTCTCCGATGTGGTGCGTGGCCGCTTTGTTACACAAGTTCAATTCATTCATTTCAACTTTATTGTCAAATTCTGCCAGATGTACAGGACATATAGAGGATCGAAATGCCGTTTCTCTCAGACTCCGGTGTTGGCATATACTGTACAAGGACTGAGACAACAATAATTGAAACCTCGGTTGTTATTTTAAATAATGATACATCCATCCATCCTTTGTCAGCAACCACTTAATCCTGTGCAGGGTCGCAGTGAACCGGAGCCTATCCCGGCAGTGCTATACCCAGGAAAGGATGCCAGTCCATCACAGAATAAAGGTTTCTAATGCTATCAAAGCCCCTCGTCTCTAATTGTGTCCCTCTGACAAACACCTCTAATCGCTGAGCCAACTCCGCAGCACGACCCAGTCGAAGAGCAGTCTTTACACCCCGTGTGCTCGGTGTCCCGTGTTGTTTGTCTGGCAGGTGAACATGGTGGTGCTGAACAAACAGCTCGGCATCCCGAAGCCGTTCTGGCCACAGGTGGGCGGCGAGTGCCCGCTAGAGAGCAGGGTGCGCTCCCTGCTGCAGCCGCTGGGCCTCACCTGTAACTTCATCGACGACCTAAGGACCTACCACCTCAACCTGGGCGAGGTGCACTGCGGCTCCAACACTCGCCGCTCCCCGTTTGCCGGCGTGCGATGGTGGGACGTGGGCCCTCTGTGAGTCTGTCTAGTGCCTTGATGCGAAGATGATGCCCACACCACTGACACCCATTTTCCGTTGGCGCATCCGAGCCGAGTCAGCACGAGGCTATCCTGGGTATAGCACTGCCGGGATAGGTGGTTGGTCCCCCAATGCTATTGCTGAGCCAGAATCAAACCGTAATTTCCTGGTCTCACAACATATCTGACTCGGAGCCAAGCAGGGCAGGGGCTAATTGTGCATGTGATGCTAGTCATTTCGCTGTGAGGACACAGCATCACCACACTTGCTACGTGTCTCGATTGATTCATTTATCCATAGTCTAGCTCTTTTTATGAGTTAGGTTACGTAAAGATATTTATGTGTCGCAAACCCGCCTCCACCCGACACAGCCAATTAGTAAAGGGTTGTCACGTGAACAAAAACGTGCCAATTCGTTACTACTTCCACACCGGTATGTTGAAAAGCGAGCCCACGTAACTTACAATGAAGGCACGACGTTTCGCTGATAGTTACAATCAGCATCATCATCACATCACAGCCCCCACAAACCGCAACTACCCCCCCCTTCCCGCTCCCTCTATAAATACCACCCGTGGAAGGGTGGGGCCGGATGCTCATCAGATCTCTTTGTTCCTGATGAAGCTGATTGTAACTATCAGCGAAACGTGCTTTCATTGTAAGTTACGTAGGCTCGCTCTTCAACATACTGGTGTGCTGAAGTAGTTACGAATTGGCACGTTTTTGTTGACGTGACAACCCTTTACTAATTGGCTGTGTCGGGTGGAGGCGGGTTCGCGATACATAAATATATTTACGTGACCTAACTCCTAAAAAGAGCTAGACTATGGATAACATTGGTCACAAAAGCATTCGAGTTAAATTGATTCATTTATGTTTGATATCGGAGGCACGGCTTGGGTTGTGTGGTGGAAAAAACACCTGGTGCCTCCTAAAGGCCACCGGGCCGCATGGCATAATGCTGGCATTGCTTGGTTGTTCAGTGGAACAAGGTATGAGAGCCTGGGCTCAACTCGGGCAAATTCCTGTGATTATTAATCCAGCTCATATCGTGTATAGCGAGCGAGTTGATGATTCCAGGCAGGTAACCAATGGTTGTTAAAATTATAATTGTCATTTTTCCAACTCTGAGGACTTAAAAAGCAGGCTTGTCTAAATGTGTTATTTCAGCCGAGTGCATTTTTCTTCAGATGCTTGCTTCCTTATGGCAAATGGAGGGAAAGGCATAAAACAAATCGTGGCTGCTATAATAATAATAGCATTTATATAGCGCCTTTCACCCGAGGGTCACAAAGTGCTGCACAAAGCTGCAGAGAGAACGACATGTCAACAACGACAGAGCACGGAAAATCAGCAACAATTTTTTGGGGTTTTTTTTTTTTATCCGAGCTGTGGAGAGAACGGCACAACAACAACGGGGAGACAGAAAACTGAGAGTCAAGCGATAGCAACGAATTATAAGACGAAGGACAAAAGAAAATGCAACAGGGAAACTAATAATAATTCTACAAGCAAGGAGGCAACAAATGTCCCTCCTTGCTTGTTGTACTGGCTCTTGAACATCCATCCAACCATCCATTTTCAGAAACCACTTAATCCTGTACAGGGTCGCGGCGAGCCGGAGCCTATCCCGGCAGACACAGGGTGCAAGGCAGGGGAACACCGAGGATAGGACGCCAGTCCATCGCAGGGCGCCTGGGGAAATTTAGTCAGTACACCAATTAACCTGGCAACATGTCTTTGGACGGTGGGAGGAAACCGGAGTGGCCGGCGAAATATTTTGCTTATTCGTCCCCTGATTTACTGGTGAAACCTTGGAGATTCAAGGATCAACTTAACTAAAGCATCCAGTTTTTCTTTGTTGGATATGGATATTGAAGTAAGATAATAAATGGCTTGAGGAGTTTTTCACTGTGATTACCGTGGTATTAACTGAGTTACTCGGCATTTGAAACGCACCGTCTCGTTTCCACTGGCACATCCAAGCTTAGCCAGTATGCGTGACATTCTGAGCCAGGACTGCTCTACACTGGCTTCACAAAACAGCTTATTTAATCTGCAGAACACCAAGGCTTGTATGCCTTATTTCAGCTTCACTTACCATTTAATTTGAAACCTTAATACGTTCAGCTTTAAATCCTCCCCCCATTTAAAAACTCTTTAAAAGAAGAATGAATGTTAGATTAAACAGTAATGGTATAGGTAGTGGCGCTGGGGTGCCACTGCCTCAAAGTTGTAATTAGAAATAATTAGTCCTACAGAGTTCCAAGCGGCAGATAGTGGTTTAAGTATGGTTGTCCCCTGTCCCGGTTTTTCCCGGATTGTTGCGACTGTCCCTGGAAAACTATAATCTCTTCCGGGACATCAAGTGTCTCGCGGATTGTTGTCGGATCCCTGTCGATACACGTTGTTCTCCCCTCGTCCTAACCGTGAGCTTTCGCAATCCGTGAGGTTATAATTTATAATTTTACATTTTTATAACGCGCACATATTCATTCAATGTCGAAGGTATTCATCGACGAGAGAACGACTCAGAGGCGTGAGGAAAGCGCAGAGAGGCGGAGGAGGCAGCTAGGCAGGTTTGCCGGCACCATATTGCTACACACTGCTTCCTATATATTATGATGTTATCCGCGAAATAATTAATGAGTGTTTTTTTTTTACCCATGCGTTAGTAGAAGAACATCTTGGTTTCCCAAGACTGTGAGTTTATTAACCATAAACTATGCGCCGTCTGCTCCACAGAGTAGGCCATATGTCACTGTGCCGAATAATTAATTCATTGTCAGAAACTGCTTAATTCTGTACAGGGTTGTGGTAACGGTGCCAATTCGCCAAGTAAAAAAATGACTTGCTAAGTTACTTAATTGGGTAACCCACATGAGTAGGAATGTTGGGTTGGGGGGTGGAGGCAAGAGCAAGCATCACTTGTCTGGTTGCTTTGGGGCCTACAGTCAACAAAGTTGACAACTACTAGACTTATGATGGTTGATTCTTAAGAGCTGTCCTTTCGTGATAGCCATGTCGAGCGTCCGACGATGCTTCCAATGTGGGAGGTGAAACGTCGCGAGGGAGCGAGGCAGAGAGGCAGATCGCTCGACACGGCTATCCCGGAAGACCAGCTCTGAAGAGCAACCGTCGTGAATCGAGCAGTGAAAACCTACATCGGTACACTGGAACCTATTTAACCGGGTTAAGACTGGAGCTGGTCTGCAGCACGGCCTGCAGACTGGCCCAAAAGACGGCTTGCTTGCTCTCATCCTTCACCGGCCACTCCAGGTAGGTCTTGCGGTTGAGGAGGCGACGCAGTTTGCAGAACCTGTTCGGCAGCGAGTCTTTTGGCAGCGGCTCCAGCAGGATGAGCACCAGCGAGTCCTGGCGCGCGTCCAGCACGTGGTGCTGCGCGAAGTACATCTCGTACTGGCACCACTCGCTGTTCACAAAGTTGTTGGAGAGGACGAACAGCGTCTTCGAGGACTGCTCGATGCCGCGGATGATGTTGTCCACGATCCACTCGCCCGGCTTGAAGTCGCGCTCGTGCACGCACAGCTTCAAGCTGGAGCTCTCGAGCCTCGGCAGCAAGGTTCTCTGCACCCACTCCGAGTCCATGTGGCTGTAGGAGATGAACGCGTTGTACTCGAAATGGGGCTGCTCCCCGTCTGGCAATCGGGTGTAGCCCCTCCGCTTGGCTTCCAGCCATATCCAGCCCATCTGTATGTACCAGATGGCGTCGAAGTAGTAACCCAGGCCCAAGACCAGCGCTATGACCACCGTCGTGATGACGACGCTGAGCGCGATCACGACCCTCTTGTCGCAGGAGAAAATGCTCGGGTTGAAGGAGTCCACGGGCTGTTCCGCCAGGCTGTCGGGATAACTGCAGATGTAGTCCTGTGGCCAGTCCACCAGGAGGGATTTGTCAAACTCCTTCCGGAACCAGTAAAGGTCGCACATGCAGTAGAAGAGGTTGTTTCCCAGCTTGAGGGCCTTGATGTTCGGAAGGAGTTCAAACGTTCCCATACTTATGATTCCCACGGTGTTGTAGTCGATGTGCATGACCTGCAGGGACGAGGAGCGGATGCTTGGCTGTATGTAGTGGATGTTGTTGCCAGTCAGATACAGCTCTCGTAAGGAGGTCGCCTCGTCGAGCACGTAATAGGGCACGGCCTCCATCCGTGTGTACGATAGATCGAGAACCTTCAGCTGCGGTGATGTGCAGATGCGAGAATCCCTGGTGATGTCGTTGTTCCGCATGATCAGTGTTTCGAGAGTTCTAGGCCAACTGCACTCGTTAATATCGGTGATGTAATTGTAGCTAACGTCCAGCAACGTAATGCTAGGCATCAGAGACACCCTGTTTGATATGACTCGCAGATCGGAGAACTTGTTATGGCTGATGTAGAGTTCAGTGGCCCGCGGAAGGATGACTTTATACTTGCAGTTTGTCCACCAGAGGCCTTCCTCGTCAAGGAGGTTTCTGGAGAAGTCGAGCCACGTGATAAATCTGAGTTTCATGAAGAAACACTCCACTTTGTTCATGCCAGTGTTGGTTATTTTCAGCTTGGAAAGGGATGGAAAAAGCGTGAAATTGATAGCAAACTTTGGGTATGTCATGTTCAAGTGAAAAATCTGATCGATTATTACTTTTTCAAGAGCCGCCAATTTTGTCACATTCTTCACGCCAAAGAATTTCACCACGTCCTTGTCCGTGTACGAGGAGTTTGTGATCTCGACAGATGTGACCTCAGACAAGTAGGTGTTCTTCAGCAGGCTTGTTATTTCGTTGTCCGTGATGTTGGCAGCGACGAGTGTGAGGTTTCTCAGCAAAGAGCAGCTTTCGAGTCCGTAAAAGAAGTCGATGGACGTGTTTTTGACGGGATACAACAGCACTCTGTCCGTTCGAAACTCGGAAACCTTGGTCTTATTCAAATCGAGGAAAACTTTTGAAAATATGACCGGGTCGTCATCGACGGTGAAATTCATTCGGAAGCTCTGGAGCATTTTAAACGGAGTGAGTGCTCCCGGCTCGAACTTCCTGAGCGGAGAGCCAGTCTTCACGTGCAAATGCGTCACGTCGACGTTCCGCAGCGCCGCAAAATCCAACGCGTTGAGGACTTCCGTGTAAGCGGTGCCGATCGTGAGCGACCTGAGACCGCGCAGATTTGAAAATGCCCCGTGCAACGCGAACGACGTGTAGTTATTCATGGAGACATTGAGAACCTGCAGCAGCTGAAGGCTGTTCAGGGCTTCCGTGGGGATCTCGAGCAGCTCATTGTGGTAGAGATCCAGCTGCTGGAGGCCAGCGGTGCGCGTCAAGGCCCCGGGATCTATCTCGCGGATGCGGTTGAAGGCCAGGTTGAGGACGCGAAGCAGCGGCGTGCTGGAGAAGCTGTCGGCCGCCAGCGATTTGATGTCGTTGTGAGACAGGTCGAGCTGGGTGATGGTTGGCGGCAGCCCGGGCGGCACAGCCTTGAGGCCGCGACCCGAGCAGTCGGCCACGTCCCTGGCGACCGTGCACTGCCGCTCGGAGGAGAGGGCCTCTCCGCGCGTCCATGGGCCCGCGTGCGCGAGGCACAGAAGTACCGCGGCGGCAACGCGAACGCCTGGCCAGCCCGCCATGCCGCAACGTGGCTCGTCTGTTGATCGGCAAGGTTGAACGATATGTTACACATGAGACGTGGATTTCACGTTAACGAATAACAACGAGCCTTAAGTCACGATGCAAGGCTTTTGAATTTGCCACGTTTCGGATTTCCAATCGACAGGTCACCGGTTCGAACACCCAGCGCGGCAGTTGAAATACTGGTGAAAATAGCCTTGAATGCCACTCCCAGCATCGGTCCACACAGCGGTATAAATAGGGACATCAATCAATCAATCAATTCAACTTTATTGTCAATCCTGCCATATGCCCAAGACA
>JAZEWU010000043.1:1061557-1073506 GCA_036362915.1 Geotria australis | reverse complement strand
TAGCTACCTCGAACCCATCCTGGGTATAACCCTGCCTTGCGCCCTGTGTTTGCCGGGATAGGCTTCGGCTCAACGCGACCCTGTACAGGTATCACTCAAAAGAGACACCGGCACCCCATACCCCCGCAGCACCTTCCACGGTAAATTTCAGGGCACACGGTCATAGGCTTTCTCCAGATCTACAAAACAAATGTTGACTGGATTAGCAAACTCCCATGACCCCTCAATTATCTGTGAGAGGGAAAAAAGCTGATCCATGGTTCCACGGCATTGGATGGATCGATGGCTGCAACGGTATTTCTTTGCAGCTCCGTTGCCTCTCTTCTGACCTTTTGCCTCTTATTCCAATTCGTCTTGGCAATCAAAATAATCCATCCACCGGAGCTCCTGTTACAGTATTCGCGAGGTTTGCACGGATTAGCGAAGTCGCCTGGAGGTAGCGGCATATGTCACACAGTGTGCTGGTGCTAGGTCAAATGTCGCACCGCAAGAGGCTCGGGGAGATCTTCATTCAGCGGTGGATAATATCATACGTGATGATGTTTTTGCATCTATCTGGCACTGCCAGAAATAAACGTCAGTTACAAGATCTGTCGGGTGAGGTAAGTGGTAGGGAGATGTTGGGGGGTGTGGGTAAAAGCTAACGATCCAATCTGTTATCTCAGCAATGACCGTCGCGTGGAGGAACATGGTGTTCATCTCTTAAAACACCAAGTGGACACATTTTGTTATTCATGAGTATTCTCTGGCTCGCATATGTGGGTGTTCCCTGGAATTGTACCGGGGAACACCCAATGAGATGTTTGTATGGCGTTGTATAAAAGCCAGCATCACTTCATCAAAATACACAGATTCCCCCCCCCGCCCGCCCCCGAACTTGTCTGTCCACCTCACATCGTAAAATACATTTTTTTACACATTTAATATGATACAAGGCCTTCAGTGAATGATTACTTTGTACTGTATTGATATTATTAGGTCAACTCAAAGCTATCTTACGTAAAAGTGCGGTTGTACGCAGGGTGCTGCTGTCCTTCGTGTCTCGGTGGCGTCGCCTTGGATATCATCAGCGGTGCAGGTAACTCGGCTCATTCCATGAGCAGTGCAGGTAACTCGGCTCATTGTTGCACACGGAGTTATTTTGTCAATACGCTAACGGATGAAGTTGTCCCCACGCCACGTGGATTGTGGAATTCTTCTTCTTGCATTTTGCTAAAAGGATAACATACCGATGTAGATTTAGTTCGAAAGCTTTCATGACCGATATTATCCATAGTGTTTTATGAGTTTATGTCACGTGAAAAGTTATGCAAGTGTTACGTGCCCGTCGATGTGTTGGAAAAAAACGACTGGACATAACAGCACTTACCTTTAAAGACATTATCGACGTTTCGCTGGAAGTTGCACTCAGCATCATCAGGAAAAAGGGGACAGGATGTTTTGGTTGTTTTTGTTTATACGGTCGTGAGTGGGGGGGGGGGCGGCCCACGCGAAATTCAAGGTAAGCGCTGTTTGTCCAGGCGTTTTTGTTCCAACACATCGACCGGTACACAACACTTGCATAACTTTTCACGTGACCTAAACTCATAAAACACTGGATAATACCGATGTAGGTTAATTTTGAGGTCTGTTAGCCGCGAGAGGGCTTCAGGAGACACTTGGTATCTTTTTGCTGTTCCTCCGTTAAGAGTACAGACTGCAGTGGTTTACTATGTGCTCCATGGTTTGGGTTGCATGGGTGTTGTCACGATTCTTGTGTATGGCAATCTGTAGACGACAGTGGTTCATTATATGGTTCATCGTTTACGGCTTCTAAAGTATAGTATTGAAACGGTAGTATGGAAATGTACACAGATGAAGGAATGCTCTTTCACCAAATTGTTATCTATTATATACGTTTACAATTTAAGGCCACTGTTCAACCGCGTACAGGATTAAGCGGTGTCTGACAACGAATTAATGTTTAACGAATCTGTCGATTTTGTCCATTTTAAACCCACTATTACTAACCGGTGGGTCGCGACACCCAAGTGGTGCCTTGGGGTGCAAAGGGGAGAGAACCCCTGTTTTAAACAATTCGCCCCTCCAAAAGAAGAAATTATCTGAAGGGTCAATGCCGTGAAAACCTACATCGGTACAAAATAAAGATAAATAAAAAGTAGACATTAACCAAACCGAAAAAACAGCTTCCACACAAAGCATTGCGCAACAATAGCACATTGCGATGTGAAATGGCCAACGCCATTTGGCGCCTAGGCTGGGCAAGCCAGGAATGATTATCAAGATTCGTGCAATAACGAGCCCCTTATCCTGCAGGTGATCATGTCTCTGAGTGCTGCTCTGGATGGCTCCTCATCCTGGGTTGCCCTGTGCCTGCTTCTGGTGCTCGTACTCTTGTTCTCCCAACGTCTGCCGGGAGGAAGCTCCCAGAGGTTTCCCCCGGGTCCCCGGCCGTGGCCCCTCTTTGGAAATCTGACCCAGATCAACCTGCATGCCCCGTACGAGACGCTCACAAAGGTAAGCACCAGAGCAAGGGGGGGGGGTTCACTGACACACGGGTTGTGAATGCCAGGGATATCCATCAGTATTGTAGTCCTGAAGTTACTTGAGATGACATATAAATCCCCCCCCAAAAAATGTTGCTGATTTTCCGTTCTCTGTCGTTGTTGACATGTTGTTCTCTCCGCAGCCCTGTGCAGCGCTATTCTATATTTTACCTAAAATATCTTAAATATAATAAAACAGTAATAATAATAATAATAAAACGAGTTACTCGATTGTTTTAATTAACAGGCTTTACGGAGGTCATCACCTAAGTACGGGCGTTCTGATAACGGGGCGATCGTAAGACGGGCGTTCGTAACCCCCGAACTGCCTGTATCCCTACCACAACGCGTGACTTCGGCGTGTGCGGCAGCTGGCGGAGACCTACGGGCCGGTGTTCAGTGTGAGCCTCGGGCCGCGGCGGAGCGTGGTCCTCGTGGGCTACGAGGCGGTGCGGGACGCCCTCGTGCTTCAGGCCGACGACTTCTCGGACCGGCCCGTCGTGCCCATTTTTAAGGAGATGTCCAGTGACCATGGTGCGGGGCAGTTTTCACCCCACACTGACGCGCGATTGCACCCGTAGCCCCCATGGCTCTGTTAACGCTTTGTTTCGGCTGGAAATTATGCAGTGCTGTGTGTAAATGGGTTATTTTTTTTGCCAGTTTCACGACCTTTCAGTGTATTCGAAGCAGCCTTAATAATTTAATTTTAGTTGCTTTGATTTTTTTTATGAGTTCTTTTTTTTCTGTCGTTGTTGACATGCCGTTCTCTCCGCCGGCCCTTTGTGACCCTCGGGTGAAAGGCGCTCTATAAAATGATATTATTATTCATTTGTTATCCAGCCATCCACCCATTGTCAGGAACCGCTTAAACCTGTAAACAGGGTCGCGGTGAGCCGGAGTCAGCACCACATCCGACCGCCTTTATCTCCCTCGTGGTGTACCAGGTGGTCATTTGATGCTGAAGCGACCTCGAGGAAGCCTAGAACCGGTTCAGATAATCGTCAAACACGCCCTCTTTTAACACAACCCCGCGGCAGGACATTGGAGACCCATAAATGCTGGGTGACAAGAGGAGTCGAATTTCTAGTTTTGAAAGGACAAAAGACCGAACAAAGGCATTTAATTCTTCATTTACATGCTCTGGCCTCACCTGTTGTGGGAATTAACTCGGTGAAACACGCAGCTGTGAAGAAAGTGTTGAAAGGAAACAAATTCACCATGCTCTCTTGGTGAATTGTAGTAATACGATTGAACATTATTTATTCATAATACAATTATAAAAACCGGTCAGGTTGCTTCCTGTTAGATTGAGCGGCTCGCGATTGTAACGATCCATCCATCCATTGTCAGTAACCGCTTAATCCTGTACAGGGTCGCGGTGAGCTGGAGCCTATCCCGGCAGACACAGGGCGCAAGGCAGGGCTTTACCCAGGATGGGACGCTAGTCCATCACAGGGCACCGGGGGCAATTTAGTCAGCAGGCCAATTAACCTATGCAGCAGCATGACGAACACATTAAGTAATATTTCATATAAAAGTCTCCGCAATCGCAGATGTAAGGTTTTTTTCAGCCGAGATTAGCGATTTCATAGTCTAACGTTATTTGTGGACGAGCGTGTCATAGCGCAATAATAATACAAATTGCCTCTGCAACCAGTTGCGAGGGATTTCTTGGCATCAGACTCTACCATTAAGCAATCTGCTCAGATATGATCCTGGCTTTGAGTCTACACTGTCTCTGTGGGCGCACGGCGTGTACGCGTGGGTTTTTGCCGGGCACTCCGGTTTCCTCCAACAGTCCAAAGACATGCTGCATAGGTGAATTAGCCTGCTGACTAAATTGCCCCCGGTGCCCTGTGATGGACCGGCGTCCCAACCTAGCTATAGCTTTGCCCGACCCTGTACAGGATTAAGCGGTTTCTGACGATGTGCGGATGGATGTGTCTCCGTGCATTGTGCCCCTGCAGGGCTGGTGTTTGGACAGAGCGGGAACGCGCGCGCCATGAAACGCTTCTCGCTGTCGGCGCTCAGGACGTTCGGCCTGGGCAAGAGGAGCATGGAGGCGGTGGTGGCCGAGGAGGCCGACGCCCTGCTGAGCCGCTTCAAGGACATGAACGGTGTGCGCCGGTCACAGTGGAAAAACACAGGCGGCTGGTGAATTAGGTGTTCACAAGATTGAGCCACAATTTCTCACAGTGGCTTGTTTTTAATATCCGCACGGTTCATAAACATGCTGCTTGTGTAAAATTAACTTTTAGGCATTCACGACCAATGTTATCCATAGTGAAGCTCTGTGAGTTTAGGTCATGTAAAAAAGTGTGTAAGTCTCAGCGAAACGTGTGTAAGTCTCAGCGAAACGTCGGTACCATCTTTTAAGGTAAGTGCTGCATGTGCTCGCTCGTTTGCTCCAACATATCGACGGGTACACTACGCTTACACACTTTTTCACATGACCTAAACTCACAAACAGAGCTTCACTGCTTGTGTAAGTTCATTGGCTATATAAATTGAAATTATTATTATTATTATTGGCCTGCGAACTGAATTTCCTCCGGTGCCCCGTGATTGGCTGACGGCCCATCCTTGGTATATCCCTGCCTAGCACCCTGTGTCTGCCGGGATAGGCTCCGGCTCACCACGACCCTGGACATTATTAAGCTGTTTGTGACACTGGATGGATGGACGCTTGTAAATGAGACTCTTTCTGGTCTCATGGATTATCACCTGCGTAACGACATTAACTTGAAACCGCCTTGTTTCCTACACAAGATAAACCATTTGAGTCGTCGACTCACCTCAACTTGGCGACAGCAAATGTGATCTGCTCCATCACGCTGGGGAGGAGGTTTGACTACAGTGACACCAAGGTCATCCACCTCATCCAGTCGCTGGAAAAGAATGTGAAAGTGATGGGCAACGCTTGGGCGCAGGTAAAGCTGCATGCCAAACCCTCTCACGAAACGTCGCGGAGGGAAAGAGGGATATCGCTCGACACGGCTATCCCGAAAGAACAGCTCTGAAGAGCAACCATCAATATTCTTTAAAAAAAACACTCATTAATTATTTGGCCGATAACATCATAATATATAGGAAACAGTGTGTGGCAATGTGGCGACGGCAAAATAGCCTGGCTGCCTCATTCGTCTCTGCGCTTTCCTCGCGCCTCTGAGTCGTTCTCTCGTCGAATGAGTACCTTCGACAGTGAATGAATATGTGCGCGTTATAAATGTAAAATAATTATTATAATTCTTCTGGGAGGCTCCACCATGACACATGGTGAGCTGGAAGCCCTGCCCAGTTCCACTTATCCACAGCCACTCAACAATACGCTGGTCATAGGCCCCACATACTTTCCCAACCCTGCTCATTGTTCAGGTAGCTCCACTCGTATCATGAGTCAAGTATGAGGCCATAAACAAATGTAAATCAGGACAAAATCCCAAAATGTATGTAGTCACTGGGACAGTCTGTCTGAATCCAGGACGTTTTGTAGCATCATTCCTACTGACAGACATACTCCTGGTTGTGTGCTGCTGTTCCAGGTGTACAATGCATTCCCACTCGTAAAGCACCTCCCCGGACCGCACTGCCAGCTCTTTGCGGACCATAAGGAGTTCTTTAACTTTCTGCAAGGCTTCGTGGATGAACACCGGGCCACGCACACGCCCAATCAACCGCGGGACTACATTGACGCGTTCATCGACAAACAGACAGAAGTGCGTCCTGTAGAACCAGTAAAAAAAAACACATTAATTATTTGGCCGATAACATAATATATAGGAAGCAGTGTGTGGCAATATGGCGCCGGCAACACCGCCTGGCTGCCTCCTCCGCCTCTCTGCACTTTCCTCGCGCCTGAGTCTTTCTCTCGTTGAATGAGTACCTTTTTCAATTCAATTCAATTCAACTTTATTTGTCAACTCTACCATATGTACAGGACATACAGAGAATCGAAATACCGTTTCTCGACAGTGAATGAATATGTATGCGTTATAAATGTAAAAATATCAATTCATCTCATCTCATTGTCAGCCGGGATAGGCTCCGGCTCACTGCAACCCTGTACAGGATTAAGCGGTTTCTGACAACGGACGGATGGATGGATTATAATTACCGATGCCGCCCGCGCGGTTTTGACACAGGAGGCAGAGAACCCCAGCACGCTATTTGACAACACGGCATTCCTCGCCTGCGTCGCCAGCCTCTTCCAGGCGGGCACAGAGACGACCGCCAGCAGCTTGCGCTGGGGCCTGCTCTACATGATCACCTATCCAGACATTCAGAGTGAGTGCTACAACAACAACCGCCGTTCGCCACAAAGTGGCGGTGACGGCACCATGACGCCTGTGCCAGGCCAGGTGCACCTTGAGGCTATCACGCAGAGTGTCGAAGGCTCGCTGACAGGAGGTCATGGGACACACTCAGGTGCCATTGGCTGCCTGACTGAGATGCCTGGCTGGCGCACCACCTGTGCTCCTCACTGTTCTAGATTGCTGAGTTTTAGCCGCTCGGCACTCAGCTCGCTGTTGTCAGCGTCGCTCCTGCGTCCGCTGTTGTTGTTGGAGGGAGACTGCCTCCAACTGCCCAATAGCGTCCTTCACAAGTGAGCGCACCACCATCACAACAAACTGGAGTTAGGGAGACGGTTTTAGTTCGGCAAAGCGATCAAACTTCTGAAAAACTCAACCAGGACACATGGTGAGATGGCCACCCCTCAATTTCAGCACCACAAATTTACAAATAGCCACTCCCACTCAATCACTAGTATACAGTACATTTCTTTAAAAAAAATAACATCTATCCATTTTCTAAACTGCTTGTCCTGGTGAGGGTCGCGGCGACAGCAGTCCAAGGAGAGTGGACCAGAAATCCCTTTCCTCAGCAACAGATTACAGCTCTCCCTGGAGGATTCCCAGGCGTTCCCAGGCCAGCCGAAAAAAAAAAAATAACTTTCAAAAAAAGGAAAAAAAAAGTTAATATGTACTCGCGTTATCACCAGTATTATTTCTGACTGTTATAGAACGCGTGCAGGAGGAGATCGACCGTGTGATCGGCCCGCTGCGGAAGCCGACCTTCGCTGACCGTGACGCCCTTCCCTACACGCAAGCCGTGGTGCACGAGGTCCAGCGCGTCGCTGACATCGCGCCACTCGCCGTGCCTCACGCCACCGCCACTAATGTCAAGTTCCGTGAATTCTTCCTGCCCAAGGTTCGTGGTAACTGTGGCGCGGGGTGGTGGGGAGCGATGAAGTAGCGGCTAGCGGCTCGTGTGCTAAATTGCCCCCCAGTGCCCTGCGTTGGACTGGCGTCCCATACCAGTTATACCCCTGCCTTGCGCCATGAGTGCCAGGATAGTCCCCGGCGCACTGCGACCATCTACAGCACATGTGTCAAACTCAAGGCCCGCGGGCCGAATAAGCTAACATATATTATTACATCTATGCAAATGCATACAATTTTGTAACTTGAATAAGTAATAATCAAATAACGACAGTTATTTTAATATGTTGAGTAGTTGCATTTATACTGTCTTACAGTTACAACCGGCCCTTTGAGGGTAACCATAATGCTGATGTGGCACAAGGTGAAAATTAGTTTGACACCCCTGATCTACAGGATTAAGCGGTTTCTGATCATGATATGAGATTTAATTTGGGTGGGCAACGGAATAGAGTGACTGAGATCTGTCTAGCCAATGGAAGCACGCATTGATGAACATTGTGTATACTGAACAATGTTTGAAGTTGTAATGTATTCGAGTTTGTGTTTTGATTGCTACACGGATGGTCCCGTTTAGCTAGTTGCCGAGCTATTTTACAATGAAGATCCGCGGTGCGTGAGCACAGAAACAAAACAAACCTGATTGTTTATCTTCCCCTCCGCTGTCTCTGCAGGGCACGACAGTGATCGCCCTCATCCACTCAGTGCTCAGAGACAAGTCTCAGTGGGAGAAGCCTGACCAGTTTTATCCGGAGCACTTCTTGGACGCCAGCGGAAAGTTCCGCACGAGAGACGCCTTCATGGCTTTCTCCGCAGGTGGGAGTCACTGCCACGCAGCATAGATAGATAGATAGATGTGTATTAATACAGCAGAAAAATACCCAGTGAGCTTGCAAGCTCTTTACGCAACTCCTGCGACACAACAAACATGCAAATTGCTGACAATAATTAAAATATATACAAGATTCATATAGAACCAAATTTAAATCCATCCATCCGTTTTCTAAACCACTTGTCCTGGTGAGGGTCGTGGTGGCAGCAGTCCAAGGAGAGTGGACCAGACATCCCTTTCCTCAGCAACAGATTCCAGCTCTTCCTGGGGGATTCCCAGGCGTTCCCAGGCCAGTCGAAGGAAATTTAAATCAACCAACAAAAACATATTTACACCTAGCATTGCACACATTTTTCAAATAAAATTATCCAAAATGCACAGCATTACACACATTTGTCAAGGAACCAGTTAAGATTAAGGTTGTGCATTGCAATAGTGAAAAAAAACTAAAGCATATGAAAGGTAACATATTCAACTTTAAGAGGGAAAAGTGCGAAAATTGGAACCTTTAGAACACGAATCAAGATTAGCAATCACAACTAGACAGAAGTTGCGTAACGATGCACTCAACTCGGGACCATCAGCTGCATCTCTCTGGGCATGGCTTCTGGGAGGTTTCCTGCCTTCGGGAGAAGCAGGTTGTGTGTGGGCGGCCTCTATTTTTCAAGGTTGCCGAGCCGTTGTTAGTATTCTTGACCGCCGTCGATCATTGCTTCTGGCCACTTCTTGTGACAGGCCAACATCACCTTCCTTCATAGTTTGCTCGACGTCGTTATCACTCTGCGCTGTGTGTCTCAGGCCGCCGAGTGTGCATGGGGGAGAGCCTGGCCCGCACGGAGCTCTTCGTGCTCTTCTCCTCGTTGCTGCAGAGCTTCTGGTTCCAGGCCCCGCCGGGGCGGCCGCTCCCCAACCTCACGCCGTGCCCCGGCTTCGTGTTGACCGCCCCGCACTACGAGCTTTGCGCCCTCAGCCGCATCTAATAATAATTTTACGTTTATAACGCGTGGCACATATTCACTCAATGTTCGACGAGAGGACGACTCAGAGGCGCGAGGAAAGCGCAGAGAGGCGGAGGAGGCAGCCAGGCGGCTTGCCGGTGCCAACATATTTGCCACACACTGCTTCCTATATATTATGATGTTATCAGCCAAATAATTGATGTGTTTTTTTTAAGTTGTGGGAGGAAACCGGAGAACCCGGAGGAAACCCACAGGGGGAGAACACACAAATTCTACACAGAAAGGCGCCCAAGTGAGGCGCAGATGTTACCACTGCGCCACCTTGCTGCTGCCGACGCCTCACAAACAGAACATTCCCACGATGTTGCAACAGCGCCCTCATTCGCACATCGCTGGCAAAATGACCGCTTGTACACGACCGGTGGGAGCAATGCCGGGAAGCACAGCTTGTGTGGTCTGATATAAAACGTGTGCGGGATATAACGCGTTTCACGATGAATGGGAATTATTTTTTTTGGGGGGGGGGGTAGGGGAAATCCAAGATTGTTTTAAACATTGGGAAACGTTGAAAGTCACACGAAGGCCATACATAAATCAGCGTGCACAGCAGGGCACCCCCAGCACTCCGCAGAAATGTCACGCGCCTATTTGTCCGAGTTACGGTCAGTTCATGTTCTTCGATTAATCGGTTCAAATAAAGCAATGTTGATTCGTTAGTTCATCTGTCGGTCTGTCATCTTGGTCATTCAGTTGTTGGCTTCATGATCTTATCGCGCAATCTGCTGGATTAAATAAGTTACAGCCATCATGCCGAGAGACCAGGTCAGCGCGATGGTATAGCCTTGCCTTGCGCCCTGTGGCTGCCGGGATGGGCTCCGGCTCACCGCGACCCTATTCGTGTACAGGATTAAGCGGTTTCTGACAATGGATGGATGGGATGGATATACAGGCGGGCGGCACGGTGGCGTAGTGGTTAGCCCTGCCGCCTCACAGCAAGAAGGACCCGGGTTCGAATCTCGGCTCGGGGGGGCCTTACTGTGTGGAGTTTGCATGTTCTCCCCGTGTCCGCGTGGGTTTTCACCGGGCACTCCGGTATCCTCCCACCGTCCAAAGACATGCTGCCAGGTTAATTGGCGTACTGACTAAAATTTCCCCAGGCGCCCTGCGATGGACTGGGGTCCTATGCTCGGTGTTCCCCTGCCTTGTGCCCTGTGTCTGCCGGGATAGGCTCCGGCTCACCGCGACCCTGTACAGCAGTGGTCCCCAACCACCGGTCCGCGGACCGAACCGGTCCGTGGGTCATTTGGCACCGGGCCACACAGAAAGAAGGAATACAAAAATATTTTATTGATTATCAGTCTGAAAGATGTTTTATTTTGAAAAATGACCGGATAATTCAGCGTAATGGTGAGTTGTATTTTAATGCACTTTATATTTGTTTTTATTCCGGTCGTATTATTTTATTTCGTCATATTTAGGACACGTTGGAGGGACTATACCCTTCGGCTTGCCTGGGAAAGGCTGGGAATCCCCCAGGAAGAACTGGAATCTGTTGCTGAGGAAAAGGATGTCTGGTCCACTCTCCTTGGACTGCTGTCACCGCGACCCTCACCAGGACAAGCGGTTTAGAAAATGGATGGATGGATGGATATTTATCCCCCCACACCTTGAAGGCCGGTCCGCGAAAATATTGTCTTACATGAAACCGGTCCGTGGCGCAAAAAAGGTTGGGGACCGCTGCTGTACAGGATTAAGCGGTTTCTGACAATGGATGGATGGCTATATTACAAGCACGGCGTCTGGCAACACGTGGAAACGCACCACGTGATGTAAACACAGCCTGTGGGCGGGGTTACTAGCGGAGGTGACGAATCCCTCCACCCCCATCACGTGATCGGTCTCGTGACGCTCCGCGCTCCTTTAAAAGAGTCCCGGAGGGAAATCGGGCGATATCGTCAACTTCGGTTCCGGCCTTCGTTCGCTCTTCGACAAGCGTAACGAGGTGTGTGGTGCTCTCTAGCCGGTCAGGATCTCTCCACTGCTAACCCGGTCAGGCTCTCCCCGCTGCTGGACAGGAAGGCGGGCCCCTGCTGACTCGAGAGGGGCAAGTAGTTCCTGGAGACCCCTGGTTGCTTGCTCCGGCAACGGTGTCGTTCTGTTGTCATTATAATGTGGAGATTCCGCGTTCGTATGGCGGGGGCGAGTCTATCCCGTCGCACAATCGCTGTTAAGCACTCCACCTTCCCCACAACTACGCGGTTCTCGATTTATCGACCCCCTCCCCCCCCGCAAGGAGCGATGATGGTCTTGTCGAACGCACTAACTTCTCGTTGCGAGCTTCGCGCTATCCCGCTAAGTTCCGTAAACCAGTGTCACTGTCATTACCACAGCCA
>JAZEWU010000043.1:1027017-1058636 GCA_036362915.1 Geotria australis | reverse complement strand
TCCGACATACAGCCGTGACCTTCAGGCACCCTCCTCAACACGACAACTACTTCAATGAAAATGCAAGGGGCTGTGTAAGAAAATGGGAAACTGTAATTTAACATCGCGCTTCGAAGAATCGCAAAGAAGAAGAAGACGACAACTACGATCCTCCAATTCACGCTTGCTGTTTGTTCCTTGGTTGCACCTCTATCCGATGGGTGACAGAGCCTTCTTGCGCGTTGCTCCAAGACTGGAATGCTCTTCCACTGGAAATTCGTTCAGCGGAGTCCTTGAATATCTTCAAATCTCGTCTTAAGACGTATTTGTTCCGTAAAGCCTTCAAGCCGTCCTGTTAGGACTTCTGATGCGGCTCAATGCTGTCGTGCCAGGCTGTTGGCTCTCTCCATACCTGTGCCTTCTTAGGAACATTCATTCCTTCCTCTGGTTTGGATTGTTGGAGCGGGTCAATGGTGCCGTGCCGAGATGTTGGCGCTCTCTCTCTCTCTTCCGATCTGTGTCTGCTTGGAGACATTTGTACCCTCATTGCTTGTTGTAGAATTATTATTATTTTATTGTTGTTTTTGTGTCCTTCTTCTTTGCGATTCTTCGAAGCACAATGGTCAGCTTCTGGACATCGTTGTCTTTAAGCTCAGCCTCGAAATGTTTGGTAGAATTCGCAGGCAATACCAAGTATTGCCTGACAGGGATCGCGACGTGAACGCTTCTACCTGTGTCCTATGTCTTATAATTCATTGCTATCGCTTGACTCTCAGTTATTCTCTCTCCCCGTTGTTGATATGCCATTCTCTCCACAGCTCGGATTATAAAAAAAAAAAATGTGTTGCTAATTTTCCGTTCTCTGTCGTTGTTGACATGTCGTTCTCTCCACAGCCCTGTGCAGAGCTTTGTGACCCTCGGGTGAAAAGCGCTCTAGAAATGCTATTTTTATTATTATTATCCACGTCCAGCTGATTGTGCTGGCTCTCTGTTAATCATTGTATTTGATTGTAACGAATTGCTGGCTCTCAACGGTGGGTGGAAACCGGAGTGCCCGGCGAAAACCCACGCGGACACGGGGGGAACATGCAAATTCCACACAGAAAGGCACTCGAGCTGGGATACGGACCGGGACTTTTGGCTGTGGAGGCAGCAGTGCCCACTGTGAACCTTTCCCATTGGTATTGCAGCGCAATTTCCACAGAGAACCTGAGGCTGGTGAGGGAGAGAGCACAAGAACTGGCAAACTCGCCGGAGGGCCTGTGTGCGGAGTTTGCGCGGCAGTCGGACAGCACTCGGCATAAGACGCGCGCCTTCGTCTCCTCCGTCAAGTCTCCTGCCTCCTTCTACCTGCAGCCGGACGAAGCACTCGGCAGTATCCTACCCAGGTGAATATCACCACGCACACACGTTCCACATCTCCGCCTCCTCACAGAAAGAATGGTCTTGCCCGAGGCGGTTCAATTCCCGCCTCGGGCACCTTTCTGTGTGGAGTTTGTGTGTTCTCCCCCTGTTGTGCGTTCGTTCCGTGTGGACTTGTGGACTTGTGTGATGTGCACAGGCTGAAAGCGCTGCTGGAGGAGCGCCTTGGTGGGAAGCCACAGCCGCTCGTCACGGACAGAGCAGCGATCGCGACGCAGGCTTCGTCTTGTGATGTTCTCTCTGAGGGCTTGCTGTGCGCCGTCTACAGTGTAAACCATCGCACCTGGGCCAGAACCCGGATCATAAGTCGCCTTCCTGACAATTATATTCAGGTCTGTTCCTATACCGTCGTTGATGTTGAAGTTGTGCTGGGAAATTAGTTTGTTAAAACGTAGATATACTGCACTGCAAAATAGTAGGCTGGTCACGTCTGTCTCCAGGCCTCTTTTATGATTTTGCAAGGTGGCACTTAATAATAACAATAACTTAAATTTCTAACCCGCGCATGTTCCCCAAGCACGTGCGCCCATGTGGGTTATGATTCGCGGAGCCTCGCTCATTGGTTGTCTGCGTTGGTGAAGAGGCGTTCTTTTAACAGTTTTGTTGAAGGTTGTGGAGGATTTTGTGTTGGCGTAGTTGATGTGGTTACAGGCTGTTCCAGGTTGTAGGTGCCGCGACGGAGAAGCGGCATCGTGCCAAGGTTGTGTGTGAGCGTGGTGTGTGAAGTAGGTGCTGTGATGAGCTGCTTAGAGTACGGGATTGTGTTGAGGCGAGTGACCGCAGTGGCGATACGAGGTATTGTAGTGGCCTGTGCGGATAGTGCGGTGGCATATCAGTGCTGTGTTGTAGGTGATGCGGTGGCAAATGAGCCGAGGCTCTGTCACGGCTGCTCACGCCGACCTCTGACACGCGATTGCCGCGCTGCGCGTTGACGCAGGTATTGCTGCTCGACTACGGAGACGTCATGGTGGTGGAGCCGTGTACGCTGCGCCGCTTAGACGCGGCCTGCAGTCGCTATCCCCCAATGGCTGTGCACTGCTGTCTTGCCGACTTGACGTAAGTGCTCACACCTTGGCGGCAGGGTGTCTATGCAGTGGTGACATCTGCGCCTCCTCACAGAAAGATGGGTCTTGCCCAAGGCGGCTCATGCCTCTGACACTGGCTCCTGCCTCTGACACTGGCTCCTGCCTCTGACACTGGCTCCTGCCTTTGACACTGGCTCCTGCCTCTAACACTGGCTCCTATCACTACCCCGACCAAGGTGTCTATGCAGTGGTGACATCTGCGCCTCACAGAAAGGATAGTCTTGCCCAAGGTGGATCAATTCAATTCAATTCAACTTTATTTGTCAACTCTACCATATGTACAGGACATGCCGAGGATCGAAATACCGTTTCTCTCAGAACCCGGCGTTGTTTACTGTCGTTCTGCAAATGACTCCTGCCTGGAGTGCCTTTCTGCGTGGCGTTTGTGTGTTCTCTCCCTGTTTTCCATCGGTTTCCTCTGGAGGCTCCAGTTTTCTCCCACGACTTAAAAAAAATCACTCGTTAATTAATTGGCCGAAAACATGATAATATATAGGACACAGTGTGTGGCAATATGTTGGCGCTGGCAAACCGCCTGGCTGCCTCCTCCGCCAGGTATTACCTGGTATTACCTGAAAGACAACGATGTCCAGAGGCTGACCATCGTGCTTCGAAGAATCGCAAAGAAGAAGAATGAATTCCTTTGAAATTGAATTAATATGTGCCGCGCGTTATAAATAGAATGTATTATTATTTACTTAACTCACCATGGGGACGTTAGCCTGTAAACTTACAGGGTTGAGGTGGCAGAGTAATAAGTATTACCAGTGGCAGTATAACATGGCTGTTGTTGTTTATTTTTCAGGCCAACAGGCGGCAGCACAGAGTGGTCAGCCGGTGCATGCGACTTCTTGTCTGATAATATTTCTGAGAAATACTGCTTTGTCAAGGAAAGGGTATAGTTGCACACTTCATAATTTTTTAAACTTTGAATCTGTGTGTTCGTATGTGTACTTTTAACTTCCCTGCGTGCCTTGGCGTTCATGCATTTGGCATGGTCTTGTTTTTATATATAGGCAATGTGTCTGTATATACGTGAGTGAATGCTTTAATGATTGGCATAAACCATGTCTCATTTTTTAGCAACTGATTCCACTAGATAGATGTTTATTATTACAGCAGAAAAATACCCAGTGAGCTTGCAAGCTCTTTACGGGACTCCTGCGATACAAAAAAAACATACGAGTTGCTGACAATAATGAAAATATATACAAGATTCATCAATTACCAAAATTTAAATCGACCAAAAAAATTCCACATAGCATTGCATGTATTTTTCGAATCAAATAGTCTAAAATTCATAGCATTGCACACTTTTTTTTCCCAAATAACCATATAAGATTAAGGCTGTGCATTGCGATAGTGAAAAAAACTAAAGCATATTAAGGGTAAACATAATCAACGTTAAGATGGAAGAGTCTAACAAAATTGGAACCTTTAGAACATGTATCAAGATTAGCAATCACAACTAGGCAGACTTTTCAATTATAACTGGGATCTAAGTTTAGTAATGGACGGTAGTGACTGTGGCTTCAAGCTCATGGCTATATTGTTCCAGAAACGTAGCGCAGCTGACAAAAGCTTTTTCTCCATATCTTGTAATGAACCGAGGAACATTGAGCAGGAAGTACTTTGAACTTCTAAGGCTTAACTTTGATGATCTGCATGGTTAATAAAATCCTTCAAATATTTTGCAGACTTGTTAAGTAAGACCTTGAGTATAAAAATGGCCCAATGAATACTTCTGCGATTATTTAGGGAAGCTAGTTTTGACTGGATATACAATTCACAATGGTGGGTTTTATAGGGTGCATCCAAAGAAAATCTAAGAGCCGAATGAAATAGAGGGTTAAGTTTAATGCCATGTTGGATGCTGATTGAAAAATAACGTTGCAATAATCAAACAAAGGTAGAATAGTAGCCTTTATCAAGTCTAAGCAGAACCTAGTTGGGAAACAGTGTTTATGTCTATAAAGAAAGCCAATGTTTTAAACATATTTTTTGCAATTAAATCAATGTGAATTGAAGTTTTGAATCAATAATGAATCCTAGGTATTTGTATTAATCTACCTGTTCAATCTGTTGGTTGTCTAGTGTACGTAAATGAAGCAGAGATGTCTTATTTGGTGAGAAAAGCATAAATTTAGTTTTATTAGCATGAAGAACGAGTTTAAGGGAGAGAAGCTGGTTTTGCAGTGTATTGAACTCGCCTTGTTGTTTTCGAATTACATCTTTGGAATTTCCAGTCACTAACAATGCAGTGTCATCCACAAAAATATGAATATCAGAATGTATGAGAGAAGTGCCAAGGTCATTGATTAACAAGGAAAAAAGCAGTGAACAAGAGTGGAACCTTGTGGCACACCTTTGGTAAGTTCGATTTTGTTGGATATCAGGCTATCAACGGAAACAGCGTGCAAAGAGGTTACTCTTGAACCAGTTAACCGCATGACTTGATAAATGGAGGTTTAGAAGTCTATTCTAAAGAATATTGTGGTCTACTGTATGAAAGGCTTTGGAAAGGTCCAACAATAGAAGAGCACAGCATTGTTTTTTATCTAAATTTGTAAAAACAAATTCTCAAGAGTCAAGTACCGCTGAGATTGTACAGTAATTTTTACTAAAACCTGATTTGGATGTAGCAATTTATTAACGGAGAGAAAATTGGATATCGGTTTTTTGAGATTGTTTTCAATATTTTAATCACAGGAGATAATATAGAAATTGGGATGTAATTATTTAGATCATCTGTGGACCCTCTTTTATGAAGTGGCCGAACAAAAGATGTTTTCCAATCAGTAGGAACTGTAGAGTCTTGAATGGATAGGTTGAAAATATGGCTTAGTGTTCTGGAAATTATATCTGCAACTGCGACTAAGGCAAAGGGTGGAAGCTCGTCGGCCCTAGTCGAAGAACTAGTCTTAAGTGACGTAAACTGACTCGGCATCAAGATGTGTGATTGGCTCACACTTAAATTCTTTTGAAGAAATAGCCTCATTATTACCAACAGTTATATTGGTCTGTGATGGAATAGTTGAGCTTGAAGTACCGTCACTAGAATTATCGTCAACTTCGGTTCCGGCCTTCGTTCGCTCTTCGACAAGCGTAACGAGGCGATGGTGCTGCTCTGGGTGACCGCGTTGATGGTGCTGGGGCTTGCGACGAATGGAGCAGCCACTGTGACTCTCGGCGCCCCCGAGGAGGTCATCCTGACCAACGGAAGCTATTCGAACGTGACCCTGACACTCAGTGGGGAGCTCGCGAGAAGTGTGGTTCTCACGTTCAACATCACGCAGCGCTCTGAAAATGTGACCATCGTGGAGCTTCCAGACCGCGTGACGTTGCCCGTGCACACTCGGGTGGTACCGTTCCTCGTGAAGGCCGTCGCCGTGGGTCAAGTGACCACTCATCTCCATGGCAACTCGTCGCAGATCGCCAGGGTGGACGCAGTGCGGATTCGCTTCCAGGTGATCCGCAGCGAGGCCCTGCATCTCCTCGACTTCATCATCGGCTGGGTCTACTTCGTGGCGTGGTCCGTCTCCTTCTACCCGCAGATCCTGGAGAACTACCGCCGCAAGAGTGTCCTCGGACTCAACTTTGACTTTCTTGCGCTGAATCTCACCGGGTTTGTGGCGTACAGTCTCTTCAACATCGGCATGCTGTGGATTCCCACTGTAAAGGAGGAGTACCTGGTTCAGTACCCGGACGGGGTGAACCCCGTGAGCCTCAACGACGCGGGGTTCAGTCTGCACGCCGTATTCGCGTGCATCGTTGTCATCACTCAGTGCATCATCTACGAGTGTGGAGGGCAGCGCGTGTCGATGCCCGCCTGGGCGCTGCAGGTCGCCGCGTGGCTCTTCGCGCTCGCCTACCTCATCTCGGCGGCCGTGCACGCCGTCTCCTGGTTGCAGTTCCTCAACGGCTTCTCCTACATCAAGCTCGTCATCACGCTCGTCAAGTACATGCCCCAGGCATACATGAACTACCAGCGCAAGAGCACGGAGGGCTGGAGCATCGGCAACGTGCTGCTTGATTTGACGGGCGGCACGCTCAGCATGGCGCAGATGTTCATCAGGTCGTACAACAACGGTGGGCGAAGCGCGCGTCGCACGAGACGGGCACCACGGACGAGACGGCACAGATGAGTTCTCACCGAGATAGATGTTTATTATTACAGCAGAAAAATACCCAGCAGGCTCTTTACAGGACTCCTGCGACATAAACATGCGAGTTGCTGACAGTAATTTAAATATATACAAGATTCATAAATAACCAAAACAAAATAAAACTGATAGTTGACACTCTGGCTAAGTCCTTCTTTTCAGAGGTTTTACTATGATGGCCTGTGTTTGAATAATGCTCAGCGTCGTTCAACCACGTCTTGACCAGGCTACGCTGCTCGGCGGCAAGTTATAACCTCTGACCTCTCTCCGTCGGCTTTCGCTCTGACAGACGAGTGGACCCTGATCTTCGGCGACTTCACCAAGTTCGGCCTGGGCCTGTTTTCGGTGCTGTTCGACTTGCTGTTCATCGTGCAGCACTACTGCCTGTACCGGCGCAGGCCTGGCTACCGGCTCATTCAGAGCGACACGCACGACGACAACAGCTATGCCAAGTGACGAGTCACTCGCTCGACTAGCCCCGGCGAGTCACCGCTGCTCACCACCCACCCCCCCCAGCCTTGTATCCTATCGTATCGTCGGTTAAAGAGGGAGATACAACAACGACAGGTGGCATTAAACGAGCTCCGTCGCTAAGCAGAATGAGTCACGACACCAGCGGCTTGTGTCGTATCGGGCATTCCGCTCAACCCCGTATCGGGGAACGACTGTGACGCCCGTGCTTATTTGTACCATTTTTTTTGTATCAACAATTTTGAACTTCGCATTTCTAAGCAGGGCTGAGCCTTCAATGGTGGAAACATAGTCGCCCTCCTCCTAGCCCCACCTGTTACAAGGTTGCCACCGTCGGCGGTGATGTGGGGATTTGTAAATAGTATTCTGGCTCACGTGGCATAAGAAGTAAATTGTGACAATGTTTGTAATAATAATAATAATAATGGCAGCCGTTAAGAGAGAAGATTTAAATGTTTGTTTAACACGTTGCACCTTGTGATGTATGACATTGGTAATATCAGTGAGCAGCCACGTCAGTTGCTGACGATGAGCACGGAGTGGCGCTGTGGCGCATGGGTGTCACCCGTTTCGTTGGTTGCCTGGCACGGGGACAATTGAGAGGGCTCCAGGTTATGATCGGTCTTCACTAAGCTGGCTAATAAGAGAGGGTTGACTGTCTTGTGATAAACTTTATTGTGAGTGGCGGGGCACGTGGGGAAGTGCTGCCCTCTGTTGTGTGGACCACATGGCACATGACGTGATTGCAAAGTTGGCTCTATGGTATCTGCTGCTACAGGCGATTCTCCAACACTAGTTTTCTCGCTGCTCTGCGAGATTTCTGAACGGATTCTTCGTTTCCCTACACGATAGCGATGGCACAATCAGGATGAAATTGGGGGTGGGGGAGATAATTTGAAAATACAAATGCCTTGTAATAATGTTCTATTTTGGAAGGCATGCATTCACACACTATAGGGGCCTTGGGTCTATTGCGGTCTATACTCGGGATGGTGCCTTTTCTTTTCACCTGTTGGGGGTGGAACACAGCCTCTGTACTCATTGAGCTGGAGGCAGCTCACTCAAGCACCAGCCCTCCATATGGGGAAACAGCCAGCCCATCCTGGAGTCAGATTTTCTTCCACTGAGCGAGATGTAGCAAACGTTTTATGTTTTGCCTCGCGTACACTTCGTTGGGTGTCTCAGTGCCTTTATGTTGGGTCAACTTTAATACTAGGGGTTGCCATCTCCTAAGGAGCAATACTGAGAAATATAGCGATGATGTCTCAAGAGGCATGTGAATGCGTTTTCTTGTGTATTACGCATATCACTAAGACAGGGCATTTTCATATCGCGGGAAGATTGACAGATCTGAGGACCGCAACTACCTCGAGATGCAAGTCAGGAATTTCATTCATGACATTTCCACATGACCCTTTTCCCATTAATATTTTTATTGTTGGTAAAAATTCTGTTAATTTGAATCGTAATCTACACGTGCACTTATATATTGAATACTTTATTAGCAATACAGTACTCGCATTTACAGTGTGGCCTTAATGGGACGACCCAGGAAACATGCCGTTGTCCGAACGTTGGCACTTGGTTGTAACCGTTGGGCTCCAACGTCTCAGTGTGCCGCTTGTTTATCCCAGTTTGCCTTAGCAGGGTTCCCCCCGGGTGTGGCTGACATTGGGACTTTGTGCTCGGTGTCTGTGGTCTTGTGTTGTGCTAGTTTGCACAGCAGTAAAGTAGCTGTAATGAGCGGGTCTGTCTGGAGTAAGATGTCTGATTGTGAACACCCAACTGTTAATTACAGTATTGTACACTGCAAGAAATTAAAAAAAATAACCCCATCCCCCCCCTCCACATTTAAATGTGAACGTTTTGTTTTCATTTGCTGCAGTTTGTAACCACAGAGTGAGATGTCGCCTCAGGAACCTCTGCTGTACTGTACTTAGGGTTGCTGCGTGTCCCGGTTTTGCCAGGATTGATCTCTTATTGAGGCAACTATCTCAGGAAATCGAGTAGTTTTACAGGCCATTAAATGTCCTGGTTTTTTGGGATCCCTGATCCGCGTCCTTCTCCACATCAGGTCCAAACACTATGGTCTCCCCTCCTCTTGAACTGGGAGCTATTCCGCAACCTGTGATGTCTTGCTGCCCATACGGTAGCAGCACACCTTGTTGACCGTACATACAGTCAGTTCTTGTATTGGCTATAGCTACACATTGTACTGTGTTGGATATGGTGGGTTTGTGGCGGTAATTTGCACAAGAGTTCACTCCGATTCATGCAATTTTCCCTTGAGATTTTTATTAAGCAACGATAGGAATTTATTTTCAGCCTAAATCGGCAGCGTCCCACAAACTACACACTTACGGGGTTCTGTTATTAACGGTGAGACAGACACGAGGCCCTCCATCCACCGCTGCCGACCATATTTACACAATTAAATGAAAACGCGACGACAACGAAACACAAACAGGACAATTATGAGCGGTTTACGTAATAATGTTACACATTAACAGTAATGGTAATTAGACAAAAATATCATTATGTACAATACTATAACTCTTGAGAGGATGATGCGTAACGGACAACAATGCCAAATCTGAACAGCGAACGGCCGGTGAACAGGGGGTCTGATAAAGCACTGAAGGTGGAGTTGACACTGGTTGGAGTTTGTGGGAGAGATAATACTAGTGTGGTTGATTAGTTAGGGCTAGTCCAAGCATTTTGTTGCCTAATTGTTTTGGTGTACAATTAGTATTCGTTGGTTGGAGTAGTGTAGGGCAAGTAATAACTGGTCTGTTAGGTTATTAGGGTCAGGGCTAGCACTAGTGGCTGGTTGGTTGGAGTTGGGGCTTTTAGTAGGGCTGGTGGTTGTTGTGGTGTTTAACCACCCTAACCGTTTGCTCCTTCTCCCCATCAGAAATCGAGGCATTTTTTTAGGTTCTGTCCGCTTTCAGTTTCTGGTATTCTCAGCGCCCCTGTTGGTTAACAATACGTTCGGGCATCGCAGAGACATCTTTAAGAAACCTAGGAGCCTATCACCTCCACCTGCACACCTATGATGCACGACTGAGTGTGAAGCGTAGCGGAACACTGTCCGAGCTCTCCGATGTGTTGCGGGGTACCAAGTGTGCTTCGGAATTATGTTTGACGTGTCGTTCCACGTGCTTGGTGCTTCTTCAGGAATACCAACCAATGAACGAAGCTCCCAATACGTCGAGCGAAACATAGGACACCATACAGAACAACACATGGTACAACTTGAAAAATGCACTGGACAGCAGTACAGCACTGCCTGAAAAACCTACACAGTAGTAATACTGTCATTATTATCACCAAGCGTGCTCCTCTGCAGTGGGAGAGTCATTTGTGTGAGCTGCGCGATGTGCACAATGCGATAGCTGTCATCGTTACGTAAGGTGAACACGGACACATACCTATTGGTGGTCAGCTGGTCTCTGCCTTCACTTTAGCGCATTCATAAACATTGCTGAGTCATTACACTAACGACATATTTACCTGTCTATCGCAACAGCTTGCAAAGCAACCGAGGCTTAGCTGTGGTCTCCTTTGCTTATAACACCACTCTGGACATTCATTGCATTTCTGGCTTGTTGACGAGTCTTAATTGGTGTAAAACACAAGTGTTTCCCACGCAACTGCAATACCTTTACGTTGCTTTATTGTAATATTTCAGCAGCCTGTTGGATATATATTATACCATTTTACTGTGATTATAATGTCATTAAAAAAAGCCTCCCTTTAGCATAGGACAGGACTAGTTCCTTCCACTGGAATGGTGCCACAGCGGTGGCTGTGTATTCAGTGCGGCTGTTCCTATAGCTACGTACGGCTCAACGGTAATGCCGGCTGTCCGCCGTGGAGGGGACGTGGCGAGCGTGTAAGGCACTTATAAGAGCAGCAGCCACGTGTGATGATGGCACCACTGCCCGTCCCCGTGGTCGGTTATGGCTTTTTATTGCTTTTTCAAATCCAGTGACTTTTGGTTCCACTGACTGAGTCTTCGGAGCAGATTGCTCTGGTCTGAGCTATGACTTACCCTGGTGGTGAAAGGATCTTGAGATGATGGCAGTTTCTAATGAAGGCGGCGGCGGGGGGGGTGGGTCAATGTTTTCTCCAAGAATTCTCTTCGGTTCACTGTCCTCAAATCAAGCATTTTTAAGTCAATTGTAATAGTGGTGACATTAATTTGTATTGCCATTCTTAATCCCTTACACCTGATTAACCTTGGAAGGTATATTTATTCCACACGGCACGCTCGCACTCCCAAGAGCGCCGGCGTTGAGCCACGGAAGATAATTCTCACTGTGAATCGACTTGAATAAATAACACACGCAGGGATGGCTTGAGATGTGAAGTCTGTGCATCATGGGTATCGGTCCTTGGTTCCCGTTGTTGCCTTATTGCTTCGTTACTTGCACAAGGAAGAAGAAGAATGCCCCTGCGCCCTTACCGACGATGGGTCTTGGCGCTGGTCTCCGATTATAACGGAGCGACATTGCGGATATCACCGATGACTCAAACTCCAGTCCGGGATTTGGATGCGCCCGCTAGGAAGGGGCGACGAGGTGGAGTCTTTGCCCACCACCTTTCACCACCACCCCCGAAGGCGCCTGCTCGCTTACATATCCATGTCAAGCTCTGGCGGAACGTAGTTCACAATCTCTTGGTAGGCCAGCTCTTTGATGCGTGGATGGGGAGCGGTTGGGGAAGAAGCGGAAGACATCACGGGCATTACGTACCACGGAAAATTAATTTATCTTTCTCCATCAGCTCTCTGATTTTTGTTATTTCCTCAGTTTAGTTGTATATGGGGGTAATGTCATTAGATGAATAATCCATATACGATTAACACAGAACAGTGTATCACCCTGCATGTTAGAAACTGACATTCTACAACTACTTGTAAGATATGTACTAAATCAGTGGCACATTTGAAATAGTTGTTGCATGGCATTCAAGCTGATACTTTACATTCTAACAAACGAATTTCAACCAAACGAAGTGAAAAGCTAATTTCAACTAGATTGTTGTGCGTTCAATAATCAGCACACAAACTAATTCCACCCAGTTATCCACTTCCCCATTAACTCAATGAACTTTAAAAACCCCAGTTTAACCATGGGTGACAGACATTTTCAAATTCAGAATCTCAGTCCTACTCTTGTTCAGTATCCTGACCCCTGAATGACCTGGCCAACTCATGCTTCAGGAATTACATTTTTTTAAATGTTACTGCGCTGCGGCTGTGCACGTGGCTGTGTGTGCGGTGGTGTTACCGGCTGTGCACGTGGCTGTCTGTGGCTAAGTGGTTAGCGCGCTGAGTTAATCTCGCTCAAGGTCAACACTGGCGACGATTTTCCGAACCGGTCCTGGGCCTCCCCTAGGTCGACTCGGCCTCAAATGAGTACCGAGTGCAGTGTGTAAACACTGCCGCTAGGGAGATGACGCCGGTCGTGTGCCCTGTCGGCCTTCGTGGGCGCTCGCTAACAGCACACGACTCTCCGGGTCTGTTAAGGCTATACGCCGGGGACCTTTGCGGCTGCGTTGCGCAGTCTGTGCGGAGCCCCACTTTTGATCTCGTCGATGGTGACCAGTTGCTCCTCGTGCGACTCGTCGAAGGCCTCCGCCACCGGCTCGTCCTCGGGGTCGTGGTATTGCGCCAGGTAGGGGTGCGCCAGTGCCTGGATGGCCGTCACGCGCCGCTCCGTGTCCAGCACCAGCATGCGCTCCAGCAGCTCCACCGCTGGCGGGTACGCGGGGAGGATGGGAATGAGCAAGAGGGACACGGGCAAACAGAAGGGGACGGCGTATTAGTGGAGCCGGGATGACTGGTGCTGTTGGTGATGACGGTGTGTTTACAGTGTTTGTACCATCAGTCACGTGGTCTGTGCTGGAAGTGGCTTGTATTATTTTTTCAGTTCATCAAAAACCAATATGTTGAGATTGTGATCTTAAATCGACTTCTTGAACCAACTGAAGTTTGTACAAGCCACTCCCACCATGGCTTTTTTTCGGGCTGCTTAGTGATCATGTGCTTACAGCTTCCATACCATTACAGCTTCCATACCATTACATTCACACCGCTTTGGACAGTAAATGCATAAGGGGGGGGAAAGCGTAAATCTGTGTATCAAATCGTCACCATAAAACGTGACATCTTGATCATGGTAAAGATTAATAATTGCCTCCCTACTGAAAAAACAAGAAAATGATGATGGACATGGGCTGTCACGTCATTTGTTGGAGAAAGTTATTGCAGCAATCTGGTCGAAAACAGTGAAATCAATTATATTTTTCTCCTGGTATCTTACACGTGGTCAGGCAGAAGTCATCAGAATCTGCCTCCACCCAAATCATGAAAGAGAAAGAAACTCACCATTGGGATTCGCCCCAAGAAACACGTCCCGGAAGTCACGTTTCTTCATCACGGGGAGCGACTGGATGTAATTCCTGGCCTGTAAACAGCATGGAGTTGTGTCGATTAATTCCATACGGCCTAGTCGCTAGGATTCCTAGTTTTGACCCAGGCAGGCCAAGTTCGGTCATTCTTGCAATTAATAATAATAATAGCATTTTATAGAGCGCCTTTCACCAGAGGGTCACAAAGCGCTGCACAAGGGCCGCGGAGAGACTATCCTGGTTCCAGGTAAAACGGAACAAACTTGAAACCTGATTGGGTGAAGCAACACTGAAACCAGTCGGTTTACCCACATACAAACTTCCGTGCATGCGAGTCACTAGGTATAGCTTTCACTTCACTATTATTATCAACGTGTGATCTGAACCAGAAGCCTCCCATCTCCGGTGGCTCAGCATGCTGCTAATGGAGGACTTAGGTTATAGTTAACAAGTCCAGGGTGGCGCAGTGGTAACATCTGCGCCTCACAGAATGAATGGTCTTGCCCGAGGCGGTTCGATGCCCGCCTCGGGCGCCTTTCTGTCTAGAGTTTGTGTGTTCTTCCGATATCATAATAGTCTTTGGTACAACAGCCCTCATTCTCGACTGAGTGGCGGTGACATCACCATAGTATTTGTGCCAGGATGTGTGCACTTTTGAGGCCATCACTTTGAGAGTAAAATGCTTGATGGCAGGTCATGGAAAAATTAGGTTTTATGAATTGACCGAGGTGACTACCGGACGAATTACCGATGCTCCCCACACACGCACAGAGAGTGGATTTCTTCTCACCGACTCCGAGGAAATCTTTTGCATGAGCTCAGGGCCGGGAGTCCCCACCAACTGCATAATCAGTTTCAGCTGGTCGATGTCTGCCGCACTTTATCAAGGAATTGGCAGTTTGTGGGTGACTTCTTATTCGCGATTATTCGAAGCACGATGGTCAGCCTCTGGACATCGTTGTCTTTCAGCTCGGTCTCGAAGTGTTTGGTAGAATTCACAGGCAATACCAAGTATTACCTGACAGGGATCGCGACGTGAACGCTTCTACCTTGACCCCCTGTGGGTGACTAAAAATTACACATGCCAGGGGAGGACGGCTTGACGAAACCTTCATCCAGCGATGGATTGAACGTAACCGACGGCGACGACAGCCGTGCATGGATGCCGCACATGCAGACGTGCCGGCAATCGGCACAGCCGGTGGCACGGGCCTGTAATCGGGCGGTGTGTGAGCTGACCGGGCGAAGGCGGCGCAGCACGTGGGTTCGTGTACAAGTGTGTACGGAGCTTTGAGTGTTATACCCTTGTGTGCATAGTGGGTTTTCTCACATGTAACTACTCTGATTTCCTCAAACACATAGGTGTATCCCTATGGCCAAACATCTGGATGCACCATTGGACGTTTTTTGCCGTTGTACAAAAATTGTAGAATATACGAGGTTTAACCCTTTCCGGCAATGAGAAAAAGTGTTAAGATCTTAAAAACACCAAAGGGACACCTTGATGCAGTGCCATGCTGACCCAGTGTGGCTTTCCCGTATAAATGCTCAGCTGAATGCAGGAGCAAATGTGCTGGTAAGCACGGAGGGTATTTATTATCGTTTACCTCCAGGCTGCTCGAGGTGCAATGATTATCTCATTGGACTCGCAATCTAGGGGTCACTTTGTGCAGCTCTCAACGCAGCAGTTGAAACAACGGGCAAAGGTTTTTTTTTTTTAATACCACCTAGCTGTATAAATCGGTCAATCGGCAGATCACGTGCGGTGGGGTAAAAGGTGGTTACAGCCACCTTCTTTAAAGCCAAAGAGAAGGCCGGAATATCTTTACCGACTACTGTACGAGTCGTGGCAGCTGCGGTCAGTGCCCATCGCGGATGACAAATGCGTTTTCTGTAAACGTGACTTCACTGTCACGGCTGCACCCTCCGCAGGCGCTCCACAAGTTAGACTCGTTTGGCACGTCACTTACTCACGAGCGCGAAAAACTACCCCCTAAATTTACACTGCGAGTCATTCCATTTCCAATGGCAGCAAAGAGAAGTGTGTTGAGAATGCTAGGTCTGGTGTAAGCGGCGCAGTGGGTCGGGATAACACGATGCTATGTCATGTTAAAAGTTACTTACGAGGGGGAAATTCTACATTTAAAAAATATAATCTTACATTTGGTGATGTCATTCAAGAGACGCCCGCATCGTGCGTAAATCACGTGCGTACTTGAACAATCTTTTAACAAGATAAGTCAGCTCTTTTAGACAGCTCTTAAAAACTAGTACTGAAGTGTGTTTGCAAGAGAATTACTTAAGCCCAAAGGCTACAGAGTGTTTTAATATGATGGACGCAAAGCTCATTGAAGGATACAGTCAGTCCCAGGGAAAAGTGCCCGTCCAGTCAGGAGCTCGGCCATGATGCAGCCGACAGACCAGATGTCCACTGAAAATGGCACAGGTCACACCACGAGTCACACCACACATCGTGGAACCCTTCGCGCGCACACCACAAACAGCACGGGTCACACGACACGGGGTCACCGCGACACACCGCGCATCATTTTGGTCGCGCCACACCACGTATCACTCGGGTCATATTGCGCGCACACACCGCACATGTTGAACCCTGCACACGGCACACACACACACACACTATGCTATGGCCGAGTGCACACGGTGCGCTGGGCATCTCACCGGTCTGGTTGTAGTGCATCCAGTTGAGCATGATCTCGGGCGCGCGGTACCAGCGGGTGGCAACGTAGCCGGTCATCTCCTCATCCGTCAATCGTGCCAGCCCAAAGTCCAGGATCTAACGCAGACGGCGCCACAAGGCCGTATCAGAGCGATGCCGCCGTCATCGAGCTGGTTCGATTTGAACATTGAGTCGAATCGGACTAAAATATGTAATCGACTACATTTTCTCTCAGTCATTTGCTCAAGCCCTTTGCCTTAAAAAAATCGCAGCTGCCCCCACGTGAGGTGAGACTTATTTTATGGTTATTTTCGTGTCATCCATTAGTCGAGTTTGAGCTGGACATGGTGGCACGTGCCGGGCCTTCGTCTAGGGTACAAGATGAGATGTAGTACAGCAGGTGGCTTCTTTTGAAACTGTGCAGACCTTTGCGTGCCGTCTCTTCGTACATGTGGGTTTTGTCCACGTACTCTGGTTTCCTCCCTCACGTCAAACGTTCGTTAAAGGATTAGCCAAATATGTGAATCCTGCAGGACCCTCCTTAAAATAGTCTTGAGGCTTTCCTGGGTAAATACAGTGCATTAATCTGTATTCGTAGGGGGGCTGAAGGAGCCTTACCTTGAGCTCACAGTCCTCATTCACGGCCAGGTTGCTGGGCTTCAGATCCTGGGGACACCATGAGTTTCATGAGGACCATGCTGTCCACTGCAGTGCTATCAGCGATCTCCACATTACTGGAATGTTTTACTTTTGTTTTTTATTTTTATACTTCTTCCAAAACACCAGTGTGGAATAATAAGCCTTATGTTCTCCAGAGAGACTCTTTCAGGCTCCCACACGTTGTGGCATGAGCAAGCATTTGCAGGGCTGCACCTTTACCTTTAAATAGTAATAATATATTTATAACGTGCGCATATTCTCCGGGTGCGTCGCACCCGTTGATACGGAGGCGCGGACCTGGCTCAGTCGGTTTGTTGTGAGTTGGTGAAGAGGTGTTTTTTAAAAAGTTTTTTGAAAGTTGTGGGGGACTGTGTTTGGCGTAATAGATTTAGCAGGCTGTTCCAAGTTGTGAGTGCCGCGACCGTGAATCGGCGTAGTGCGAAGGTTGTGCGTGAGCGCGGTGCGTGGAGTAGGTGCTGTGATGAGCTGTGTAGAGTGCGGGATTGTGGTATATTACACTTATTGGTTTTTGTAAGTTTAGATTTGGAACTTGCCCTGCATAGGAGAACAGCCTCTGAAATGCGATATTACAAAGCTACACGTGAATTTCCTACGTTTGAATCTTATCCACATTATATATATATAATCTTATTATATATATATTATATATATAAAATGATATTATTAATATAAAATTATATTATTATTATTAGGTGGTGCACTATCTCACATTCCCTGCTGCAGGGATACTTGTTGCATTAAAGTGAAAAGGAAATTCTTAAAGTTATCATAACTGGAACTTGGCCTAAATTAAGTGCATAAAAAAATATTTTTCAAAGTCTGGGTTGAAATCACAACTTACCACACCTCACACCCATTGGTTCATTATTTGAAGACAATACAGTACCTGGCCAAATCTCCCGGCAATCCCAACAGCGACATTGATTATATTTATCAAATGTCGTACATTTGAATGAGGTTAGTTAGTTATGTCACACATGGTTGGTGTACTGAGATGTGTAAGGCAAGGCAGTGAGACTCACTCTGTGAATGATTCCGGCTGAGTGTATGTACTGCAGGGATACACACACGGTGCACAGAGTTACAGCCAAGAGTTGAGAGAAGTAACACAAGCGCAACCACAAAGGTGCCGTTAGGAACAACAGCGGCAGCAGCAGCAGAAGGCTGCAAGCCTTTTGTCACATCTTATGCAGCCTCCGCTTTCACAAGAACTGCACCGTTCTTCCGTAATCTTATTCACGTTGTCTCCTCAACAGTCGTGATATAGATGTTTATTATTACAGCAGAAAAAAACCACCCAGTGAGCTTGCAAGATCTTTACGGCGGCCACCCGAGCGTCGTACGTGGTACCACTGAAACGATTAGTCGATTAAATTCGTTTCACGGCTCACCGCGACCCTGTACAGGATTAAGCGGTTTCTGAAAATGGATGGATGGATGGTTAAAGATACGGTTATATTATCGTTACAATCGATTAAACCCTGGATACGACCGCGGGCCCCCTGGGCGAGGACGCTGCTCACCTTGAGGCCGCGAAGGGTTTGGTAGACGAGGAATTGCACGTGGTCATCGGTCAGCTTCTGGCATTTGACGATGTTGTTTAGGTCGGCGCCCATGAGGTGCGTCACCAGGTACCTGAGGATGACACGCGGCGCGTTGACGAGTCTGGCGGGGCAGCTGCCTCACACATGAGCGTGTGTGTGTGTGCACGAATGTCTGAACCATTCCGAGGCCTCCCCGAAAGTCTACTCAGCATTACACGATTGGGGGTCAAGGTAGAAGCATTCACGTCGCAATCCCTGTCAGGTAATACTTGGTATTGCCTGCGAATTCTACCAGACACTTCGAGGCCGAGCTGAAAGACAACGATGTCCAGAGGCTGACCATCGTGCTTCGAAGAATCGCAAAGAAGAAGATTACACGATTAACTGGTGTGGTGTGTAAACATCAACACTGGGGTGACAACAAAGGCGGCCGGGCATCGTATCGGCCACCCAACCCCCTCGTATGCCATGCTCGCCTTAACAGATTTTCAATTGACAGCACTTGCCCCGACAGTCTTAAAGGATACACGGGGGAGCTTTGTATTTTGTGTCTGTGTTTTTGCACATGCATGCGTACGTGCATGCACATAGGTGGCAGGGAACTCACATGTCGTTGAATATACCCACAGACTTGTCGGGCGTGAAGACATCCAGCAGCCCAATTACCTGCACAGGGTGAGGCGTGGGCAAGCAGAGACATGCCCACACACAGGTTTTCGTCTATTACCCGCTCAGTGAACCCGCCAACTGTTCGTTCAGGCGGCAGTGGTGGTGTACAGTGGTCCCTCGCTTTACGGCGGCCTAACCATTACGATGGATTCGCTTTACGATATACGCTCTGTAAGAACATTAAGTATTGCATTACGATCGATTTTCACTTTGCGATTCGCGTTACGGTATGGCTGCGCGTGAGCGTGGGTGGCGCGAGCGGAAAATCAGCGATGCAAACGCATCCCGCTCGGGTAGCTTGTCAGCCAATAGCGGCGCTTTTTAGTGTTTACGTCTCAACTTCCAAGGTCTTGGAACGAATTACCATAAAACAATGGACAGTATTATTGGTCTCACTTTACGATGGTTTTCACTTTACGTGTTCTGGAACGGATTAATATTGTAAAGTGAAGGGACCGCTGTAGTCATAACCATCACGCCCGTCGTTTTTACCCGGGGCTGGGATTGGCACGATTCACATCGAGGTGGGTCAGTATGGTGGGAGTGATCCTAGGCAGCAGGCGAGTGCGTGTACATACAGGCAATAGTAACTTAATTATTTAGTACATTTGGTAATTGGCGGTATTTCTGTAGTGCGGAGCTGTGAAAGGCGCTCAATAAAATTATATTATTATTATTAAGGCGCTGTATTTCACAGACGTATATAGGTCTGCTAGTGGGGAGAAATTATACTTTGTGTAATCCCAGTTGAGTATAGGCAGAGTTTAGTTGTCTGATTATCTAAGTACCGTAATTGATTACCTATCGATGGTTCTATTGTTTGACTATTTCGTCAGGTTTTCAAGGCAGACCCGGGGGTTGAATTAATGCAGCAAAACGTTCACAAGTTCCAGTGTGCAAACAAACTAAATATAACTCGAAACATCACGGTGGCATCTCTGGAGTACCATGACGACGGCGCAGTTGACTAATTTAAAAGTCCATATTGTTATTAATAAAGCTTTAGAACCGTGTGTGATAACCCCGGGCACGCAGCCAAGCCGTGTACTGTAGCCGCCTGCAATATCGGAGCCGTACGCTTTTTCCTCTAAGTTGCGTCATTTGCGGTGCAAACAGCGCGATTAACTTGTGCTAATGCAGTCCTGCCATAACGCTGTAACCGCATGGGCCAGTGACGAGGCTGGTGGCGGTGTGGCAGAGAGTTGTGGTGGTGGGGACCGGTAGCCCAGTGGAATCTGGCGACCCGAGTTCGAATCCCGCTCACGGCCAACACCAGTGACGATTTTCCGAACCGGTCCTGGCCCTCCCCTAGGTCGACTCGGCCTCAAATGAGTACCTAGTTCGGTGTGTAACATTGCCAATAGGGAGACAAAGGCGGCCGGGCGTGGTGCCGGTCACCCAGCCCCTCGTGTGCCGTGTCGACCTTCACAGGTGCTCGCTAACGGCACTTGCCCCAACAGTCTGTTCAGACTATGCGGGGATCTTTGTCTTTGGGGGGCGTGTGGGAGCGTGCGTCGGCGACTCACATTCTCGTGGTTCATGTGCTTGAGCAGCCGCAGCTCGCGGTACGCCCGCTTGGCGTGGATCAGCGACTGGAACGGCCGCGACAGCTTCTTCACTGCCACTTTCATGGCGCGATGCCTGTCCATCGCCGAGCTGGGAAACAGGGTGGCGGGTGGGCGGTGGGTAAGGGGACACCGTGGGAGGGAGAATGATTGAGACGTCGTCACTGTTACCGCGATTTGAACTCGCGGACTTTCTCGTTGCATGTCAAAAACTCGCTTTTGCCCAGTCGGATTTTCAACCATCCATCCATCCGTTGTCAGAAACTGCTTGACTCTCAGTTTATCTCTCTTGATGTTATTGACATGCCGTTCTCTCCACAGCCTTGTGCAGCGCTTTGTGACCCTCGGGTGAAAGGCGCTCTATAAATGCTATTATTATTATTAATCCTGTACATGGTCGTGGTGAGCCGGAGCCTATTCCGGCAGACACAGGGCGCAAGGCAGGGCTATACCCAGGATGGGATGCCAGACCATCACAGGTCACCGGGGGCAATTTAGTCTGCAAGCCGATTAACCTGTGCAGCAGCATGTCTTTGGACTGTGGTAGGAAGCTGGAGTTTCTCCGCAAAACCCACGCGGACACGGGGAGAAAACTCCACACAGAAAACTCCACACAGAAAGTCACCCGAGCCGGGATTCGAACCCCGGGCCATTCTTGCTGTGAGGAGGTATCACTCCTCACCGCGCCACCGTGCAACCTCATAGCTAAATTGACACCAAATGTCTTTTTAAAGGCCGGTGCTGCTTACACCTCGTGTCACATGGGGACAGCTGCCACTAAGACGTAATGCATTTTTGGAAAACGGGCAGTTACAGTACTTTCACAACTAAAAATGCGGCAATTGTAAGTCAAACAAGTTATGTTATTTGTCCTATATTTTGGTGGAAACCCCAGTGTTGCGATGGCTGCCACACGTGCCCCTAGCAGGACCCGTCATGGGCAGTTGAACGAGAAAATTATTAATCAGATCGGGAAGTTGTTTACTTAGTAATTACCCGTGTAAATGCTTTTCAGAGATTTTAACTGCCGTGTAATCTACCTACTGATGTTTCCCAGAGATTTTCCTGGTCGGCGCAGCGGTAGTCTCGCGATGTAGAGTCACACAAGCTGCGAGCTCTTTAGGCATCAATTATAAAACGTGACTTGTAACAAACGCCGAGCGGCCGGCACGGTGGACAAAGTGGTTTGTGGACTACGCTATGAACCCGGAAACCTGAGTTGGACACAGAGCCACACGTAATGGTGGCGAGTGAAATCTAAACCGAACCTCGGCCTTCCTCCCCACAACCTAAACAGCTTGGTCGCACAAGGCGAATTACCAACACAGCGTGCGGAGGCATTCAACCAGCAGTGGATCGATAAAAGAGCTGTTCATTATTATTGGTGGTTTATAGCAAACAATAACGGTGACATAAAATAGCAAGCATTTTAAGAGTGTCTGATGATGTGTCCTAATGACACAATGTTTACGTCAGTGGTGGTAAGTTTACAATGGTGAGCCATGTACGTATCATTCTTTGCTCCTGCAATCAATCTACACCTACTTTTAAGAGACACTTAAAGGCCCCACCACTTTGGCCTGGCTTTCAACCAACACATAGCTTGGCTCTGCGCCTCAAATTTTATTATCGTTGGTCACATCTGTGAAATACTGTGCGCGTTACCAGTTGCATTAAACATTACAGTATTAAGCATGTAACAATGCATCAAATTATCGATTTAAATGTATTTGTGTGCTCGCGTTACGCGTAACAAATGGCGCAGTGTCAGAGACCTTACTTTATATTTGTAAATACAATTAACCCAGTTTTCCTTCGGTGGATTATCCGGGTTTAGGAATACAAAGTAGGGTACATATTCCACGTTAATTCGCGCCTCTTTAAGGGTGTGATGCTTCTATCCTTAGTCATGCCTCACCGGTGACAGTGACTCTGTGACCGTCATTCCGGGAAGAAAAAAATGCAGATGACACATCTTCACGGGCATTCTACTCAGGTAAACAGTAACACATTTTATAACCTAAATCTACATGTGGCACATGATCTGCGCTTATGTTTTACCTGGGTCACGTGTTGTCTTTCCTTTCCCACTACGCCGGCTAAACGAGCTTTGAATATAATTGTTTCGCGTAACCACCGTTTACACAAGGAGCCACTACCTTCACCGCAGTATCATCATCGGCTATGACCTATAAGCTGCTGATGAAGGCCTCCCCAAGCTACTACCACGTAAATTAGCGTGTGTGTAGCAGCTAGACGGACTGCACCTAAAGAAATGGCACCAGCCTGGCAAGGCCTTCATCCAGCAGTGCACTGATCATGGCTGATGACCATTTATGTAACACAATGCAACACAGACTCACGAAGCATGTGATGCATGGATAAGAATTGATTCATGTGTTCACCAAACCTGCGTCAAATCATCCAGCTAAAAAACAGTTATCTATGGGTGAGTGCCAATAATACGCGATGCATCTTCCAGATAATAGAATAGGACAGAAAAAAACACGACAGAACAAGATAAGTGTATGTGACAGGCATCCAGTTGAGACTGCATACGAGACAAGAATCAATACTGGAATTGAAATGTGACAGACCAGAAAATGGCAGTGTAGAGTGGTGGTGGATGTTTACAGGCATTCTGGCAGTTTACCTTTGTCTCACAAATTTTGTTAATCGTCACGATTTTTGGGTAGCGATTAAATTCAAGACTTAATTATTTTAAGGCTAATTTTAATAATAATAATAGCATTTATAGAGCGCCTTTCACCCGAGGGTCACAAAGCGCTGCACAAGGCTGTGGAGAGAACGGCATGTCGATAACATCAAGACAGATTAACTGAGTCAAGCAATAGCGATAAATTATAGGACAAAAAGACAGCAGAAAATCATAATAATTCTGCAACAAGCAAGGAGGGAACAGATGTACCCGAGCAGACGCAGATCAGAAGAGAGAGCCAACATCTCAGCACGGCACCGCCAATGTTGCCATCAATTGCCTAAATGTATATGAACTTTAAGGTAAAAGTGTAGTCAGTCTCCGTACATTTAATAATTTAAGAATACAACGATATATATCTACCGATTGCTTTAACACTGTAACAAGGCCTTCATGCAGCAGTAGCTTGATCGTGGCTAACGATGCTAAAAGCAGTCATTCAAGCCTCTCCAAGGCAGATAGCTTAGCACAAGCCGTCACCGCCTCTTTTTTTTTGGTAACACAGGCTCAAAGGTGCAAAGGCTCCAGCGGCCAACAACAAACTGCGCTATCAAAGTTGTAACAGATTAGTGTGACACGTATCTTCAATTGAGCAAGATCATTGTTATAAAAACGCTTTGGGGAAAATCCATTTGGGGATTCCAAAGTGGAACAGTGCTCGGAAGGAAGCTGCAGTGTAGTGAGTGGGTGAGTGAGTACATGTGAGTGTGGTTAGGTGTGAATGGGTGAGTGAGTGATTGGTTGAGTGAGTGCATGACTTGGGGATGGCTGTGTTATTGTAACATGCCAGTACGGTGGTTGAGCACTGTGTGTGAGACACAGTCCTTGCGTAAGGCCCGTCCTGTCTCCCTTGGTGGTTTTGCGGGTGATCCAATCTGCAATGCCACCGCTTCCTGAGTTTCTAGCATCCTGCGTCCGTCACTCGCATGAGCCCACTCCGACAAGCGGGTTTCAGAATGCGTACACGTGACGGGCTTAAGTGGAACTCACTCAGCAGCATAAAAGGATACGCCACGATCCATCGGCAGGTCGCGTGCGGCGGCGTAAAGGGTGGAGGGGAGGGCAACTCCCGCCTCTTCCCAGATGTTTGGTCAGCAAACAAGAGAAGGCAAAATTACCCCCTAGAGAGGGATTTCTTGGACTTGCTGCGGTGGAAAACCCTCCTGCATGAAGCAAGCTGTGGCGGGGATAAACTTGTATCTTTTACCTATTCGCAAGGGGAAAGCTTTCACGTTTTCGAGTCACTAAGGTTTTTGGTCCTGTTTCGCAACAACTTGGACAATGCAACGCTTTGCTGTCAAAGTCCAGAGGCGAACAAATTACAATTTGGATCTCATCCAACAGTGTAACTCCACTTTGTTTGAAAAAATTGCAATGCAAACACATTAACATCAGTTAAGGGGGTCAAGGTAGAAGCGTTCACGTCGCGATCCCTGCCAGATAATAATTGGTATTACCTGCAAATTCTACCAAACACTTCGAAGCCGAGGAGCTGAAAGACAACGATGTCCAGAAACTCAACGGATGCTAGAAGCCCCTCAGTCTAGACTGTAGAGCAGTGGTTCTTAACCTTATTGGAGGTACTGAACCCTGCAAGCTTCATCAGTGCATTCACCAAACCCTTCGTAATTGGAAAAATAAAATATGATTTCTTCAAAACATAGGTATATATTTTATTAGCGCACAAAATGAACCATGCATCAGTTGCACACAAAATCACTGTTTTCAAAGAACAAAACCAACAAAAACGGCCCGACATTGCTAGTGTGAACCGGGCTATACTGTGTGTGTCTTGACCCCTGCCGAACCCATAAGACTGACTCAACGAACCCCTGGGGTCCGATCGAACCCAGGTTAAGAACCACTGCTCTAGAGCAAGAAGAGAGGCTAATGCCCACCTTTAAGGCCAGCACTGACTATTATATCTCTAAATGTTGAAGGGCTGGCTGCAACTAAAGAAGAACTTGTTGCAATGGAACACTGTCATATAACCATCACGCTTAAAATAATCGAATCGAATTCGAATCATCATCATCATAATAATCTGCATTGTGCCGTGGTGTGCATCCGGCATATCAGAGTTGGATTTCCAGCCATGGCTAACGTCAGTGAACTGGGCACTGCGCACCCCCAGCTCCCCACCACTTCATGAACTCGCACTAACCAAGGTGAAGTATGGTCAAACACCCCGTCATGACTAACACTGTGATTGGGGAGGCCTTCCAGAAGTGAACTAACAAAGGGGGGACCGTGTATGTGTCCGCATAGTTTGGAGTTATACGGCGTCCAATTGCATCTCCATCTGAAGACGCTCCAGTCTGTCTCTTCACCATTGGCAACTGTCTGCCGTTTTGTAAGACACCACACAGAGCTGCCAATCCAGTGAAGCGGTCGTAAAGGGTTAAATCAAGCTGGCCCACACCCTGCCTCCAACCCTAACCAACGTGGCTTTGTAGTGAGCCTGGCGAGGCTCTTTCACGGCATCATCGCGCTGTCCGGGCTGCCTTCCCACGCCCGAGCATTCAGATGCAAATGAGAGGAGAGACGCCGAAGGAGTGGCGAAGCAACTGGACTTTGAGAAGCAACACAGTTTTTAAGCTTGTGAATGATGGGGCGGTGGTTTCTGAGGCTGGTTGACTCACGCAACGCAACGCCTCTCGTACAGTTTCCTGGTGAGAAGCACAACTGGTTTTTGGTGCTATTGCTTTGTCACCTGCAAATAAGTATCCCTTACGCCCAGAAACATTGCTTTAATTTTCCTGTCTGTGATTTTTGAGGACCTGTTGTTGTGTGCGTTGCGGAGGGGGGTCAACATTGAGATGCCGCCGTAATGAACTTTGCACCGCAGGTCTCCCGTGCAAGAGACTCGTATCCCAGGGCTACAAAGTGCAAGCATAAACCGATTGTTACGCTTCCTGTAATCCTATAATCATCGCCATTGTCACAATTTATTACCTATATCCCGGCCACCTATGTAATTAACGTGAATGGTGCCAGAACAAAGGTAAAAATGGCACGTTTGGTCACGTGACAACTGTATATGGCTACTAGGTGTAGAAAAGTGTACAACGCACGTTGGCATTTTACTCTCGTTAATCGGCAGAAAATACCCGGTGAGCTTGCAAGCTCTGGATGCGAGATTCCTGCGACACAACGGACGCTCGAAACGAGGAACGCAAACAACATAAAATCGTAAGTGGGCCTTAAAATCATGACAAACAAGACTGAAAAGTGAAACTGTGCTAGGGATTACCTTTTTAAAACTTTATTTCTGGTTTTTATGCACATTTTGGAAATAATGTGTTTAATTTCGTCTTAAATTATGAATAATACATTCAAGTTATATTATGATGCTGCTACCGCGGGCAGTGGTGCAACAAGCAAAAATAACAAACAGAAAACTCAACGCAGTCGTCAATAACGTTGTGGCCCGAATAGAAAAGGTTGTGTAAGTGAACGACGTTTTGAGTAATGGGGCCTTCTTCACAGCACATGAGAACATGAAAGGCGTGATGGGAGCACTGTTAGTGATGGTCACACTAGCAGCTATTACCGTCCAAAAATCACCTTTCCTATTATACTCTTGAAGTGAATGCGCAGCAGTGGGGTGTCCAAAAGGCAAACAGCCTCAACTGCTTTGCAACACAATGCAGACGGACAAAGCACACTGTAGTAGCAGGTTACTATGCTGCACACGGATTGGGATAAACCAGTTTGCGTGGCCTGTGTTCATCGTTACGAGCGGGTGGACTGGCCCACTAAAAATGTAGTTACAACTTATGACTGCTGAGGTAGCGTCTGGTGAAAAAAAAAACACTATTGACGGATGTGGATTTTTTTTTGTGTGTGGGGGGGGGGAACTCCTATCCAGACTACTAGGATCACTCCGCCAAACAATCCATAACTTTGGCCAAAGTTGGTGGAAATGTGTTTATTCTGCGATTGAGCACGCAGTTTCTAGATTATTATTGATAACACAGTAATCGTTGTCAGAAACCGCTTAATCCTGTATAGGGTCGCGGTGAGCCGGAGCCTATCCCGGCAGACACAGGGCGCAAGGCAGGGCTATACCGAGGGTGGGACGCCATTCCATCACAAGGCACCGTGGGAAATTTAGTCAGCAGGTCGATTAACCTCTGCAGCAGGATGTCTTTGGACCGTGGGAGGAAACCGGAGTGCCCGGCGAAAACCCACGCGGACACGGGCAGAACGTGCAAACTCCACACAGCCGGGATTCGACCCCGGGGATTTCTTGCTGTGAGGCGGCAGCGCTACTCACCGCGCCACCGAATACAGTATACGACGTAAATGCGTGAGGTTGCCTGACGATCCAGCAGCCCTCGCTGCCTCACTCCAGCCACTCGCTCAGCTCAGTCGCCTCCTTATCACTGCTGTTGCTACTACCGTGGTCAAGGATTCCCACATGTTACTAACTTGACCGTCCTCCACCCCATGCTAAGGACCCGGTCGACCAAACCTACGGTTTCGTCCCATCCAGCGACCACACTGCACAGGTCAAAACACGCCTAAAACACGCGTATTTTCCTTGTAATGCTGCACGGTGGGATTCCCCCTATTACTCGCTTATTTTTTTGCCAAGTGTTTATAACAGTACAAAGACACGCTGCTGCTGCTGCCTTGGTTAATTGTATTCACTAAATTGCCCCCGGTGCCCTGAGATGTTGTAACTTGCTTACCCCTCCCCGCTGGGCAACTGTTAAAAAGAGCTACGCAGCTCAACGGTTCCTTCCAGCTTGAATACAAAACTGACTTGACTGAACTGAGCTCAATCCCACGAACGAATTTACAACTATTATCTAACACAAGGTAGAACGTTCACGTCGCGATCCCTGTAAAGTAATACTTGGTATTAGCTGCAAATTCTACCAAACACTTCGAAGCCGAGCTGAACGACAACGATGTCCAGAAGCTCAACGGATGCCAGAAGCCCCTCAGTCTGGAGCAAGAAGAGAGGCCAATGCCCGTCGCCTTTAAGGCCAGCACTGACTATTATATCTCTAAATGTTAAAGGGCTGTCTGCAACTAAAGAAGAACTTGTTGCAGTGGGAGGCTGTCATGTGGCCATCACGCTTCGAAGAATCGAATTCGAATCTAACACAGCCACGAACCATGCCTTTTGTTAATGCCCGCTTTAACATTGTCTCCTCTGCATTGCCTAACTTCCCCCGGTCGCCAACACGTTTCGTGACCCACTAGGGCACAGATCGCGTTTTGTCGTGACGATCCCACGGGATATGGAGGGGGGCTTTAGCAGGAGATAGAGCGATGTTGACAGCGAGAAATTTCTGAGAGAGTGAGGAGAGTCCAAACTGGGGAGGGAGAGGGCGCTGGTCAGAGGGGTTAGTCAGAAGGGTCACTGGGGGAGCAGAGGGGTCGGTCACACGAGAGAGTGAGAGGAGTGGGAGTGAGAGGGATCTCGAGAAGAGAGGGGTTGGCGGGGTATTCCCCCGTAGGGGAGGTCGCGATGGGGCCGCATAGACACGGGGAGTTACAGTGTTGCGATTATGTAACGCGAGACGATGGAGCGAACACAGTGTACTAGCCTAGCCTTTGCGTGCCGCAGTGGCGGTGATGATACGAATACGTTATCACCTAACGTGTGTATACATTGGATTTTAAGGACTGGTGGTATGGAATTATTTCACGCGGCGATAACGACGTACGATTGTTTTCTAAACGAGTTGTTAATATCGGTTTTCTCAGTAAGAACTGACTGATGATACATTACACATGTTTTCCAAGTTTTACGATTATGACAATGTGAATGACTTGTTACAGCGACCCATACGAAGATCATTTCAGTGTTTTCGAAGCAGCCTTAATCATTTGTTTTTTTGTTGCTTTGGTTTTTATTGGTTGGCTTTTTTCTGTCGTTGTGCAGCGCTTTGTGACCCTCGGGTGAAAGGCGCTCTATAAATGCTATTATTATTATGGGGGTGAGTGATTGGAAGCTGACTTTTGCAGTTACAACAATATTACAATCAATTACGATGGAGGCTCCGAAGACACCAACTTTACACGATGATTGCTGTTGATTGCCAATCGCAAGTCGTAACGCGGTGGCATTCGAGTCGGAGAAGAACATTTGTAACTTTACCGCATTACACTGTCTGGTGCATAACAACAACAAACAAGCCATTAATACCCCCCCCTCCCAACTATCATCTAAACAGGTCACGCACTGCTGATGAACCTCAAAACAGCAAACCCAACAAGTACAGCACAGAGTTTTTGCAATCTGAATAACATTGTTGCATTACAGGCCCATCAGTTGTGGCCTCTGCTGATGTAACCTACTTGCTTTATACTGCTGCCGCATTGTTACATCTATACGTTGTGGCACCACGGGCTTGTTGCATATTACACCTGTAAGCCAAACCCCCATTAGCATATTTCTCTAAATCCATGTACCGTAAATTGTTAACATCGGGTATGCGTCTACATTATAGTGTAGTCATCTTGTATTCAACCGGCTACTCGCAGCCTCCCACCTCAGTCTGCACTCACAACTGGCAAGCCACCCACCCCCACACGGTTGCAGTTGCCTCAGCCTGCTCAAGCCAAACATTTCCCACACTTATAGTCACACTAACTAAGGCTGTAAAACTTGCGGGAGAAAACAACAAACATCAAACAAATTAGCCTCACTCAACTTGCTGGCTGCTGTTGCCGTGCAACTGACGCTAGGTCGCTACGGGGACTCTGTCCCCGAACCCTCCCCATCCCTCCTTGCCTAGCCGCCCCGCCGGAAAAGACGCGCCGATCGCGGTAGGGCCTTTTCTCACCACACGGAGCCGTAGGCGCCCGAGCCCACGGGCGTCAGTCCGCTGTAGCGCTCGGGAACTTCCCACACCGTCTTGTTCAGCTCCTGACGGTAGAAGGCCGGCTTCGCCGTGGCGGACATGGCTGCGTAGAAGCTGGGGGAGGGTTGCGTTGAGTCGGGTTAGTTGTTGGTTGGCGGTGGTGGGGCTGATTTTGGAGTGGGAGCCGCTGCTGCCGCCGCTTGTGTGTAATGAGTAGTGGGGGAAGTTGGAAGTGTCACCGTGCCCTGGACGCCTCGAGCAGGAAGCGACTCGCTCTCACAAGACAAAGACAAAGATCCCCCGTATAGCCTTGACCGACTGTAAGGGTGTGAAGTACTGTTAGCGAGCACCGACGAATGTCGCCACACGAGGGGGTGGGTGACCAGCACCACGCCCGGCCGCCTTTGTCTCCCTAGTGGCAATGTTTTACACACCGCACAAGGTACTCATTTGAGGCTGAGTCGACCTAGGGGGAGGCCCAGGACCGGTTCAGAGAATCGTCACTGGTGTTGGCAGTGAGCTGGATTCGAACTCGGGTCGCCAGATTTACAGCCCAGCGCGCTAACCACTGAGCTACCGCCACTTGTGACAGGCTAGGTGCACCTGGAGGCCACTGTAAGTGTCCAAGCTCCCTAGCAAGAGACCAGATGACAGAGATGTCAGATGCACCATCTACACTGGCAGATGCACCACGTGCCCTTACTACCGTGGAGGGTAAATACATGACAACACTTTGGGTGGATCATTACGTGGCCTTAACCAGGGATGTCAATAATCAACAACTCAACGCATTCGCCAATAACACTGTGTCCTTAAAATGGCATAGAAACTTGGCAACATTTCTGGCAATTGCTCTTCTTTCACACCACAAATGCCAGCGAGATAGAGTCGATAATAAACGATGGAGACTGCATTTGTTTCCATCGTAGGAACTGATGAAAATTGGCTTTGTTTAATGTTTCCCGATGACCATTTATTTTACTGTAAAACGAGTAGTTACGCGTAAGTAATGAAGTGTGTAAAACTACTAAAGTTTGTTTTCAATTTAAAATTATAAAATGTATGCTGGCGAATTGCATTGTGCAAAGGTTTGCTCTTGTGTGATGACAAAGCACAATCCACCCAGTAATGCATAACTCCCTGGGCCTGGTCACCAGCTCAACAGCAAGGAACTTAAATCGTCAACACTGAGAACTAACGGCTCGCACCGCTCATTTGCACGCGTGTGGCGCCCTCTGCTGAGTGAGTTTGTCAATTGATGTAGTTTTGAAAAACACACGTAACCTTAAATACCCCCCACCTCATTCTCAGCTAATGTAACACACACTACCACAACCACCACTACTAAATCGCTACAACACGCCACCGCAACCACCACCACCATCGCAACCAGCCCGGGA
>JAZEWU010000043.1:980864-1010873 GCA_036362915.1 Geotria australis | reverse complement strand
AGGCGACGTGGTGACGTCACCGCCACTTAGTGGTGAAAGACGGTTGTTTGTTTTTTGTTTGTTTGTGTTCTTGTGCTTCAATGTTGATAGTTTAATTTGGATTGGCATTGTTTCCCCCTCGTGTCTGTCTCTCTGCCTTGCTGTCTCTGTGTCCCTGTGTCTCTCCCTGTTGCTCACCCTCCCTCCCTGTCTTCCTCCGTGTTTGTCTTTAAGGAAGTGACGACCATCTTAGGGGAGGCTGGCAGATTTTTGCCGCTCTTAAGATTGCCAGTTTCACGACCTTTAAGTATATTCGAAGCAGCCTTAATCATTTATTTTTTGTTGTTTTGGTTTTTATTGGTTGTTTTTTTTCTTTCGTTGTTGACATGCCGTTCTCTTTGCGGCCCTTTGTGCAGCGCTTTGTGACCCTCGGGTGAAAGGCGCTCTATAAAATGCTATTATTATTATTATCATCATCATCATCATCGTCGTCCGAAACCGCTTAATCCTGTTTACAGGGTCGCGGTGAGCCGGAGTCTATCCCGGCAAACCCAGGGCGCATTGCAGGGCTATATCCAGGATGGGACGCCAGTCCATCACAGGGCACCTGGGGCTATTTAGTCCACAGGCCAATTAACCTATGCTTCAGCATGTATTTGGACTGTGGGAGGAAACCGGTGTGCCCGGCGAAAACCCACGTGGACACAGGGAGAGAACGTGCAAACTCCACACAGAAAGGCACCCGATCTGGGAATCGAACCCGGGGAACTTCTTGCTGCGAGGCGACAGGCCTACTCACCATTACGCCACCGTGCCGCTCACATATGTGAAGTGTTATATTTAACTGTACACGTTTACCCAACCCAGCAGCTCCTCCTGTGTGTGATGTATATATATATTTAAATAATGAGCTCTTTATTCAAACCAGGTGTACAACCATCGAGACTGCGGGGTTTTCCTCCCACGATTATAAATCACGCGCGATACACCATCATCTCCTTTATAAAACAACACGACCTTTCAGTGTGATAGTAATGTGTAATAATAATGATATTCAGGGTGGTCCAGATGTCTTGTGACCCCCGTTTAATTGACCCCCTAACATGAATCTTTCCTTTGCTCGTTCATTTCTGTTTTAAATAACACTTCGAGGCCGAGCTGAAAGACAACGATGTCCAGAGGCTGACCATCGTGCTTCGAAGAATCGCAAAGAAGACGAAGAATAACACTTACTTGCATATTTTCCAGTTTCACGAACTTTCAGTATATTCGAAGCAGCCTTAATCATTCATTCATTCATTTTCAGAAACCGCTTAATCCTGTACAGGGTCGCGGTGAGCCGGAGCCTATCCCGGCAGACACAGGGCGCAAGACAGAGCTATACCCAGGCCGGACACCAGTCCATCACAGGACACCGGGGGCAATTTAGTCCGCAGGCTACTTGCTTATTTTAGATCAATAACGTTTATATATTGCATTTTTATATTGATTACATTTCATTGCACAGCCGTTGGTATGCAAAATAATACGTGTGTTTTAGAGGAGGGGACACGGTGGCGTAGCGGTGAGTAGTGCTGCCGCATCACAGCAAGAAGGCCCCGGGTTCGATCCCCGGCTCGGAGGCCTTTCCGTGTGGAGTTTGCATGTTTTCCCCGTGTCCGCGTGGGTTTTCACCAGGCACTCCGGTTTCCTCCCACAAAATACTACTTTTTAAAATAATATTTACACGTTAAGGTAAGCGGGGGGTCCGGGGGGCGGGACAATAACAAGGCACAGATCTGGAACAAAAACAATAATTATAACAAATATAGTGCAAATAGAACGAATGTAGTGCAAATATAATGTTAAAGATGTGCTAGTAATATGCCGTCTACGCGGACATGGGGAGAACATGCAAACTCCACACGGAAAGCACACAGACTACAGACTAGCAGTGGGCGAGAAACAGCAGAGATGACGGAGACTTGAGAAGGAAGGTTCTAAGAAGTCCAGGCTGAGAGCGAGAGAGGGAGTGCGAAAAGGGGGGGAAAGAGGAGGGGAGTCATGGTGACGGCAGAGGAGAGAGGGGGGAGGAGATCTTAGACTTTGGATCGCGGTGGGGGGAGACAGGGAGGGAGGGGAGTTGGGGAGCGAGTCGGCACTGTACTGTGGGTTATGGGTGCCTCTGTGCGCGCCTCCACATTCGCGCGTCTCGGGAGTCACTTGGGACTGAGTTCCCCCCCACTGAGAGGGACGGTGCTTCCCCCCCTGAGAGAGAGAGAGGAGGCTGCTGTTGCTGCTGCTTCGCGCCGGAAGAGCTCCTCATCTCTGTAAAGTCTCACAGCTCTCTCAGCAAACATATACACACACACACTCACGTAAACATACAAACTCATAGAGACACACACTCACGTAAACGTACACACTAATACAAAGACATACACACTCATAGACACACTCACAAAACTCATACAGACACGTAAAGATACACACTCAGACAGAAACATACGCACTCATACAGACACACTCACTTAAACATACACACACAGAAACATACTCATAGACACACTCGCGTAAACATACACACTCCTAGACACACACATCAACCTCATACAGACACGCACGTCAACATACACACTCATACCGACACAAACACACACTCATACATACAGACACTCTCGCATATAAGGAGCGAGGGGAGAACGACGGGAGGAGAGGCTGTGGGCGGCAGGCCATTGCGGAGGGAAAGCTCGCGTAGAAAGAGGAAGCAGAACGCTTCTAGAATTACATCGCGGTGAGAGAGAAAACGTGGTTAAGAGCGGAGTGAGTGGCTGATAAGCGAGAGATTATTGATGGACGTTTAGCGTGACGAGGAGCGGGAAGAGAGAGCCGCGGTGGCGAGAGAGAGAGAGGGAGCGCTTCGTCAACTCGTTCTGCGACACACTCCTCCTCCAGGTGGGGTCTCAGGCACGCACTCATAACACGCAACACAAGCTAATCCTGTACAGGGTCGCGGTGAGCCGAAGCCTAACCCGGCGCCTATCCCGGCAGACACAGGGCGCAAGGCAGGGCTATACTCAGGATGTCATACATATTAAACCCGGGACGGCGCATGAGGGGGTGGGTGACCACCACCGCCAGGCCCGGCTGCCGTTGCCTGTCCAGTGCTGTTGTTTACACATCGCACCAGGTACTAATTTGAGGCCGAGGCGACCTAGGTGGGAGGGGGAGGCCTGTGAATTGGTTTAGACAATCATCACTGGTGTTGCGGTGGTGTGGTGAGTAGCGCTGTCGCCTCACAGCAAGAAGGTCCCGGGTTCGAATCTCGGCTCGGGGACCTTTCTGTGTGGAGTGGAGTTTGCATGTGGGTTTTCGCCGGGCATTCCGGTTTCGTCCCACAGTCCAAAAACATGCTGCATAGGTTAATTGGGCTGCTGACCAAATTGCCCCCCAGTGCCCTGTGATGGACTGGCGTCCCATCCTGGGTATAGCCTTGTCTTGCGCCCTGTGTCTGCCGGGATAGGCTCCGGCTCACCGCGACCCTGTAAAGGATTAATAATAATAACAGCATTTATATAGCGCCTTTCACCCGAGGGTCACAAAGCGGTGTATGATAATTCTAATTCGATTCGATTCTTCGAATCGTGATGGTTATATAACAATTTCCCATTGCAACAAGTTCTTATTTAGTTGCAGACAGCCCTTCAACATTTAGAGATATAATAGTCAGTGCTGGCCTTAAAGGTGGGCATTGGCCTCTCTTCTTGCTCCAGACTGGAGGGGCTTCTGGCATCAGTTGAGCTTTTGGACATCATTGTCTTTCAGCTCCTTGGCTTCGAAGTGTTTGGTAGAATTTGCAGGTAATACCAAGTATTACGTGACAGAGATCGCGACGTGAACGCTTCTACCTTGATCCCCGGTGTGTGATAATGAGATGAGATGAGATTACTGGTGTTGACCGTGAGTGGAACTTCAACTTATGTCGCCAGCTTGCCAGCACAGTGCACACGTAATCAGACGCGCGGAGCAGCAGCTTGTGTTTGTCCCATGATGCCTGGTCACCGCTCTGATATTAGCAACATTCAGAAATTCCCTTGGGGGCCCGCTGGTTGCGCAGTAATAATGAGAGCGATAAATTGAGATTGCCAGTTTCGCGACCTTTGAGTATTTTCGAAGCAGCCTTAATCATTTAATTTTTGTTCCTTTGGTTTTTATTGGTTGTTTTTTCTTTCATTGTTGACATGCCGTTTTCTCCGCGGCCCTTGTGCAGCGCTTTGTGACCCTCGGGTGAAAGGCGCTATATAAAATGTTATTATTATTATTGTGTAACGCGCGTGAATGCCACATCTCAAGGCCCACTCGGGTCTCGTCTCCAGTGACCACTAGCCGGCGCTCGCGGCCCGCCGATGGGTCGCTCCCATAAACGCCACCTTGTCTTGGATCGGCCACTGGTAGGAAAGCGGTGGTTGCAATAGAGTGGTCTCGGCAGAAACCGGATTCTGCTGGGTTGTAGAGAGACCGGGGAGAGAGATGAGTTTGGAGTGATGGGGAAGATAGTCTGAACCCAGTGAAAACAAACTTGAGGAATGTTGGAGAGTATGCTGTGGAGCACACTCTGCTTGCAGAACGTAACTTGTGGTGCGTTTGTGTTATTGTAATTGTAGCCGCTCAGAAGTGTCCACACTAATTAGCCCCGTATAGCTTCAATTAGAATGAATATAATCATATATTTTATGTACTTTTCCAAGGAACGTAACTTTAGACACAAACACAAGCGGAGAGAGATGAGTTTGTTCCTTTGGTTTTTGTTTGTTGTTTTTTTTCGTTGTTGACATGCCGTTCTGTCCGCGGCCCTTGTGCAGCGCTTTGTGACCCTCGGGTGAAAGGCGCTATATAAAATGCTATTATTATTATTAATTACGCACACGCACGTGCACTCTGAGATTCGTTATGGTACAGTAGCGTGTCTAGGCAAGCCGGCACACCTTGCCACAAAGCACTGGTATCATACACGGGGCCTGAGTCACTCGACCTCAGCCGAGACTTTCAGCCGTTCCGACCACGAGACGCAAACGCGTAACGATTATAATACCCTTTCGAGGCTTTTCATCGTTGTGTACGGCGTGTCTGATCGGTGATGTGTCCGACAGGCTTGAGTCTCTGTCTCTTCCTGCCCCTTGTTTTCCCATCTCATGCCGCAAACTTGTCACTCTCTCTGCACGTGAACCAAACCACGTCGGTATCGTCAGCCCTGATCCATCTACTGCTGGATGAAAGCCTGCCCAATCACTCGCCGTCCATCGCGGTCCCGCAATGTAACAGTCCATCCGCTCACTCAACCATCTCTATCTATCTCTCGCCTTCGAACGCACGAGTCAAGTCCAGGTTATGTCTAAGCCCACTTGTCTCATCGCATCTTTCAAAAATGTAAACTCCCTTATCGGTCGGACATGTAAGCTTTTAGACCAGGGGTTGGGCGAACCTCTTTCTAAGGGCCGAATCGGACTTTCGAAAACCTGTAGTGGGCCACCGCACATTAGCATGCGCACACTTTTGCACCATCCAACACTGAGTGTACAATTATCGTTCACCTTTGCAGGCGACCTGTGCTAAATGTCTAAATGCAGCGGTGCTGCTGTTGCCAGGGCGCAAATATTGACCCTCGAGGTCCCAGATCAGTGCGGTTGGGGTTTTGAAAGCAATTGCTTGAACGTCGTTTTATGGCCTTTCACCCTCGGGTGAAAGGCGCTATATAAATTGATATTATTATTATATTATTATAAGACACTGCGTATATCCCGGTTGGTGGTTTCTATTTGAAAACCACGCGCGACGATCGTACGCGGCGTTTAAGCACAGCGACTTAAAAGTTTCCTCACAGTTCACGTGACGCAGTGGGGGTCAAGGTAGAAGCGTTCACGTCGCGATCCTTGTCAGGTAATACTTGGTGTTGCCTGCGAATTCTACCAAACACTTCGAAGCCGAGCTGAAAGACAACGATGTCCAGAAGCTGACCATAGTGCTTCGAAGAATCGCAAAGAAGAAGACGTGACGCAGTGCCGGGCAGTTGTTTTTATATGCCTGGCCACAGTCCATAAAAGCGCCGAGCTCGTTCTAATGTTTATCGTTGCGGTTATTGTCATGTTTGCCAATGACCCAACACAGGAAAAAAAAAAACTCAACCAAATTGTGCCTCATCTCGTCACATCTCTAAAGGTGACGTTGGGTTAAGCTTGGTCATTTGTGCTTGGACGAGTGACCAGCAGGTGTTTCAGGCCTGTGGACTGGCGATTGCAATGCAGAGATTTATTGTTGAATCCATCTGTGCAGAGCTCTGTGTCACCTCGTATGTACGGTTGGTTTTCCCACATAACGTGTGCGTGAATTTTAAACTCAAGATTTATGCATTGTTCTTCCTCATATGGCCATAATTTACCGCAGTTGATTGATGAATTAATTGCTTCATTGATTGCTTGGCTGATTGGTTGATTGGCTGGTTGGATTCCAGCTGTGACCCAGGCTGACCTTTGCACCCCCTCCCCGCCCACCCCCTCCATCGAAGCCGGCATCATTAACCCTTGCTCAACGCCTCGGGCGAGTGTCATTCGGGTTGTACCACCATCACCCACAATGCTCCCCCTCCCCCACCTTCCCCCCCCCCCCAAAACTGGAGTTATAGTACAGTCCATACCTAGTTGGCCACAGGTGGAACGAAAACATATAAACACCTGTGGAAGGTAAGGTGGAGAGCGGGTGGGGGGGTGTCTGTTCAGTCACCTGACCTTCTAAGCCAGGGGAATCGAACTGGCCAACATTCCTGAGGCTTAGCAATAAAATGAGGCACACACACACACAGAAACTAGAATCGAATGACCCTGGACGGGGATAAGATACGTTGAGCACTCCGTAATAAAGCTGCGTTTCAAGTGAAGGTAAGGTGCTTGATCCAGTCCTGTCGGTGGCTGAACCATGTTTAGTCTTCACACGAGGCGGTGGCGGCAGACCTTCCGGCCTTCTTTCGGTCTCATTTCTAACCAGAGATCCAGGACAAGGTCACGCATCGTCGTGGCGTTGGGGCTGTGGTGTCCACCGTTGAATTGCCGAGCCTTCGCTTATGGACGTATTTGCCCCGCGAGCTGACAGAAGATGTTGGGCAAAGATTTTGGCGAGCGCGTATACCAGTCTTCCCTGTGCCCTTGCCGCCGCCCACTGATGGCTTAGATAATCTTAACCCAACGGCAATTCCCGTTTGGGCCGCGGAATGCGATGCAGACCGAGTTCAATGTGGTGGAGACCGCTCCGACTGAATGCGATGCATTGATCCAGCTTGACGGAGGTGCATCGGAAATTATGCTCTCTGGGTGCGTTTCTGCGCCTGTTAACTGATGTAAAAACTGCGCAATTGCAACACACCCTACAAGCAAACTAGAAGCAGCAGGAATGTGGATTTTAAGGACAGACAAGATGAGTAACATACGTTACGGATACTAGCAGGGTACACAACAAGAACATTAATGAGGTTAATCAGAGACAGGCAAGGTACGGATTTCTTTGGACACGTGACAAGAAAGCAGGAGCCTGAACGAGAATTGTTCTTAAGGGCCGTTTCGCCTCCCGCATAATCAATTTGATGTTACTGACACGCCGTTCTCTCCACAGCCTTGTGCAGCGCTTTGTGACCCTCGGCTGAAAGGTGCTCTATAAATGCTATTATTATTATTATTATTAATTTGCGACGTCCTTTTCTCCCGGGACTTCCACAGGCCATCGCCACCACCGGCCATGAAGGCCATTCGGCGCGGTAGCGGTGGTGGCGGCGCCGTGCTCCCAACCGCGTTGCTGATCGTCGCCATCCTGCTACCTCTGTGCCCCGGCGCCGCCGGGGCCAAGCCCGGCGCCGCGCCGTTCGAGCCCAGGATGGAGCTGCAGAAGATGGTGCTGGAGCCGGACACGGGCGCGCTCATCGTCGGCGGAGACAACACGCTGTTCCGTCTGGCGCCCGACCTAAGCGTGGAGCACAGTGAGGAGCTCTGCTGCACCTCGCTCAACTGCCCCTTGTTGACCTGCCCCAGTGGTCCCGTCGTCACCGGCGGCGCCACCGGCCAGTCGTGTCGCAACCCGGTGATGCTGCTGGAGCTGCTGCCCGCGACGTCCGGCCTGAACGAGGGCGCCCCGCAGCTTTTGGTGTGCGGCAACGCGTCGTGCGGCCCGCAGGAGGGCGGCGCCTGCGAGGTGCGCTCGCTCGCCAACTTCTCGCAGGCGCCGCGCTCCGAGGGCAAGCACTGCACCTACAAGTTCTCGAAGGTGGCCGGCGAGCAGAGCGCCGCGGTGGCGGCGGCGTCGGCCGCCGGTACGGAGCGCCTCCTCTACGTGGGGCTGGGCCACGCCAACACCTTCAAGGGTCACCCCATCTCGACGCAGGACCTGACTGGCAACGTGCTGTGCAGGGTGGACCTCGCGTCCATGACGCTGGGCAACCTGTACGGCCCGTACAACCACCTGTTCGTGGCGGCGTTCGGCACGGCGGACCACGTGTACTTCGTGTTCCGGCGGCAGAACGCCACGCGGCCGACCGGCGTCGCCGTGGCGCACCCGTACCTCACGTACGTGGGCCGCCTGTGCCTCAACGACCTCAACTACTACTCGTACGTCGAGATACCGATCAGGTGCGAGGCCGGAGCCGGCGACGGGCCCGAGATGCTGGCGAGCGCCGCGTGGCTCGGCAGGCTCGGCGCCGGCATGGGCAAGGAGACGGCGCTGGTGGCGGCGTTCGTCGACGCCGGCAAGAAGCAGTCGACGCTCTGCGCCTTCCCGCTCAGCGCCATCGAGGCCAAGATCAGCGAGACGAGAGAGGAGTGCTACATCGAGGAGAAGAGCACCGACGTGTACCTGCCGTACCGCGACATCGAGAGCGAGGACTGCGCCGCGAACAAGGTGAGCGCCGGGCAGGCGGGAGAACGAGTTGGCTTGCGGCGAGGTTCCGGTTATGCCTGTTCCCGGCCACCCGATGGCTCACTCCTACTTCGGGTACGGGCTGATCCGGACGCGGGCATTAGTCTACCAGTCGCGAGTGGGGGGGGGTGGGTGGCGATAATTCCACCGTGCGTATTCCCAATCGAGTAATTTGCGACGCAACGTGTTTTGAATCGGCCGACTGCTCGTTTCGATCGACGCCGCGGGATCGGTTCCGTCTGCCGCGGTTCCGAGCGGCGCAACCCGCCGCGATCGCCCCGCGACCGTCTGCAACGAGTGCCGCAAAATACACCCCCCCCCCCCNNTGTCGTTGTTGACATGTCGTTCTCTCTGCAGCTTTGTGCAGCGCTTTGTGACCCTCGGGTGAAAGGCGCTATATAAATGCTATTATTATTATTACCCGCACCTCGCCGCGATTGAAGGCGCAAACCGTGGAGCAGTGGCCGTGCGGGAGCGACCACCTGACCAAGATCCTGGCGAGCCGCTCGGGGGAGTCAGGGAAACCGCTGGTCGTCCTCAACCACACGCTGCTCTCCTCCGTCGCCGTGACGACCGAGAACGAGCACACCGTCGCGTTCCTGGGCGACCAGGACGGTGTCCTGCACAAGGTGCCGCCGACAAAACTCCCCCCTCTCTCCTTACCGCTTGACGCTCCCGGCTCAGGTGCCTCCGTACCCGTTGCCAGTCCATGTATATGCCAACACCGAAGGTCTTGGAGAAACGGTATTTCGATCCTCTATATATCCTGTACATATGGCAGAATTGAGAATAAAGTTGAATTGAATTGAATAAGGGCGGCCCGGGTGCATTTTCCAATCTCTTGCGTGGACAAATTTCTGCATAAAGTAACCAGCGTCCCTAAGTCCCGGCCCTTGCTGCGTGCTGTAGTGAGCGGTGGCGATGAGCATCGCGGTGAGCGTGGTGGTGAGAGTTGTGGCGAGTGTTGCCGTGCCGTATGCCGCGCAGGCGTACCTGGGGCCCGGAGATACGTCCAAGGTCTACGGGAAACTCCGGGTCGGGTCCGGGCAGCGCAGCGCCATCAACAAGGACTCGGTGCTGGACCTCGAGAGAAAGCACCTCTACGTCCTGAACACCCGCGAGGTGGGGACGCAGCGTTACACCACGCGGTGCGCCGTGCGGTACAGTGGTCCCCCGCTTTACGATGGCCTCGCAATACGATGAATAACTTTACGGTAAACGCTCCGTAAGAACGTTAGTTTAATGACATTACGATCAAATGTCACTTTGCGATGCGTGTTATGATACGGCTGCGCGTGAGCGTGGGTGGCGCAGCAGACGTTTGGCGATGCGAACGCATGCCGCGTGGGTAGCTTCTCAGCCAATAGTGGCGCTTTTTTGTTTTTATATCTCAGTGTTTACGTCTCCTTTATTTGAAACACGTGCGTGCTGCTCTCACGGTAGTAAGGTCTCACTTTACAATGGTTTCACATTACGATATGTGTTGTGGAACGGATTAATATCGTAAAGCGAGGGATCACTGTATACCAAGCGGTGCACCAAGCGGTACACCTAGCAATGCACCATGCGGTGCACCAGGGCACACTACGATACACCGGGATGCAACGAGCAACCGGTCACGTAACTATCAACACAGTTGCCTGCTTGCCTGTTGTGCCAGGTGCCCGATTACCTTTGTTCCCTGTTTGCACAATTGTCCGGTTTCTCAGATGTACCAGTTACCCTCCTTCCTTTGATTTCCCGGTCACGGAGTCACCTGCTTTCCGGTTAAACGATTCGGCCGCTTGGTGACCCCACCACTCAATCACCCGGTTGTCCGGTTGCTTTGTTGCCTAGATACGCACGATCACGGTTATCCAGTCCCCAGTCACCAAGTTACCCCGGGTTGCCCGCTTGTGCAGGTGCACCGAGTGCCCGTGCAGCGGTGCAGCGCCAACAGCAGCTGCCAGGACTGCCTGGCGCTGACCGACCCCTACTGCGGCTGGTGTGTGCTGCAGGGCAGGTGGGTGCCGCTCTCCGCGTGGGTGCCACGAGGTCACACCAGGCTCTCGCCAAGCCCGCAAAGCGCTGTTCACGGGCGGTTTACGTGGCCGTGCATTGCCGCATTGCGTGTGCAGTGCTTGGGGCCTTGTCCGGCCTTGCAGTGGGGTTTTCTCGCCACGTGCTCAAAGTGTTGCGCCTGGTTTGTTCGTGCACGCGCGTGATGTTTCTTCGTGTTGTTTGCGTCACGTAAATTTGTTGTCGTGCCGTAATAGGTCTTAAAAATAATTTTCCAGGGTTGACTTGTACTACAAAGAATTCATTAATAAGCACGATGTTTTTGACTTGTTTTGCGCTCATCATGTTAGCGACACGAGGTCAGTCCTGCAAAAGAAGGCTCATCCTGGTTTCCTATCCGGTTACATAAAATAAACTCGAACCGTGTTTTAGACAGTATTCATTTCAACAGGAAGGGTCCAATTCGCTGTTACGCGCCATAATTCCTCGGGCGTCCTTGCAACAGCACAGACGTTGACGTTGTTGCGTGCTGTGATGCGGCGAAGGTGCTCGCGCAAGGATGAGTGTGAGCGCGGCGCCGAGCCCGGCTGCTGGGTGCAGACGTACGAGAACACCAGCTGCCCGACCATCGCCTCCGCTAATCCGCACAGCCTCAGCATCCAGCTGCCGCCCATGGTGAGTGCGTACGCCCGTGTGCCCCCATGTGCTCATCGCCTAAGCTATTCGCCCGCCGCATTATCGAACGCGACGACCCGAGTTTGATTCCACAGCCACGACATCCTGTGACGGATATTTGAACCGGTCCTCGAAACTCGAGGACGCAAGTATCGAGTGTGGTGTGTAAACGGTAGCACTCCGGTCGGCACCACGCCCGGCCACCCACCCGCTCGCGTGCCGTGACACCCTTAATAGGTGCTCGCTAACAGCACTTGACTCAGCAGTCTGTACGCCGAGTCCTTGCTATAATAATATATATTTGTAACGCACGCACATTCTCCGGGCGCGTTGCACCCGGTGATTCGGAGGCGCGGAGCCTGGCTCCGTCGGTTTGTTGTGAGTCGGTGAAGAGGTGACTTTTAAAAAAAAATTGAAGGTTGTAGGGGACTGCGTTAGGTGTAATAGATGTGGCAGGCTGTTCCAGGTTGTGGGTGCCGCGACCGAGCATCGGCGTCGTGCGAAGGTTGTGCGTAAGCGCGGTGTGTGGAGTAGGTGCTGTGATGAGCTGCGTAGAGTGCGGGATTGTGTTGGGGCAAGTGCCGGAATAGTGATGCGAGGTATTTAGTGTGTGCTGTGTGGATAGCGCGGTGGCATATTATTCGCTGTTTTGAAAGTGATGCATTGGTGGATGGGTAGCCAGTGTAGAGTCTCCATGCATTTTGTTAGTCGCCCCCATTCGCTCTGCCGTGTGTCCTTACGTTACGGGCGCACGATCGATGCGAGCCGCCGCGTTGTTTGTTGTGCGCGGCGCGAGTGCAGCCGGTGGTGTTGCACGTGCCGGCGCTGCCCCATCTGCACGAGGGGGACCGGCTCACGTGCCACTTCAACTCGTTCGAGTCTCCCGCAACGGTGAAGGACACCGACGTGACGTGCGACGAGTCTCTCCCGCTCGACGCCATCCCGCCCATCCCGCCAAAAAGCGGTGGGCACGCGCGCACCCACTACGCGCCGACGGCAACGCGCAGCAGCGGCAGCAACGACAACACAACAGCAGCAATAGGCGTTGCGATACGATTCCTCTTCTGTTTTAAGATCTTGACGGATCTAGATCCGTCCCGTGTGGCGGGAGGGGTAGGCGATCCCGATATTGGGGCTGACTGCAATCGGCCACCACACTGCGTTTACCGTGCCTCCACTGGTCAATACCGCTGTGTTAACAGCGCGGATTGCGAACGGAAAGGAGTTCGGGGTTGTGTGTGGAGGAGACTGGGGTCACCTCTTGCCGAGCAGGAGGTGGTTGAACATCTGACAGGACGTTTTGGTGCACTGGGGTGCTGGCCACCCACCCCCTCGTGTACTGTGCCGGCCTTTGTAGGTGCTCACTAACAGTACTTGCTGCAAGAGTCTATTAATGCTGTACAGGTCAGTCAGTTGTGCAGGGGATCTTTGACATTTGTGTGCGAGCGTGCAAACGTTTGTGTGTGTGCGTGCGCGTGTGCCTGACTGCGTGTGCGCGTGGTGCGCGCCCGCTTCCCACAGACCACGTGAACGTGCGAGTGGAGGTTCGATATGGGGAGGTCAGCGTGGCGCACATTCTCTTACCGTTCTACGACTGCGGGCTGGCGGTGCAGGACGACGAGACGAGCCCGTGAGTCATCGCCTCTTATCGCCGTAGCCGCCGCGCGTAGGCCCACACGGCCTCCGAACTGCCGCCTGATACTCGCCGCGGTTCGCTGCCTGTTCTGTAGTGATGAAGACAAAAATCCATCCATCCATTTTCTAAAACCGCTTGTCCTGGTGAGGGCCGCGGTGGCAGCAATCCAAGGAGAGTGGACCAGACATCCCTTTCCTCAGCAACAGATTCCAGCTCTTCCTGGGGGGGGATCCCCAGACGTTCCCAGACCAGCCGAAGGATATCGATTAATACATACAATTCGCAATAATGACGTTTGCTCTTCGGGGCTGTTCTGTTGGGATAGCCGTGTCGAGCGATTTCCCTCTCTATTTCGCGACGTATCGCCTCCCACGTTGGGAGCGTCACGATGCTTCCAACGTGGGATGCGAAACGTTGGGAGCATCGTGATGCTTCGAGCCGTGAAAACCTACATCAGTAACATTCACAACAATTTAAAATTGTAACACTGCGCCGCCGCCGCTGCCCAGTCATTGACTGCGTGTGTTCCCGTGCGTGCGTGTGCGTGCGTGTGCGCGCGCGTTCCCAGGTGCGCTCACTGCGTCACGAGGAACTGGACCTGCAACTGGTGCCCTCAGGATTTCAAGTGTACACACGACAAGTGCCGTCAAACGCAAACGGTGGGAACCCCGCTCCACTTGCCACGGCCGAAACCAAACGCGTCATAATTATAATGGCTGGTCTCTACAGCAGCCTGCAGCCGCCTCAGGCCAGATCTGCGCTGACCGCCAGATTGCGATGATACGATCACCTCCGAGCCGAGAGAACAGCTGACAGCTGATTGGCCAGATCCTCTGCATAGTTGTCACGTAACTCGACCGGCCGATAGGAACGCCGAAGGAAGTGCGGTATGACGCCCCGACTGCCGCATTGTACATGAGTCCCGCTAGCTTCTCGCGTTCGCGCCGCGTTTCTCCGCGCCGCGTTCGGCCCCGCGCTCCGTTCAGCTTGCGTCCTCTGCGCCGCGCAGGTGTCGACCAGCAACGAGTGCCCTGCGATCGACGGCGTGTCGCACTCGCTGGTGCCCACGGGCGTGTCGCACAGCGTGGAGATGACGACGCGCAACCTCAACCTCCAGGACAACACGAAGGAGGTGTGGAAACCTCGCTGAATCCGCCTCATTTGTTACCGTCCGTCTCCTGAGCTACGGGTCGTCTGTTCTTTTCGTCTGGCTCCTGTTTTTCGTAAATGGCTTGCAAGCTCACCGGGTACTTTACTATCTATCTATCTATCTTCTGTCTATTCCGGGTGGTCTGTCTAGTTAGGGCGGTGTCTTACGAGCGCGTTGTCTAGCGAATGTGGCGCCAAGCAAGCGCGTTATCGCTCGGGTGCGGTGTTGCGCTCCGTCTGGTAACTGCGTGCGTGCGTGCGTAGGTGATCTGCACCGTGCTGGTGAAAGATCGCTCCTTCACCGTCTCCGGCGTCGTCGATGACGACGGCAAGGTGACGTGCGAAGATCAGATTGTGAGTGGCGACGTCACCGCTGACACACGATTCCCGCACGCACGCACGTGATGAGTTGAGCCTCCGTCTCACCTGCTCGAGGAAACCCCCTCTCTGCGGTTTCCGCGCGCCTCCCGAGTCGTTCGTTCGAATAATACCTTCCAAAAGTATCGAATACGTGCGCGTTATAAATCGTGTTTACACCTACGATAATATTTACAGAAACATAACCCTGCTGTGAAGTGTGGTAGGCATCAAATGAATGTCACTCAAACCGATTATGAATCTGGAGATAATACTGGGGAAGGAGGCGAGATCCGCGTCATCGTCATCGTCATCATCATCGTCATCATCATCATCATCGTTGCTGTTGTTTTGAAAACTTGTGCGCTTGCGGTCGCGTTGCCGCCTACGCTGCCGACGCGACGCGAGCCTCGTTTTTTGTCTCGGCACGTTCCTTAGTACGAGTATGACGTGGAGAGCATGGAGTACCAGGCGGCGGTGCGGCTGCAGCTGAGCACAGGCCATCGCATCGACAACCAGCAGCAACACAATGGTACGCGGAGTGGCTCGGCTCCCACGATGCCGTGCGTCGGTGACGTCCGCGCAACTCGGGGTCACGGTTCCTTCCGAGATATATTTTTATTCTCTTTGTCCTCGTTTGCCGAAAGCGAGGCATCGGCGCTCATCTCCTGGGCAAAGCCAGTGGTGGAGCATTCCATAGTTCGGCAAGATGACGCAGTGGTAACATCTGCGCCTCACAGCAAGAAGGCCCCGGGTTCGATTCTNNTGGCGCCGGCAAAACCGCCTGGATGCCTCCTCCGCCTCTCTGCGCTTTCCTCGCGACTCTGAGTCGTTCTCTCGTCGTGTGAGTACCTTCGACAGTGATGAATATGTGCGCGTTATAAATGTAAAATTATTATTATTCCATCGTGGCGGGGGGGAATGAGACTCTCCTTTAGACAACCGCCGTTCACCGCTGCACCATTGCCGCTGTCGCCATTTTTAGTTTTGTCTCGCGCCGTCTCGTTTTTACCTTCCGTGTCTTGTTCGTTCCGTCTACAACCGGGGGGGGGGTGTTTTGCCGTCGCAGTGACGCTGTACGACTGCTCCAAGGTGCATACGGACTGCAGCGAGTGCAAGGTGTCGGACCCACGCTACGGCTGCGTGTGGTGCTCCGACGCGTGCCTCTACAACAAGAGGTGCACCGGCGGCCCGTCCCACGAGTGCCCGGAGCCCCTCATCAAATCGGTGAGCGCCGTCGTCGCCTGCACTGTCGTGGTGGTTGTTGGCATGATTTTCGTCGCCACCATCAAGGTGGCGCGGTGGTAACATCCGCGCCTCACGGAAAGAATGGTCTTGCCCAAGGCGGTTCGATTCCCGCCTCGGGCACCGTGCTGTGTGGAGTTTGTGTGTTCTCTCCCCCTGTTCTGCGTGGGTTTCCTCCGGGTTCTCCGGTTTCCTCCCACAACTTAAAACAAAACACTCATTAATTGGACTGCTGCCACCGCGACCCTCACCAGGACAAGCGGTTTAGAAAATGGATGGATGGTTGGACTCATTAATTAATTGGCCAATAACATCACCTCCTCCACCTCTCTGCTCTTTCATTGCGCTTCTCAGTCATTCTCTCGTCGAACGAATACCTTCGACATTGAATAAATATGTGCCACGCGTTATAAATAAAAAAATATTATTATTTATTTAAAATTATTAATTATTATTAATCGGCCAATCGCCAGTGGCCTCTCGGGAGCCGCGCGGTTCCCGCGAGCCAATCGGCGAGTGACTCGTCTCTCCCGTGGGATGCGGGTGCAGATAAGGCCACACACGGGCGTGCTGGAGGGCGGCACCATCCTCACCGTTTGCGGCTCCGACCTCGGGAGCGACATCAGAGAGGTAACCACGGCAGCGGGCGACGAGTAGGAAGCGGTGGGGTCAGTTAAGGTCGGCGTGACGAGGTGGATGTGATAATAATAATAGCATTTTATACAGCGCCTTTCACCCGAGGGTCACAAAGCGCTGCATGAGGGCCGTGAAGAGAACGGCATGTCAAAAACGACAGAAAAAGCTATTCATAAAAGCGGAACGTGGTGATGATTTGGGTGTCACGAGGTGGATGATACGAGGTGGGAGTGATGAGGGGGGGCAAACTACGTTGCTGTTAGGCAGAGGATGAGGTGGCTGCGTTGCTGTGCTGTGCAGGTGGAATCAGTGCTGGTCGGGAGCAAGCCGTGCGAGCTGCTGCCAGACCTCTACAGGGTTTCCAAGAGGTTCTGATAACTCTCACTCACTCATTCACTCAGTCAGTCGCTCAGTCACTCGCACATCCGCTCGCTTTAGACACTGCTGCCGACTGTGCTGATGATGTCACCGCTGATGGTTTCTGATGCTGCTTCTGCCGCCATTTTTGTAATGCTGTTGCTGCTGCCACAAAACTTGTTGACGATGCGCACATCGAGAAGGAAAACCAGAGACGTAAATCCAACCCAGCAACGGGTCACTAATCTCGTGACTTCTGTGGCAGGAGATGCACACACAGATTCGGTTTATATGATTCACATATGAAGCGATGATGATCATACTCAGTATTGAGTGACAGCCAAAAGAAGAACAAGTTGCTACTGCCATTTGTTGTGTGATGCTGTTACGGTTTCTAACGCTGACTGCTGCTGCTGCCCACAGTATCGTGTGCAGGACGGGCAGTGCGGACAGTGAGGGTGACGTCACGGTGGTGGTGAAGATCGCCGATAGACCCGCGGCTGAGTACAAGCACTTCACGTACCAGGTGAGGTCACGGTGCGGGTCGGGGTCGTGGTCAGGGCGGTGGTGAGTGCCGCCCCATACGCTCGTTTGAGAACATTTTACTTTGACTTTTGTCCCTGGGGTCGGGTTAGTAGTTTAGGGTCAGAGGTTAGATGTAATCAGACACTCTCCTTGCACTGCCCCATCTAAACGCCTGAGGGCGCTGGGTGAGTTGGTGGTTAGGTGAGTGAGCGGTAAGGGTGGATGGTTGGGTGATTGAGTAGGTGAGTAGTTGCGTGGGTTTATCTCCAGTTTTCCAACTCTCGAACATCAACATCACTGACAGCCGAATCCAACGCGGGAGGCGAGACGTCTCGATGGAGAGAGGGAGATCGCTCGGTGACACGGCTATCCCGAAAGAACGGCTCTGAAGAGCAACCGTCATGAATCGCTGATAGTTTCTCTCCACAGCCGTCGGAAGGCGAGACGATGAATTAGCGTCGTAACGTCGCAGGTCGCCTCTTCCCCTCTCCCGGTCTCGGCAGAAACCCACCATCGCGGAACTTAAACCGATCCACGGCCCGGCTGCTGGCGGCACCCGCATCACCATCTCTGGGAAGCACCTGCTAACGGGAAACCAGGAGCTCATCACTGCCTTCATCGGGCAGAGCCAGTGCAGGTGGGCACCTGGACTGGCGCTGTTTGGTGACCGTGATGACGATGGCCATTGTCAGGGGAGCGGTAGCGCAGCCGGTTAGCGCGCCGGGCTACGAACCTTAAAGATCCGAATTCGAATCCCGCTCACGGCCAACACCAGTGACGATTTTCTGAACCGGTGCTAGGCCTCCCCTTAAGTCAACTCCGCCTAAAATGAGTACCTAGTGCGGTGTGAAAAACATTGCCACTAGGGAGAGAAAGGCGGCTGGGCGTGGTGCCGGTCACCCACCCCCCTCATATGCCGTGTCGACCTTCATAGTGCTCGCTAACGGCACTTGCCTCTACAGTCTGCTAAGGCTATGCGGGGGATCTTTGTCTTTCATGGCCATTGTGACGACAATGATGCTGGTGGTTATCTGCTGTAATAATAAACATCTATCATATATCTATCACGTCGATGGTGTTGTTGACGCGGCTGCGATGGAGCCACCGCCACCAACAGCCGCGTGAAACATCGGCCGACATCCGAACGGCCACAAACGCCACGCGCCCGCGTGTCCGTGTCGGTTCTGCGCAGCAATCTGAGCGTCGTGGCGACGGCGAAGGAGGACGCAGCGCTCGAGTGCTCGACGCCCCCCGGGCAGGAGAACAATGCCGTTGTGGTGACGCTGCTCTACAACAACGCCACCGTCTTAAACGCCGGCGACGCGGTCTTCCTCTACAAAAGCAACCCGATCATCGAGCACTTCTCCCCCACCAGCAGCTTCTATGGGTGCAGCACTCCCCCTCCCCAACCCCCGCACCTCCGCCACCCTGCATGGGCCGTGAACCTTGTGACCCCCCCCTCGCGATCCCCTCGTGCGCCAACGTGTAGCGTTGCGACCCGGGTAGCGGTGAGTTTCCGCGACGTAATTTGACGGAGGAGGCAGCTGCTGCCTCCGAAAGTTCTCTAAGCCTTCCATGGGTGTTGACAGTCCCGGCGTTTGATAGTGATCACGACGAAGCTCTCGGATGACGATAGCTCTGCTGCTGCTGCTGTCGACAATTCGATTCGATTCTTCGAAGCGTGATGGTTATATGACAGTTTCCCATTGCAACAAGTTCTTCTTTAGTTGCAGACAGCCCTTCAACATTTAGAGATATAATAATAATAGCGTTTTATATAGCGCTTTTCACCCGAGGGTCACTAGTGAGTGCTGGCCTTAAAGGTGGGCATTGGCCTCTCTTCTTGCTCCAGACTGAGGGGCTTCTGGCATCTGTTGAGCTTCTGGACATCGTTGTCTTTCAGCTCGGCTTCGAAGTGTTTGGTAGAATTTGCAGGTAATACCAAGTATTGCTTGACAGGGATCGCGACGTGAACGCTTCTACCTTGGTCCCTGCTGACGACGATGATGCTGATGCGTATGCCTCCGGCGTGGGGTTGCAGGGGTGGCCGGGTGATCACGGTGACCGGCTCGAAACTGGACGCGGCGCTCAACATGCGCATGGAGGTGGAGGTGCAGCTGCCCCGGCATCGCCGGTCCCTCGACACGCCGTACATAGTGAGAGCAAACGCGGAGCCCTCCCTCAATGATTATAACGCTCACGTTGATGCTGGTCAGCATAATGTCCGTGATGACGCGCACATAGTCACTCAATGTCGAAGATATTAATTCGACGAGAGAAGGACTCGGAGGCGCGAGGAAAGCGCAGAGAGGCGGAGGAGGCAGCCAGGCGGTTTGCCGGCGCCATATTGCCACACACTGCTTCCTATATATTATGATGTTATCGCCAAATAATTAGTGGGTTTTTTTACTTGTGGGAGGAAATCGGAGAACCCGGAGGAAACCCACGCAGAACAAGGGGGAGAACAAACAAACTCCACGCAGAAAGGCGCCCAAGGCGGGAATCGAACCGCCTCGGGCAAGACCATTCTTTCTGTGAGGCGCGGATGTTACCACTGCCGCAGTGATGCTGCCGATGCTCACGCCGCCGCCGGCGCTGCTGCTGCTGCCGCCGCCGATCGTGTCGACTGAACCGTGGCCTCCCGTTCGTGGCTAGATCTCGAGCAACTGTAACATCAGCTCGCCGAAGGAGGCCGTGTGCCGCTCGCCCACCGTGCTGGACGGCTCGGCGGTGCTGCGCTCCTGGTTCCAGCTCGACGGTTTCCGGCACGAGATCAAGTCCGGCCTGACCTACGAGGAGAACCCCGTGCTGTGCCGGCCCGGCACCGCGCCCCTCGTTATCAGCGGCAACATCATGACCATCAAGGTAGGCTTCCGTGTGGCGCAGGGCCACGGCTGCCCCTACCGAGTGCGGCTGCCGCACTGCAGGTCACAAGAACCCGCTTGCTCGCCAGCCCGCACACTCACGCTCAAGACAAAGACAAAGATCCCCCGTATAGCCTTAACAGACTGTAGGGTCAAGTGCCGTTAGCGAGCACCTATGAAGGTCGACACGGCACACGAAGAGGTGGGTGACAAGCACCACGCCCGGTTGCCTTTGTCTCCCTAGTGGCGATGTTTACACACCGCACTAGGTACTCATTTGAGACTGAGTCGACTCACACTCGCCCGCCCACACACCCACTCATTTACCCACTCATTCGCTCGCCCACTAACCCGCGTGCACCCTCATTTTATTCACTCACTCGCCCACTCGCTCATTCCTCCACACGCACAATAATATAACCTGACTTAATTCGAGAAGTCAGGTTATTTTCTTGTGAAACCGTGCTTGAACGCAGCACGGGAGACGCATGTCCAACTTCCGCCAATTGGACAACGATCCAAAGTCCAAACCGTCAAACGCATTGCCAATGAGTACGCCACCCACGCGGCATCCCGGTCGCGTCGCTGAAATCCGCCCAGGGCGTTGCTTTTCTATCCCTGCTGCTGCCGCCGCCACACGAAAAAAAATGTCGACATTAATCGGAGGCGGTTGGAAATCTTTTGGGGCAGTTGAAACAACGGGCAGGTTCGCCGGCTCGATGCAATCTCCCGGCGTGGCAGTTGAACGCCCCCCCTCCCGGTGTCCCCCCCGTCCAGCAAATGGGGGGGCACGCCACGTCGCGACACGGCCGGCGGGCGGAGGTGCCCGCGGTGCCAGTGCGCGTGCCGTGCGTTCTCAGGGCAGGAACCTGAACAAGGCCATGGAGAAGGAAGAGGTGGTGGTTTACATCGGCGACGAGCGGTGCAAGGTGGAGATGATGGACGACACGTCTCTCTACTGCAAGCCCCCGCCCAGACAGCCCGAGGCCAAGCCCGGAGACGGCGATGAGGAGCACGTTGGCGACGAGGTTGGTGGCGCCGGCACGGAAGTTTGAGGGTTCTCCGGTTTCCTCCCACAACTTAAAAAAAAAAATACACGTTAGTTATTTGGCCGATAACATCGTAATATATAGGAAGCAGTGTGTGGCAATACGCTTGGGCGCAGGTGAGCTTCATGCCAAACCCTCTCACGAAACGTCGCGGAGGGAGAGAGGGATATTGCTCGACACGGCTACCCCGAAAGAACACCTCTGAAGAGCAACCATCAATATTCTTTAAAAAAAAAACACTCATTCATTATTTGACCGATAACATCATAATATATAGGAAGCAGTGTGTGGCAATATGGCGTCGGCAAAACCGCCTGCCTGCCTCCTCCGCCTCTGCGCTTTCCTCGTGCCTCTGAGTCATTTTATCGTCGAATGAATATCTTCGACATTGAATGAATATGTGCGCGTTGTATATGTAAATTATTATTATTAGTAGTAGCACTCTTGTTGCTTTTTTTGGGCCTATTGGCAATTCCGTCCCGTTGTCTATTCTGTCACGTTGTTATAACCTCGGTGCGATTCAAGGGACGTGGTAACGCCCCGTTAACTCGCGGCGGTTCCGTCGACGGCGCTGTCACCCGTACCGTCGAATCCCAACCCGCGGGGTGGTACAATCGCCCATCACAGGCTAGTGCCACCGCCGGCACCATGGCCGGTGCCAGCTGTGCGGTTCATGGGCCCGTGTGCCTGTGCGAGTCTTTGTGTGTGTGTGTGTCCATCTGTCTGTGAGTCTCTCACTGCCTCTGCTGTGTCTCACTGTGCGTAGATATTCGATCGGTCTCTGAACTGCACGTTGGCCACTTCCTTCACCTCGCGACGGCGCCGACGCCGAGAAAGCGACGATTACCTCTTAAAGCTGACGGTGCGTGTCACGCTGTCCCTCTCTCCCCCCCACCCGCAAACATCCGCCAGACAGTGCTGCTATAAGCACCTACTTACTGATGCCGGCACGGCACACCAAGGGGTGGGTGGCCAGCACCACGCCCGGCTGCATTTGTCTCCCCACTACCGACGCTTCACACACATCAGCAGGCGCTCATTAACGGTTGTCGTTGTGACACGTGTACACGTATGTTTACGTTGCGGGCAGAAGAGCAACATTCACGAGGGGAGAGCCGGGCGGTTAAAACTGACGGTAGGGAGAACAGGTGATGCCTTGCCCGCAGTTCATGGCGCCTGGGTCTGTCCCGCGGCATCCAATCGTCAGCGAGCCATCGACACTTCACGTGGCCTCAAGGTAGATAGCTAGATAGATGTTTATTATTAGAGCAGAAAAGATACCCAGCGAGCTTGCAAGCTCTTTACGGGACTAACGGTTGCACCTGGCCTGGTACAAGCGCCATGGTGACATAACCGCAATGTGGCGGCGAACTGCGGTTCTTGTCGTGTGCATGTGTGTAGGTGCACATGGGCGCACTGTACTTCCCGCTGGGCCACGTGAAGTACGATTCGGGCAACCCGGAGCCGCTCTCCAAGGGCGCCATCGCCGGCATTGCCGTAGGCCTCATCATCCTGCTCCTCGCCATCGCCGTTCTCTTCCTCCTCCTACGGTCGGCGCTCGCCTCCTACCTCCTCACACTTCCTACCTCCTCACACCTCCTACCTCTCACTCCTCCTCGTCCGATAGAAATCTGGATCACGGATTCAATAATATACCTGTCGGCTGGCCTGGGAACGCCTAGGAATCCCTCCCTAGGAAGAGCTGGAATATGTTGCCGAGGAAAGGGATGTCTGGTCCACGCTCCTTGGACTGCTGCCACCGCGACCCTTGCCAGGACAAGCGGTTTTGAAAATAGATGGATGGATTAATTAATTAATAACATTCTGGGAAACTACTAAAAGCACATCCCGTTTCGACCAATATTTCTAGGTCTGACCTCAACAACAGCAGTACCTCGATAATACTTAGCAACCCGCAATATTTGCGTGGTATTTATTTACTTGCGTCTCTGCATAACTCTAAACGGGAAGCGTTACCCAGGTGCGTTCCCACTGTGATTTTGTTTCCAATTCCGCACCTGAGTGTAGCGTCGCATTGCGTAAATTGCGTTGTGGTTGTCATCGCTGGTTGTGGTTGTCATTGCGTTACTGCGTTGTGGTTGTCATCGCCGCTGCCTCGTTGTTGACGTCGTGGCGGTTGTTGTTGCGGTTGTGGCGGCGGTGGATCGCCGTGCAGACACAAGAGTAACCGCACAAAACGCGAATACGAGAAGATCCTCGTGGAGATGAGCAGCATGGAGGTCAAAGTGCGCGACTTGGTGCGGCGCGAGTTTGCAGGTGACGCCTTGTCCCCCAACCCCCACCCCCTGCCCCCTCCGCCCCCTCCGCCGCGGTCACCCACCCAGCCGAAACTCGCACCCCTTACTGTCACCGCTGACAAAAGCTGTTCGTGTCGGGCGTGCGGTGGAGGTGTGGTGGGTCGTACAGCGATGGCCATTGCACGTGACGGTGTTGATTACGGCGATGCTTTAGCGCCACGGTGCTGTTTTCCGTTACCAAGACTCACTGGCACGCTGTTGATTCCCACGACACTGGTTGCCGTGTTTACCGGTTGTAATATTGCCGTTTGCCCCGCCACTCGCTTTCCAAGCCGCTCGCTTTCCAAGCCGCTAGCTTCCACGACACCGATAACAACAACAATAACAAAACCAAATCTACAACGCGCACGCACATTCCCCGCGGCGCCGTTTCGGCCGCGAACCTCCGTTTCGCTGACGACGCCTGTCGCCGCGGTGACGCCCGCAGACCTGGTGACCGACATGTCGGACCTGGACGTGCTGGTGGACGAGACGGGCATCCCGTTCCTCGAGTACCATCACTACGTCGAGCGCATCTTCTTCCCGGGGCAGCAGCAGCTCCTGTGCGAGGGGGCGCCGCCCGAATCGCCGTCGTGGGACGCGGCGCTCACGGGATTTCACAACCTCCTCAACAGCAAGTTATTCCTCATCAAGGTGAGGGGGCCGGCACCCTCGCCGGGCTACCCCCCCTGGGGGGCGGGAGCGGTAAACGGGATAGGGTCGGGGTCCAACCTTAGGTAACCGCGACAAGGTGTGAGGAGTCCGTGTGAATCTGTGTGTCTCTATCTTCATAGCTGCTCGCTAACGGCACTTGACCCTGCAGTCTGTTAAGGCTATATGGGGGATCTTTGTCTCGATCTCTTGATGATCCATAGTCTAGTTCTTTTTATGAGTTAGGTCACGTGAAAAGTGTATATTTCGTAAACCCGTCGGTATGTAGGCTCGCTCTCCAACATACCGACGGGTTTACGACGCTTATACACTTTTCACGTGACCTAACTCATAAAAAGAACTAGACTATGGATAACATTGGTAACAAAAGCCTTCGAGTTAGATCTCTTGATTGTCTGTGCCTGTGGGTATTTGTGGGTTTGCGTGCACGTGCCTCTCTCTGCGCGTGCATGTTTATCTCTCTCCGTGCGTCCGTAAATGTCCATCAGAGCGCATTGCTCCGTCTGTATAACCGTATCTCGCCGCGTGTATCTATCTATCTCTCTCACTGTACATCTCTCACCGCACGTCCATCCGTCCTCCTCCTTCACGCGCGTCTCTCCGTGTCGGCGCAGTTCATCCACACGCTGGAGAAGCAGCGCGGCGGCGTGAGCCAGGCGGACCGCGGGCGCGTGGCGTCACTCGTCACCGTCGTGCTTCACGACAAGCTCGAGTACTACACTGACATCCTCAAGACGCAGCTCCTCACCATCATCGACAACGACGTCGAGACCAAGCCCAAGCTGCTCTTCCGCAGGTGACGACGTGTAGCCGGCGAGCGCGTGGGGGGCGATCCTCGCCGCCGATCGATCCGGTCGGGCCTCAACCTTTTGCACCGCGAGGCCCAGTTGGGTTACGGTCTCCACGGAACAATTAGGTGGCGCTCCGGGCCCACTGATGGGCCGCATCCCACCGGTTGAGAATTGGCGGGATTGATCGACGGGCCCGCTCTGCCGTTCAAACGCGGCGAGTATCCAGTCGGTTGTGCGACGGGCCCTGATTGGTTTAGCGCAGTGGCCAGTCGAACTGAAGGGCCGGATTGAGGAATGCCGACCTGCTCGGTCGTGGATGTCGAAATAGGAGAAGGCCGTGGAGTTTGAGGGGGTGACGGGGGTGGGTGGAGGGGGTCAAGAGAGGGGGTCCGGGGCGATATAAGCGTCGGGCGGCTGTTACTCAGAATGCTCGGTGTTTATCCCAAAGCAGCGTGGCCCGCGCTAGTACACACGGACCACGCGCTACCACCAACAGCTTCATCGCCACGACCACCTCAACCACCACCTCAACCACCACTACCCCCCATCACTACCAGCATCGCCATTAGCTCCACCCGCCACCACCATCACCAGTGGCCCTGTTCGTCATTGCCCCACAACAATGGCACCTTCACCGGCTCTGCCGCCACCACCACTATCAGCACCACCGCCTGCCGCTGCCATCACCGCGGCCAACTCACCACCGCAAAACCCCACATTGCCGAGCCCTTGCTGCTGCTGCTGTTGTTGGTGGTGGTGTTGAGGTGGTGGTGTTGAGGTGGTGGCGCGTGACTGGAGTAACCGATTGTTTTCCTCGCAGGACGGAGACGGTGGCGGAGAAGATGCTGACCAACTGGATGTCCATCTGTCTGTACACGCACCTGCGGGTGAGTGTTTTCACTGCGCGCTGCGATGTCGGTTTTCACGGCGGGATGTACGGGAATTGCTCTCCACGACCGTTCTCTCGGGATGTTCTCAAGCCTCATGTTGCCTCCAACGTGGCAGGTGAAACGTAGCCAAGGAGAGAGCCGCAACACTCCACCCGGTTATCCTGAAAGAACAGCTACGACGAGCAATCGTCATAGCACAGTTCGTCACTCAGGGAGCAGGGTGGCACATCGATACCGCTGCAGCAGGGCGGTCCAGCCGTAACGCTCGTGCCTTGCAGCAAGGAGCGCCTGGGTGCGATTCACGGCTCGGGTGCCTTTCTATGAGGATTTCGTACGCGTTCTTCCTCTGAGCGCGAGTGTGTGAAGTTTGTCTGTGTGCTCCGCGCGTCCCCCACTCTGCGTGTGCCCCCCCGTGTCCGTGCAGGAGACGGGAGGCAAACCGCTCTACATGCTGTTCAAGGCCATCAAGTACCACGTGGACAAGGGCCCCGTTGACGCGCTCATGCACAAGGCCAAGTTCACGCTGGACGAGAACTCGCTGCTCAAGAACAACATCGAGCACAAGGAGCTGGTGCGAGCGTGTGTGTGTACACGTGGCCTGGCACAGGCGCCGTGGTGACGTCACCGCCACTCAGTGGCGAACAGCGGTTGTTGTTGTGTGCACACGTGTCTGTTACCGAACGTAGAGCGGTTACGCGTTTGTCTGCGAGTATAGAGCGGTAACGCAGCGCGTTATGAACCCGGTCGCCCGAGTTTGATTGCTGAAAACGGCCAACAACAGTGAGGATTTTCTGAACCGGTCCTGGGCCTCCCTCTAGGTCACCTCTAATCAGTGCCTGCTGTGGCGAGTAAACATCTTCACTCGGGAGATAAAGGTGGCCGGGTGTGGCGGCTGCCTCCCACCCCCTCGTCTGCAGTACTGGCTTTCATAGGTGCTACTCGCTAACCAGAAACTCGCCCCTACAGTCCGTTAAGGCTATACGGGGGGAAACGTTGTCCTGTGTGGCCGTGCTTGTCAAATCAGACCGTTAAGGTGAACCTGGAGGAGATGCTTCCGGCTGGCGCTGCGGGAGGGGAGGCGCCGCCGACCACCGAGGCGGAGGTTCGGGTCCTGGACTGCGACACGGTCACCCAGGTGAAGGAGAAGATCCTGGACCAGGTGTACCGCAGCGTGGGCCACTCGCAGCGGCCCCGAGCCAGTGGCCTCGAGATCGGTAACCGCCGCACGCAACCGCACGCAACTGCGCACACACGCAACTGTACATTACCGCGTTCACACACACGCGACCGCCGCACAACACACCACCCCACATTACCACTCGCCACAACCAACCGCACAGACAAGCGCACGCTAACCATAGCACACTGAGCAAAGTAAACAAACCACAAAAGTCCACCTGCCCATACCACCCCTCCTTACCCCCCCCCCCGGCGCGCATGAGGAGCGTGCCGCGTGAGGAAAACCGCGACCGGAATTTTATTGCCATCACAGCCAAGACCAGTGACGATTATTTGAACCCGGTTTTGGGCATTCCCTCGCAAAGGCGGCTGGTCGGGCGTGGCGCTGGCCACTCTCATCCACTCGTGCGCTGTGCTGGCCTTCATTGGTGCTACCCGCTACTAGCCCTTGCCCCGACAGTCTGTCAAAGGCTACACGGGGGAACTTTGTATTTGCAGAGCTGTGCTCGCAGAGGGGCGGAAGCAGAGGCCTACCACTGTCGGACGAGGACAACACTTCGGTGTTTGAGGACGGATTCCGGCAGATTAACACGCTGAGCCACTACAAGGCGAGGCATACACATGCACATACACATACGCACGCCAGTAATATTAAATACAATTTATAACACGTGCCAGATATTTGTTCGATTTTAAAGGTATTCATTCGAAAAGAGAGAAACTCAGAGGCGCAAGGTAACCTACAGAGGGGGATAGTTAAGCCACAGGCCTAGCCGGCGCCAACCCGCCAGACACTGCGTCCTGTATATTATGATGTTATCGGCCAATAAAATAACGAGTGCTTTTTAGTAATGGGAGGAAAGCGGAGAACCCGCAGAAAACCCACGCAGAACACGGGGAGAGAACACACAAACCCCACACAGAAAGGGCGCCCGAGGCAGGAATCGAACCGCCTCGAGGTGCAGATGTTACCACTCAGTCGCCTGCGTGTGTATTCATGCCTGCGTTTATGCGTGCCTGCGTGTTTGTGTGTGCGCGTGTTTTGTAATCGTAGATGTGGGACTTCAGCATGTTGACTCTGGTGCCGCGCAGTCAGAGGCACGTCAAGCCGTACAACCAGTACCCCGACACCAGGCAGTTGGCGGGCGAACGTACGTGCGCACGCACACACGGACAAGTCGCCACACGGCCACACGGGGTCACACGGGGCCACGCGGGGTCACGGGACACCTGTCGTGCGTTGCGGTCGCTCGCGTTTCCGCCCTCCCTCGCCGGGAATCAGCACCGTGCGTGGTCGCCGCCGCGTGTTCCCGGCAGGCACGTCGATGATGCGGCACAGCGAGGAGGGCGGGTGCACGCCGTACCACCTCATCAAGGCCACGGAGGAGGACGAGGTGGACAAGAAGCAGAGGCAGGGTGTGAAGGAGCACGACCACATCATGGCCATCCCGGAGATTTACCTGACGCGGCTGCTCACCGTCAAGGCGAGCGCACGCGCACTCACGCGCACGGGTGTGCACACAGCGACCTTCCGCTCGATCGGCCAATCAGGGCTCTCCGCTCAACCGATTGGGGCTGTGGCGTCAAGTGCCCGAGGCACACTGACGGTAGGTCGCCGGGACAGACCCAGGTGCCGCGGTTGATTGGCTGAGATCACTTGCGGATGCAGCCAATGTTACCTGGGTCTGTCCCGTGATCTCCTGTCAGCGAGCCTTCGACACTCTGCGTGATAGCCTCAAGGTGCACCTGGCGTGGCACAGGCGCCGTGGTGACGTCACCGCCACTTAGTGTCGGACCGACGGTTATCGTGATCGTTGTTGTTTTTTTGCCGGCGGCCACAGACGGCGCTGCAGGACATGGTGGACCGCGTGTTCCGGGGCATCCTGAGCACGGATTCCGCCGTGCCGCACGGGGTCAAGTATTTCCTCGACTTCCTTGACGCGCAGGCGGAGCGCTGCAACGTCGACACTGACATCCTGCGCATCTGGAAGAGCAACTGGTGCGTACCATCGCGGCTGGGGGGGCGTGGGGAGGGTAGGTAGTGGGGGGCGGGGGGGCGGAGCAGGAGTCTTGGGCGGCAGGGTGGCGCAGTGTTAACATCTGCCCCTCACAGAAAGAATGGTCTTGCCCGAGCAGGTTCGTTCCCCGCCATGGGCGCGTTTCTGTGTGGCGTTTGTGTGAACTCCCCCTGTTCTGCGTGGGTTTCCTCCGGGCTCCCCGGTTTCCTCCCCCAACTTAAAAAAATACTCATTCATTAATTGACCGATAACATCCTAATATATAGGAAGCAGCGAGTGGCAATATGGCGCCGGCAAACCGCCTGGCTGCCTCCTCCGCCTCTCTGTGCTTTCCTCGCGCCTCTGAGTCGTTCTCATCTGGTTAAACAAAAATCAACTTGACGCTTGACTTGCGTCTCATTCACGTGCTGTCTCCCTCACGCCACTGCTGCCCCCACCTGCCCCTTGCTACTGGCCCTCGTCAATGCCCCTCGGCTGCCCCTCGACTGCTCCACGGTACCACCGCGCCGCCACCGCCCGTCAGCCTGCTGCTGCGGTTCTGGACGCTGCTGCTGAAGGACCCCCAGCTGGTGTTCGACGTGGAGGTCTCCGAGGTGGTGCGCTCCTCGCTCGACGTCATCTCGCAGACGTTCATGGACGCCTGCTCACCCGAAGTCTACAAGATCTCCAAGGTGATGGCCGGTCGGCTGGGCGGGGGAGGGTGAGAGGGCCGCGGGGGTCTCGAGCGCGAGCGGTCAACGCCTATGGTCAAGCCACGGCGA
>JAZEWU010000043.1:900600-911647 GCA_036362915.1 Geotria australis | reverse complement strand
TGTGGGGTGCGGGGGACCCACCTCGTTGACGTTGATTTTGGACTTGGCCGAGGCCTCGAGGAAGGCGCAGCTCTGCCACTGGCGCGCGAGGTTCTGGCCCTGCTCGCGGCCCACCACGCGCTCGTCCTCCAGGTCACACTTGTTCCCGACCAGGATCATGGGCACCTGGAGGGCGCCAGGCCGCGAGGAGACAGTGAGCGAGCGAGCAGGCAGGCCGGCGAACGTCCAAGCGTCATAGCATTCGTTTGCGTGTTTTTGCCCACAAGCATGTAGTGTGGCCGCTTGCAAACTGGAACCTTTGCAAAAAGGTGTCCATTTTAACACGTCATCTTAACACGTCTCTCTTTGCCGGAAACGGTGAAACCTTATATATTCTACATTATTTGTATACTTATTATTCTTTTCGATTCTTCGAAGCATGATGGTTATACGACAGTTTCCCATTTCATTACACAGTTCTTTGCATTTTTTATTGAACTCTGCGATAAGGTCTTTTGAGCTGCAGAGGTTGGGTAGTAGAGCGCAGACAAGGCAGCGCTCCATAGTACGGTCTGCTTCTAAACATTCACAGGTGGTTGGGCCGGTCTTGTAGCCCCATCTGACCAAAGCAGCTTTAGATCGTCCTGTTCTAATTTGTATACTCGCAAAAAAGGTGTGCATAGTCCAAGAGGCTGCGGGTGCGAGTGGGCGACCGCGAGGGGGGGGGGTGCGGCGAGGGGGACGGCGCTCACGTCGTCCGTGTCTTTGACGCGGAGGATCTGCTCGCGCAGGTCCTGCAGGTCGTTGAAGGTGGACTGCGCCGTGATGGAGTAGACGAGCACGAAGCCCTGGCCGTTCTTCATGTAGAGGTCGCGCATCGCCGTGAACTGCTCCTGCGCGACGCACCGGCGGGGCGACGCACGCACGCGCGCTCAGCAACAACGACAACAACCGCCATTCGCCACTAAGTGGCGGTGACGTCACCACGGCGCCTGTGCTAGGCCATATGCAACGCGCGCGTTCACCAACGCGCTCACCAACACACATTCACAAACGCGAACGCTCAACAACGCTCTCGCTCGCCAACACGGTCACCAACAAGCGCGCTCACGAACACACGCACGCTCACAAACACACACGCTCACCAAAGACACCACCACCAAAGATACCCCCCCATATAGCAATAACAGACTGTAGGGTCAACTGCCGTTAGCGAGTAGCACCTACGAAGGTCGACACGGCACACAAACGGGTGGGTGGTCACCCACCCCCTCGCGTGCCGGTCTTCGTAGGTGCTACCCGCTAAACAAGCCTCTTGTCCACCATTCAGTCGAGGCTACCCGGGGTATCTTTGTCTCTGCGTGTGGGGCTATGCCGCGGCGCGCGTGGCCGTGAGGCCTTGTGTGAGGGCACAATGAACGGCTGTGTGTGCGCGCGGCTGTGAATGCTGTTGTGTGTGTGGGAGTGCACAGCTGTGATCAGACACGTGTGTGCGCGCGTGTGTGCGCGCGTGTGCGCGCGTGTGCGCGCGCGCGTGTGGGGAGCGGTAGCCCAGTGGTCAGCACGCTGGGCTACGAATCTGGCGACCCGAGTTCGAATCCCGCTCATGGCTAACGCAAAGTGACGATTTTCTGAACCGGTCCTGGGCCCTCTCTAGATCAACTCAGCCTCAAATGAGTACCTAGTGCGGTGTATAAACATCGCCACTAGGGAGATGAAGGCGGCCGGGCGTGGTGCTGGTCACCCACCCCTTCGTGTGCCGTGTCGACCTTCATAGGTGCTCGCTAACGGCACTTGCCCCTACAGTCTGTTAAAGCTATTCGGGGGATCTTTATCTTTGTGCGTGACGGTCGTGGCTACGCGCGAAATTACAACGAGCATCGATCGTCTCACAGAGCCAGCGGTGGAAATTCCCCGTTGCCGTGACGGGCGGCGAGTCTGTCCGAGGGACAGCCGCCGTTCGCTTCCCCACCACTAAGCGGTACCGATTTTACCGACCCCGGCAGGAAAGAACGGATGATGGGCCCGAATCGACCCTTTCCACCCCCACCCCCCCCGCCCCCGGATTTGAGTGCACGGTCACGGGTGTGGGACAGCGTTAAGGTGTCGGGTGATTGTAGGCGCGTGTGCGATGATTGTAGGCATGGGGGAGGATTGTAGGTGTGCGTGTGTGCGATGGGAGTGCGTCACTGACTGTGCCGGCTGTGTCCAGAATCTCTAGCATGCACTGCGATCCGTCCACTTCCACTTGCTGCGCGACAGGAGGAGAGGACACACACAAGATTAACTCGGTCACAAAACACAAACATCACCTCGTGTAGCATTAAACCCATTGTAGGGTCAAGTGTCGTTAGCGAGAACGTATCAAGGCCAGCACCACGCCCGGCCGCATTTGTCTTGCTATTGACAATGTTTACACATTGCTCCAGGTACTCGTTTGAGGCCGAGTTGACCTGGGAGAGGCCTAGGAACGGTTCAAATAACGCCCACTGTTATTGGTCGCGCGCGGGAATTTAACTCGGGTGGCTGGGTTCGCAGCGCGGGGCAGTGCTAACCGTGGCACTCACGCACACGCACGCACAATCCAGAGACGCGCGAACACACGCACACGGGCACCGGCCCCGCCGCCCGCTCGCCACCAATAATAACAACAGAGCCGAGAGTAAAATTGGCAGCGCGTGTGCCGTAGCGCGCGGCACGCTGCGAACGCGTGCCGCACATGCTAACGTCCGCCGTTTCCCTCTCATCTCCCGACTCCCCCACTGCCGCGGCCCCACCCCCCACCAGCCTCCCGCTCGCCTCACCCACACGCAGCACCCAGCACTATTTTTGTTTCCGCGTTTTGTCCTCGGCTCGGGAACGGCGTTTCCAAAAAGCAAAGATGGCCAAATCGCTGACAGTAGAAAAAGGGGACTCGCGCGGCCGTCTCGACAAATCGTCGACCCGCCGATTCCACCCACCGCCCCCAACCACGAGCGTCGAGGGCGGTGAAGCGGGTCTGGAACTGTGCCCCCCCTCAGGTGCGACCGCATCGCTGGCGGGCGAAGATCGAACCGCCAGGGATCGCACTGCTGAGAATCAAACCGGCACGCCGGCACGCCCGCACGCCCGCCCAGCCTGCCAACGGCACCAGCCGCCGACTTCGTGTGTGTGTGTGTGTGTGCGCGCGCGCGGGTCACCCCTAAGGTCGTCAGTTCGGCTCGAAAGGAGGAACCTGGTTTTGCGCCGGCCGTTTGGACGGGTGGGTGGGGGTTTTTTTTTTTCCAGGCTCGCGTCCCCATTTCCGACCCGTGATATCCCGCTCGCTCACTTCATTATATTTAATCGCAAAATCGGCAGTTTTATGGCCCCTCGATCGGGAACACGAGCCCGGCGGTTAACGTTTCGCGTTGTTCATTAAGTGACTGCCGAGCTCGTTAGTGCCCTAATCCGGTTACGCGTAGCGCAGGAGGGGAGCCGGGCGCGCTCGTACTGTACGCGACTGTAAGCAGACGGCGCTACTCCGCTCTCGGCCGCCGAGCAAGCGCCTTCCTCACGGCACGTTGAACAGTCTTCGAGCGTTCGTAACATCGGCAACGTTTTCCATTCGCGACGCTCGTAGCCGCGAGAACACGCGGCTCGCAAACGGAAGGTCGCGAGGTTAAATCCTGACTGGTGGGGGGGCTGGTGGGGGAAAGCGTTTCCTCCGCCAATCATCACAATCTACTGGGTCGATAAAGCTGAACACCACCGTGGGAAGGTCTACAGTTGCGGTTCTCGGCACAGACTTGCCCCTTGCTACAGGAATGTGGGGGGTCAAGGTAGAAGCGTTCACGTCGCGATCCCTGTCAGGTAATACTTGGTATTGCCTGCGAATTCTACCAAACACTTCGAGGCCGAGCTGAAAGACAACGATGTCCAGAGGCTGACCATCGTGCTTCGAAGAATCGCAAAGAAGAAGAAGACAGGAATGTGTATTTTCCACCACCGGCTGAGGACTGTAATAGGGAGGGGAAACGCCTCCAAACTGGCAAACCGCACCAGTTCGACGGCACGCAGACACCTCAAGGGGTGGGTAGGGCGCCTCGACACGGCCATGACGAGAGAACAGCTGTTGAGAGCAACTCGCATACTTCTTCAATGTCGGCAACGGCGTTTGTTGTTAATTTCGCACAAATGACAAAAACTCTGCGATGCCCGCGTAATCCGGGGCCCTCGCGCGACGCTAATCGCGCGTCTGGAGACTGTATATCGTTCACAGGCTCGCGCGGCCTCCGGGTTAGAGTTTTGAAATTACCGTAAGCGTCGCGGACTATTAATATCTCGTACGGTTAACCGGCATTGCGGTATCGACAGAGGTGGCGTGCCGGAGTTGACCGGCGAAACTGTGCGGCCGAGCAGCCCCTCGAGCCGTTCTGCACGGAAACTGCGCGGGGTGATTCCCACGTCCTGGCACTTCAGCTTTGGGAATCAAGTAAAACGGAAACTCTTGCGGTAAAACCCGCTCACCGGGCAACCTAACCGCGTGGTTCTCGGGCAGCGGTCTCCAGCCCTTCTGAACGCAGCATCGCGTTTAGAATATAAACGCAACACAAAGATCTACCATTGTGCCCAGAATACAGTCCCGAGGCGATTCCGCCTTTTAATAAAACTGTACCTCTACACTGCACGTTGACGCGATTACATGCCCACCGCGGCTCCGTCGAGATCGACTGTTCAAGACTCCGTGATCTTCCCTGTCGATAGCGATCGACTGGTTGGACACCACTGTCCTCGGGTCACGGCACCATCAGAGCCATATCAATCCACTGCTGGATGAAGGCCTCCGACCCCCACTGCCACCCCCATTCCCCCACAAGTGGCGCCCCCCACCAAGTCGTAATCCGTCCGACGCCTGCGCTCGAATCTGTTAAGCTAGGTGGCACGCACGCGACACAAACCCAGCGCGTGGCGTGACGGACCGGAGACACGGGCGGATAACCGGCAGCGAAGGGCCTGGAACGAGAAACGTTGGGCGGCACACGTACCTTCCGGTAGGAGTCTTCGATGGTGGGGTCATACTTTTCCACGAATATGCCTTGCACGAACTGTACCGTCTGCGAACGCGAGCAAGCGACAACGCACGCGGTATTACAGTGCGCGCCGAGCGTTCCCGATCGACACGGCGCAGTGAAGTAATAAATATAATAGCATTTTATAGAGCGCCTTTCACCCGAGGGTCAAAAAGCGCTGCACAAGGACCACGGAGAGAACGGCATGTCAACAACGGAAAAAAAAAAGTAGTTCTCGATGTTTTGCTGGAGGCTGCACTCCCGATGATGCTGAGTGCATCCTCCAGCAAAACATCGAGAACTACTTTTAAAGGTGTCGCGTGTCCAGTCGTTTTTTCCAACATATCTATTACCCGATGACGAAATATATTTAGGACGCAGTGCCTGGAAAACGGTGGCACGGGCTGGCTGCACGGCTGCCTTCCCCCGCCTCTCCGCGGTGTCGGTGAGCAAAGTGAGGGAGTTGGTGAGCGGGCGAGGTGCGAGGTGTGTGCGTGCGTGTCGCCACTCACCAGCGCGGATTTCCCGACGCCTCCCGAGCCCAGCACCACTAGCTTGTACTCCCGCATCGTGACACGGGGGAGCCCTCACCTGCACGCACACACCTGGGACGACAAACACAAAAGGTAAAACATCTCCCCCGAATAGCCTTTAATAGTAATAACGCCTGGGAATCCCCCCCCCCAGGAACAGCTGGAATCTGTTGCTGAGGAAAGGGATGTTTGGTCCACTCTCCTTGGACTGCTGCCACCGCAACCCTCACCAGGACAAGCCAAGTCAAAGCCAAGTCATCACCATGATCATCATCATCATCATCGTCACCATCATCGTCACCAAGTATATTCAAAGCGGCCTTAATTTGTTTTGTCGCTTTGGTTTTTATTGGTTGTTTTTGCCTGTCGTTGTTGACATGCCGTTCTCTCCGATGCCCTTGTGAAGCGCTTTGTGACCCTCGGGGGAAAGGCGCTCTATAAATCGCTATTATTATCATCATCATCACCATCGTCGTCTATGCCGTACGCGCGTTCTCACTCGTTACTCAATCGAGGCAGTCCACGCCACGGTGCGCGCGTCACGGCCGGGGCGTCGCTGCGTTCAATCGTCCGGGGGCCACACGTTCGCGAGCCTCGGGGAGCGGGAGGGCGGGGGGTTAAGTTCAGAGAAATACGGAGAAGCGACGACAAGCATTACGGTTTCACGGCCAGGAAGCCGGCGGCTTCCTTCTTTTCAGCCACCCTCACCCACTGTAAGCGGGCGTGGCGCTCGGCGGTTGGCCGCCCACACCAACCCTAGCGCGCGTCTCCGCACTGTAAACGTGTCTATGGCTCTCTGTGCGAGAGTCGACGATTCCCTGTGGGAGTCAATGGGTTTTAAGACTGCCAGTTTCAGGAACTTTCAGTGTGTTTGAAGCAGCCATAATTGTTGAATTTTTGTTGCTTTGGTTTATATTAGTTGTTTTTTTCTGTCGTTGTTGATATGCCGTTCTCTCCGTGGCCCTCGTGCAGCGCTTTGTGACCCTCGGGTGAAAGGCGCTCTATAAAACGCTATTATTATTATAAAATGCTATTATTATTAAATGGGAGTCTATGGGTCTCTAAGTCTATGATTTTCCGTGTGAGTCCGTGGATCTCTGAGCGAGTGTATATGTCGCGAGCGAAGTCTCTGCTTCTCTGCGAGAGTCTACGGCCGCGAATCCGCCGGTCTCGGTCGCCGATCTCTCTCGGCACCGCGGCTTACTGACGCCCGCCGCGAACCGCCGATGCCGCGAACGAGACGCGCGGCGACTTCGTACAAAAAAACGCATCGACCGCGCGCGGCTTAAACGGCAACGAGGCGAGCGCGATGTTCCGTGGCGACAGGGCGACGGCGGAGGAGCCCAGAATATAAATAGCCAGGTCGCCGCTCTGCCCGGCTATAAATAGGCACTGGGGGTCAAGGCAGGCGATGCCAGGGCACTGAGTGCCGGCGGTAAGCGAGCGACGCAGAGACATCGGAGGCGGTGGGTCGACGTCATCTTGCATCGGCCGCATCCTAATAACCGCGGCGCTTTCGCGGCGGCAACAAAGAACACCTGCGCCGCTCTCCGCCGAGCTACGGCAAACGGCCGCTTTTCGTTGGCGGCGGGTTTGTGTTGCCAAGGCCGCGCGCGCGTGTTACTGGAAATCAGGCCGAGGTGCCAGAGCAAGGGACGGAAACCTTCCACGAGCGGTGTGCTAAGAGGAAACTTACTCTTATTTACGGACCTGCGTACCATTTATAGGCCGACCCCCGCTAAAACGTAACGCGGTAAATAAGCCTGTTGTATCGGGTTTCTGTTTACGTCACTGGGTGGCATTATTTAGTGATCGGCAGAGTAGTCGAGCGTAGTTTTTTGTCGAGTTTTTCTCAACTTGCTTTCTTCACCGTTACATTTTCAGTACGTTTGCCAATCATGGCACGTATGCCATACCTTGCCGAGCCCTGCGCTACAGGAAAGGACGGACGGCATTCGCCTGGACAGTTACCGTCACACGCAGAGCAGGTGGGAATGTGTCCTCCTCCCCTTCCCTGTGTGGACCGGGGGTGACCTGAAGGGCTCTCAAGCGGTAGTTCTACGTTACCCACTTCTGACGTGCTGGGCACCGCACACAGAGTTGCGCAACCGCTCTCGAGAGATTTCCCGACGAGAATTTACCGCCTCGTCATGTAGATAGCGAAATGGGGGGCTAAAAAAATTTGAGGAAACAAAACGTGACAAACATTACATAAAATCATTTCGGTTTCCTCCCACAACTTAAAAAAAAAACTCATTAATTATTTGGCCGATATCATAACATATAGGAAGCAGGGTGTGGCAATGTGGCAATATGACGCTGGCAAAACCGCCTGGCTGCCTCCTCCGCCTCTGCGCTTTTCTCGCTACGCCTCTGAGTCGTTCTCTCGTCGAATGAGTACCTTCGACAGTGAAGGAAAATGTGCGCGTTATAAATGTAAAATTATTATTATCCCGTCATTGCCAGCCGGTAATCGGCGTTTGAAGCCTTTGTTATCCCTCGTTTCCTGACCACACCCCCCCCACCTCTCTCCCCCACAGCATGTGACCGACATTTGTCACAGCATCATCATCAGCCATTGTCTATCCGCTGCTGGATATAGGGCTGCCCACGCAGTTCTTATCCCACATAATCGAGCGCTGTTGCCGATAGTCGGGCACGCTGGGCGGGGAGGGGGTCGCGGCCTCGTCATCGCCACGCATGATTAGTTTCGACCAATTAGTCATGGAACTAAAATAAGAGCCATCGATGAGTACGCAGCGGTAACACCCGCGCCGCACAGAAACAGGGTCCTGACCGAGGCGGTTCGATTCCCCCCTCGGGCGCCTTTCTGCGTGGAGTTTGTGTGTTCTCCACCTGTTCTGCATGGGTTCAATTCAATTCAACTTAATTGTCAATTCTCCCGGTTCTCCGGTTTCCTCCGACAACTACATTTTTTATATTATTTAACTGGTGGATAACATCATAATATAATAATATAGAGGATGCAGCGTCTATGGTTTCCTCTCCGCGCCTCCGAGCAGCTCTCTCTCCGAACAAACACCTTCGACATTGACCGAACATAGCGCGCGGCAGCGCGGCGTTATAAATCACAAAATGCATGTTTGTTTTTCCTTCGTATTTCCGTTGCTAATTTTACTAACGAGAAGAACCCCGGGCTCCCGGGAGACGATAGCGGCAAAAGCTATTTGCTCTCAGGCCGCAGCTTCCTGCGATTTCCTCCGCGTCGAGATACCGGAGAACGACGGTCCGGCCGCGAGTCCAAGGTCCGCAACGAGTCGTCATGACGACGACATCCTGCGGCCGCGCGAGTCGCGTGCGGAGCAGCCGGTGCGTCGGTCGCGTGACCCGGCGTCACCGCGTGCCGCGAACGTGGCCGCGTGGTTGGCAGTTACCAGTCACCTGGTGCCGCCTCGGAGCGAGGATTATTTTTCAAGGTGCCGCGACGGGGATGAGGCGGCAGGACGGTTTGAACGGTGAATACGCCGAGCCGGCACTGCGGACATCGCGGGTTCCAATCGGCGTTTCAGCCGCCCCGACCGCAGTGATTAATCCGGGTTGCGGCGTGCGACAAGTTGATAATATCAGCCTGGTCGCTAATGACTCACGCAGACACACATTCTGAGTCGAGATAAAAAAAAACGAGCTATCGTGCCGAGGAATCTGATGGTCTCGCGCCAGTCGATAATTTAATTACATTTGTAATTTACAACGCGTGGCACGATATTCGTTCAATGTCGAAGGAATTTGTTCAATTAGAGAATTATTTGGCGGTCCGAGCGAACCTTAGAGAGGCGGAGAGGGGGAAGACAGCCACGCGGTTGGCCGGCGCCAACATTTACCAGACACAGCGTCCTATATATTATTACATTAACGGCGAATTTTTCGTGTTTTTTAGTTATGGCAGGAAACCGGAGAACCCGAAGCAAACCTATGCCGAACAGGGTGAGAGGACACACAAACTCCACGCAGGAAGGTGCCCGAGGCGGGAGTTGAACCGCATCGGGCAGGACCTTCTTTCAGTGAGACGTTACTACCGACATGTTACCACTGCACAGACACCCCGCCTCCCGCCAACGATGGGATAAAAACAACAACCCCCCCCAACATTACATTTTACTAAAATTTTCATTTCATCCGTGAGAATTCAAGACACGGTCTGACCGCCAATTGATTCGACGGCAGATGGACGCGAGAGCGCGCGCTGCGATACTGTAGCTGCGTTCGTTTCGCCGCCGGCCCGGGACCGTGAACAAGCGGGTCGCCACGGCGACGCAACGTCAAAACATTCCGACATCGCGGAGCGCTTTCCGGGCGTCGACGCGTAGCAGAACGCAAGCGAACCCGCCGGTCTCCGAGGAGGTAAATAATCCGCACACGCGCCCGAGGGGACCGGAGCCACCTTCCAGTAATAAACCGCGTCACTAGTGTAGATGATGATGCTGCTGCGTTGGCGGCAGTGCACAAGCAAAAACAAACAACTCACGCGTTCCGTGACAATACCGACGCGGAATGGACAAGAGGTGATGTTTTGGGTCACGGCCGTTGTTCACGGCACCATACATTATATGGACGTCCTATGAAAATTCGATGGCCGACGCTTCGTTAAAAGACGTATGGCTGGGGAGCGGTAGTGGCCCAGTGGTTAGCGCTATGCTGGGCAACAAATCTGGCTACGATCCGAGTTCAAATCCCGCTCACTGCCAATACCAGTGACGATTTTCTGAACTGGTCCTGGGCCTCCCCTAGGTCGACTCAGCCTCAAATGAGTACCTAGTGCGGTGTGTAAACATTGTCACTAGGGAGACAAACGCGGCCGGGCGTGGTGCTGGTCACCCACCCCCTCTTGTGCCGTGTCGACCTTCATAGGTGCTCGCTAATGGCGCTTGCCCCTACAGTCTGTTAAGGCTACACGGGGGGGGGGTCTTTGACTTGTATTTATCTAGGTTTGCCACGGCTCGATGTGTGATGAGAATTGCTCGCCATAAGCTGCTCTTTCGGGATAGCAGGAATGCTCGATACAGCTTTCTCCTTCGCGACGTTTCGCCTCCCACGCTGGAGGCGACGTCAGGCGTTCTGAATGCTTCAGCTAAGACGTGTTGGACCATTCAGAACGCAAAAGGTTGAGACCCCCTGCTACATAACACCTAAAATCAGAACGCAACGTGTAATGTTATACCAGACACTGCACGCGGTGTACTACACACTTCAACTAAATAGCACCTTACGGTCGCTCGCTCGGAAGAACGAGCGTTCGTAAGCCGGGGACCGCCTGTAATTAAAATGTTCCGCCCGGGGGGGGGAGTAACGCTTACAGTCGCTGTCTTTCCGTCTCCAAAAGAACCCCGTGCCGCCCACCGCCCCCCCCCCAAAAAGGCTGCTATGATGGAGGGGGGTACGGGGGTGTGTTACGAGCGCCCGCGGGTGGCACGCGCGCACCCTGGCACGTACATCACGTCGCGATCCCTGTCAAGTAATACTCGGTATTACCTGTAAATTCTACCA
>JAZEWU010000043.1:858425-873459 GCA_036362915.1 Geotria australis | reverse complement strand
CCCCAGCGCTACCCCCCGTTAGTCGTCGCCGCCGTCGCCCGGGCCCTTGGTGATCCTGCGGACGCCGCGCTTGCCGGTGGGGCCGCGCGGCTTGGCGAAGGCCGGCTTGTAGGCGTGCTGCTTGGGGTGCACCTCGTCGTACAGGAACTCCGCCGTAAGCTCCTCGCGGTTCTCGATCTCGATCTGTGCCCGCACGCGCGTGGGAGAGAGTTGCCCGCGTGGCTTTTAAACCCGCGTGTCGCCGCCGCCGCCGCCGTCCGATTGGTCGGTAATGCCGGCCTCGGGGCGATGCTGCGACCCACCCTAATTGCGGTTTGGGTCTCTCTCTGCGTGCGATTGCTCGCTCTCCCCGTCTACTCCCTCCCTCATCCTCTCACCCCCGCCCCCCCCACCGGGTCTCCGTCGCACCTTGCGAGCGATCTCCAGGCCCAGCTTCTGCTCCACGGTGTCGATGAGGGGCCCCTTGCAGCTGGAGTACAGCATCCGCTCCTTGATGCTGCACTTGTATCCGGGCATCGAGTAGATGAACACTGTGGGGGGGGTGGCCGGGGGGGGGGGCGGTTGCAGGGGTTATGCCAAGCCAGGGGAACAGCTGTGTGATCTAGAGTGGAGCGGTGCCACTCTCGAGCGTGGCGGTGCCGTACCAGTGGACTCGAGGCGGTCGCCCTCGTGCGAGTGCGGGAAGAGGAAGAAGTGGTATCGCGCGGCGTCCTCGGGCACGCAGCGAGGCAGCTCCTGCACCGAGATCTCCTTGGCCTGCTCCAGGTTGATGATCTCCTTGTCCAGGTCCACCGACTGTACCGCGCGCACGCGAAGCGCCGTGCATTCCGACGTTGGGTTTTTGCAAAATGTACGTATCGACAACGGCGCAAATACAGGCAGTCCCCGGGTTACGAACGAGTGCATTACTGCTTCGTATACAGCCGGCATTCTCAACCGGTGGGTCGCGACCCATCGGTGGGCCGCGAGAACAACCTAGTGGTCCGTGGAGACCCGACCCGAGTGGGCCTTGAGGTGCTAAAGCTTGCGAACCACTAGTAAACAGTACAGAACAACGCAAACAAATCGAATCGCAAACGCAACTCATGAGCGGAACCCGTTCGTAAAACCTTCAACCGCCTGTACTCATTCGAGGCCGAGCCGACCTGGGCGTGAGGCCCGACACTGGTGGAGACAACCGTCACTGGTGGTCGTAAGTGGGGCCCGAGTTTGACTCCCACAACCGTTTGTTTGGCCCCGCCCCGTAACCGCCGTCGACAAAATGACCGATATCCAACGGTTCAATCGCCGCGCACCACGCGGCGCGGCAAGCACGCCGATCGTGCCGCCCGCGAGCGCGCCCGCACCAGCTGGACGTAGTTGACGTCTCCCTTGCTGAACCTCTGCAGGGCCTGCAGGGCGCGCTCCTGGATGGGGAACGAGACGCCCTGCAGCGTCTGCTGTTTGCTGTCCACGCTGATGTCAGCCTTCACCTGCGGGGGCGACGGGGTGGAGACGGAGTGAGCTCGTGCGGTGACGACGCGGGTGTCAGCGGCTCGACGTGCGATGAGGATCGCTCGCCCGCGGCTGCCCGTTAACGGGACGTGTCTATTTCACCTGTTTACCGCGTAACATCCACAGCGGATAAATGTCTAACCCCCGACCGGGCTGTTCGCCAGCCCGTCGTCAGCACGGAGGTCGGTCTGTACGACCCGCAAGAATGAGATACTCGCGCCCCTGAGTCCTTCTCTCGTAAATAGAATATCTTCGACATTGAATTAATATGTGCGTGTTATAAATGTAAAATTATTATTATTTAGATTAACTCAGGACGGTTTCCGCACACTGCAGGGATCCCGGCAGGGCACTGCTGTGTGTCTGTAGGAGCGCGTGTGGTGCTGTGTGCGTGTGCGAGTGTGTGCGTCGCTGTGGCCTCAAGGTGCATATGGCCTGGCACAGGCGCCGTGTTGACGTTTCCGGCACTTTAGTGGCGAATGGCGGTTGTTGTTGTTGCGTCGCTGTTCCTTCCAGCGTCACCCCATGCCTCCGAATGTCTAGCCCGCACCTCGCTACATCTCCCGTTGCTTCCCTGCGTCTGCCCGCAATTCCCCGTGTCTCCCTGCTCCCTCCCCATGTATCCCATTGCCTCCCCGCGTCTCGCCGCGTCTCCCCCCGCCTTTCGCCGCGTCTCACACACCTCGTTGAGTTTCAGCTTCTGCAGTTCGGCCTCCGCGGCCGTGAGGGGGTTGGGCGCGTTGCTCAGCTTGAGGTGCTTCTTGTACCCGGCCAGGCTGACCTCCTCCTGCAGGCGAGACGCAGCGGCGCGTCACGCACCACGGACGGGCGCGGTGACCGCGGTACGCAACCGCTCTACAGGCACGGGTTACCGTCGCACAACCACAATGTAACACCAGTCTATTACGGTTACTCACAGCGGCGAGGGTGTCTATGCAGCGGTAACATCTGCGCCTCACGGATAGAAGGTCCTGCCTGAAGCGGTAAGATTCCCCCCTCGTGCGCCTTTCTGTGTGGAGTTTGTGTGTTTCCCCCCGATTCTGCATAACTAAAGAAACACTCGTTAATTGGCCGATAACATCATAATATATAGGACGCAGTGTCTGGAAAACGTCGGTGGCGGCTAACCGCGTGGCTGCCTTCACCCCTTCCTCTCTGCAGTTTCCGCGCGCCTCTGAGAATATCTTCCGACACCGAACGAATACTACGCGCGTTACTTCACGTGGCCTCAAGGTGCACCTGGCCTGGCACAGGCGCCGTGGTGACGCGACGCCACTTAGTCGCGAACGGCGGATGTTATTGCCGTCATTCCTATGCGAGTGTAAGCGTCTCCGCGTCACCCCTCTCGCGTGTTTGTTGCGTCGCAGGAGTCGCGTAAAGAGCTTGCAAGCTCACTGGCTATTTTTCTTTCTTGAATAATAAACATTTATATATCTCTCAACACGACCGTCCGCACTCTTGTCACACAGCCCACAACCCCCTCGGGCACCGCCGTCTCACTCGCAAAAATGCGCGGAAACCGATTTTGCAAAAATTGGCAGCGACACAGACGCCGCTAAGACGACGGTAATAATAATAATGAATATGACTTTAAATAAAACCCACTCGCGCACAAGCGCGCACGCAGATGGAGGGGGACTCGCCGAGATAAATTAATTCTTACGCCAAAGATGCATTAAGTACATCGCCCGTCCAAATATTTCACTGTTTGCGCTTAGAGCAGATTTACGGAACCAAGTTAATTCACGAGACAGACGGTTCAATTGAGACGTACAGTACGAATTAGATGGGACAAACGGGACAGACAGTGCGAATCACCGAGTACAAGTGGGAATTGGCAAAAAGCCTTTACATTCCTGACACACACACACAGAGCCTTAACGCAGACTTGACCGGTCCTTGTACGTCTACACAACAACAGACAAAGATCCCCTGTGTAGCCCGCACAGACAGTTGGGGCAAGGGCTCTTAGAGAGCACCTACGAAGGCTGGCACGGCGCACGAGGTTGGTGGTGTGGCCAGAACCACGCCCGACCACCTTTGTCTCCCCCCAGTGGTGACGTTTTTCGCACCGCACCAGGCACGAGACTGACTTCGGTCGGGCCCAGGACCGGTTTAGATATTCGTAACAGCCGTTGGTCACAGGCGGGAGTCGATTATCAAGACGCCAGGTTCACGGCACAGTTCGCTAAACGCGGCGCCGCCACCGTTTACCGAACGTGCGCCGTTATATAACGCGCACCACACACGCACACGAAATACTTCTACAATTTACGGGTTTCACGCGAACGCGACTGCAAGCCAACAAACACGCAGCCCTTCCCTCGTAGCTGCACACGCTCGGGCAGTGGGGCGTGTCGCTACACTTGGCCTGGCACAAGCGCCGCGATGACGTGTCACCGCCGCCTAGTGGCTTACGGCAGTTGTTGTTGTTGGTGGTGCGAGTGGGTGAGAGAGGGTGAGCGGGTTGGTAGGTGTGGTGTTCAGACCCGCGGTGTGGAGTTAGCTGAACCACCAACATATCGACGGGTGCACTACACTTACACACTTTTTCACATGACCTAAACTCATAAATTGAGCTTCACTAAGGATGAGAAGAGACGATCGGTGGTTCTGGCCGTCTGAATTCTCAACACGGCCTGAGGAATCAACGGGCGAAGTTCACGGGAACGGTAACGACGGCACAGGCAGTCCCCGACTTACGAACGTCCGACTTACGAATGCTCGTACTCACGAACGTGCTCCCAAAAGATACTATCAACTGCATTAAATACAACGTGCAAATCCTGAAAGCACCGAGTGTATTGCTATGGGCACCTTTTTTGCCAGTATACAAATAATGTAGAATATATAAGGTTTCACCTTTTCTGGCAAGATGAGACGTGTTAAGATCTTAAAACACCTAATGGACACCTTTTTGCAAAGGTTCCAGTTTGCATGTTTTTTTAAACCTTATAAATCCTACATTGAGTGTATTGCTGCTTCACGTACAGTACAAATCGACTTAGGAACGGAACTCGCGGACGGAACCCGTTGGTAACCCGGGGACCGGCTGTCGTGGCGACAGAAGCGAGTAAGGGAGGCGGCACGGTTACGCCGATTCCCCCGCGGAGGACCCACCTTCTCGGTGCCGTACAGCTCCTCCTTGATGTGGCCTCCTCCAAACTCCTTCTTGACGGTGGCCCGGGTCGCCGCGTACAGCATCTTCTGACGCACCTGTGTGCGGCCCCCGGGGACAGGACAGAGTCGGCACGGGGTCGGTGGGAGGCCGTGCAGGCGAAATAACGCGTCGAGTGATGCAGTTACGACGCGTGTTCGTCCAGGAATATCTGCGCCGAGTCTCGCGACGATTAACAGTATCGGTAAGTTTTTTTTTCGTTAAGCTGGAAGGAACCCGTCGAGCTATCTAGCTATGTTGTTTTCCAGCGGGCAGGGGTAAGCAAGTTACAACATCTCATGGCGCCGCGGGCAATACAGTCAGGACACAGCAGCATGTATCTGGACTGGAGGAGGAAAACGGAGTACCTAGCAAAAAACCAAGCAAAAAATCCACACGGGAAGAACAGAGCGACCCCCGCGACCCGGAGGCCACGCTCGTGACCCCAGCGTACCGGCGAGCTGTCGGGACACCACGTGATGAAGAGCCACTCGTATCCCTGCGCGTTCTGCGAGTCGAGGCGGTAGAGCAGGTAGCACGGCTGCTCGGGCTCCAGCACGGCCTGCACGAACGCGTCGTACTCCGCGTCCCACGCCTTCGCCGGCCGCCGCTTGCCGGCCAGCACCAGCGTCTCTGCGACGGCACGGGCACAGGCTAAGCGGCGTCGGCGTGGCGACGAGCGACCGGTACCGTGGCCCAGAGGGGTCGTCGGCGTGGCAACATCCGACGATTACTGCGGCCCAGAGGCGTCGTCGGCGTGGTCACGGGTGAAATTGGAAAAACTTCACCGTGGGAACGCACCCGGACGCACAACGCCCTTTAGAGCGAGGGTTTAGCGGTCCTCCTCCGTGGAAAAATGTTTAGTTTACAGCAGCGAGTCTCCAGCATTTTCTGTGATTTCGGAGATATAAAATGTCTCCTGAATCGAACCGTGAAAACCGGGCGCTCGACACGTCTATCCCGGAAGAACAGCTCTTAAGAGCAACTATTATAAAATATACATCCAAATTTGAGACCAAGAAAGCCTAATACGTTCCCTCTGGGATTTTCACTCTAGAGAATTGCCGTTCCCGTGCGTTCCCTCCCAATTCCACCCCAGCGAAGGCCGACCGAATGGACAGATGATATCGTCAAAAAAAAACCCACTCATTAATTAGTTGGCCGATAACATCATAAATATATCGGAAGCAGCGTGTGGCAATATGGCGCCGGCAAACCGCCTGGCTGCCTCCTCCGCCTCTCTGCGCTTTCCTCGCGCCTCTGAGTCGTTCTCTCGTCGAATTAATACATTTGACGTTGAATGAATATGTGCGCGTTATAAATGTAACATTATTATTATTATTATTAACAGTTTGCTGTACTGCCTTCTCGTAGTGAGCCAGGCTAAGCGGACGAGTCGAGTACGTGAGCGAGTGAGCGAGCGAAGCGGGTGAACGAATGAGAAGGCGACTTGAGTCAACGGAGACGGTAAACGGGTGAATGACCGAGTGACTCGACGAGTGAGGACCGAGCGCACAGGCAGCGAACCTTCGTCGATGGCGATCTTGATCAACCGCACGTCCCCTCCGCGCGCCTGCCCCAGGAAGTCGCGCAGGTCCTGGGACGCTGGGGGCACAAACAGGAGCGTACACACGTGTACCGCAACAACAACAACCGACATTTACCACCGAGTGGCACCGACGTCAACATCGCACTAATAATAATGATATCATTTGCAGAGCGCCTTTCACCCGAGGGTCACAAAGCGCTGCACAAGGCTGTGGAGAGAACGGCATGTCAATAACATCAAGACTAGGTGCACATTGTGCACACTGAAGTGTCGAAGTCTCCCTGGCAAGACGTCACGGAATTGACCCGATGCGTCATAGGATGGTCGACTCAGACGATTGACAGATGCACCACAAGTGTTCCCTACTGTGCCAACATGCTGTGTTATAGCTGCCCGGTGCTCCGCTCATTGTGAGAGTTGCTCCTCTGCCCTCTGTTGTTGATGGATAGTGACTCCTTCCAACTGCCCCGTAGCGTTCTTCACGAGCCTCCTTCAGAGACCGATCTTGACATCGCGGATACTAGTCATCGGCAAGTCCTCCCAGCTCCACATCCTTCTGTACAGCATCAGCCCATCTGTTCTCCAGCCCGTGCCATCTCCATCGATCCATTTTTTCTAAACCGCTTGTCCTGGTGAGGGTCACGGTGGCAGCAGTCCAAGTAGAGTGGACCAGACATCCTTTGCCTCAGCAACAGATTCCAGCTCTTCCTGGGGGATTCCGAGGCGTTCCCAGGCCAGCCGAAGGATATACCTCTATCCAGCTAAACAGAAGCTGCTTTGGCAACCGGTGACTGGGCACGCAGGCTACGTGACCATGCCAACGCAGCCTTGCCTGCCAGAGGAGCTCAATAATGCGACTGCGTCCAGATCTTTCAGGGATCGGTGAGTTCCTCACACGATCCGGTCCAATTAGACACAGGGCGTGTCGTCGGCAGGCCAGCCTGAACGTTCCAAACCAGCGCAGACGTTCCTTTAAAAGGGTCTACGTTTCTAAAGCATTGAGAAGGGAGGGCATAACTGTGGCCGAGAAGAACCCCGGAGTGTTCGATAACATTTGATGACATTAAATCCCAGGCAAGTGCCTTGTCTTTGCGGGGGTCCGACGCTAAGCCACGATCTGCAATATATTAGTTCTATTTGCTTCGTGAAAAACGCGGCGGCAGCTTTCTGCCCGGTCCGCGCCGGCGGGGAGGAAGGGAGGGCGTCGTCGAGGAAAGCCGCACTCCTTGAAAAAAACAAAACCCGCGCCGAGGACACTACGCCCAAATACTTGGCACCGGGACCCCGGTTCGTTTTCGCGTCTATCTCGAAACCGAACTTTGCCGCGGCGCCCGCGATCGCTAACCGCTCCCTGCGGGAACCAGCAGCGTGTTTATTTTTATTATTATTTAATCTTAATTTTATTTACGTAGACGTGACTGCAGGCTTCGGGGGGAGAAGTGCGGCGCTCCGACGTTGCTGCGGTCCGTGATGCAATGCAGCCGAGCCCGGGCCGACTGTTCCGCTTGGAGGAGAAACGGTGCCGATGTGTGAAGAGTGACGCCGTCGATTATTGTTGATTCTCAGGCTCGCGATACAGGCATGCGGTCCGTGCGAGTGAGAATCGGCTATTTTTTTTTATATCAGCGTCATTCGCGACTGATGTTAGCGAAAGAGCTTGCAAGCTCACTGTGTCTTTTCTGCTGTAGTAATAAACATCTATCTATCGATCGATGACGGGGAACCAAACTAGAGTGTCTGGGTTCAGAGGGCGTGCCGTTCCTCTGATCGGGCTTTGAACTCAGGTATCAGGGTTCCCAGTACAGTGTGTTTACCACTGAGCCCACCACTAACATCCCTTACATTAGTAACGAACGAAAACGTTACTTTATCCAACTTCACTACCGTTTTTGTTTGTAACATTACAGTTCAGGTCACTGATCGTGTGTTGATCGGTGAGAGTCCGTAAACTGGCTACACCTGACAATCCGGGTTAATCTCGATCAGGCGGCTGAAACCCGTTTTGAACCTTACGTCTCAGCGTGGCGGCTCAAGGTTCTTTGACACAGCCACGATAAAACACCCGCCGCTTCCTCCACATTCATTCATTTCACCTGTCTCAATCAACATCATCGTCGTCGTCAGCCAAGGTCAATCCACTGCTGGATAACATCCTCCTCAAGTTGCCACCGTCTTCTCCTGCGGCAGGGTGTCTACGCGCTGGTAACATCCGCGCCTCCTCCTCGCAAGAAAGAAGGTCCTGCCCGAGGCGGTTCGATTCCAACTTCAGGCGAGTTTCTGTGCCGTGTTTGTGTGTGTTCCACCCCCCGTCACCGAGCCTCAAGGTGCGCGTCTGGCCTGGCACAGGCGCCGTGGTGACGTCACCGTCCCCTTAGCAGCGAACGCGGGTTGTTGTTGTTCGAACTCCACAGCTGATCAATATTATGATCCCGTGACCCAATTATGCGGGTGGCCACCTGCTCTGCGCACTCGTCTGTGTGTCGTGACGTCTGTCCGAAGAATAAGCATTCCTCTCTTGACGCCATGCTGCGACCTGCCCAAGCCAGGTTAAAGTTTCCTAAAGTGACGTCAGTAAGCAGCACGTGTTATCTAATCCGCGCCTTCCACTTCCTGTTATAATAGTAATAATATATTTTTGTAACTGCGCGCATATTCTCCGGGCGCGTTGCACCCGTTGATTCGGAGGCGCGGAGCCTTGCTCGGTGTTACAGAGCAGCGCTTTGTGACCCTCGGGTGAAAGGCGCTCTATAAATCGCTATTATTGTTACTGACAGCGATTACGTCTCCGAGGTCTCGATCAACGTCTCTCTGACGAGGAATCGCCCTCTGATGGTTTCCTGTCAAAGCTTTCACGGGAAACATTAAGAGCGAAGCCAAAAACTTGTGGACTTAAACACAGTCCACACATCCATCTGTTGTCAGAAAACCACTTAATCCTGTACAGGGTTGCGGTGAGCCGGAGCCTATCCCGGAAGACACAGCGCGCAAACCAGCGATATACCCAGGATGGGACGCCAGTCCATAATAGGACACCAGGGGCAAATTAGTCTGCAGGCCAATTAACCTATGCAGCAGAAGCATGTATTTGGACTGTGGGAGGAAGGCAGTCACAGAGTGGAAACAGATTAAATATCTTGTATCTGCTGTGCTTGGTGCTGCACGTGTTCTGCGACCACCATTTAATTGATCCCCTAACACGTTTTATCCTTTGCTCATTAATTTCTGCTTTGAAAAAACCCTATATAGTTCAGATGTTTGATACCAGACATAGGATATTGAAGATCGGCTTGTCGTGAGTGTTACTGGATCATGATCACAAATCCGGCGACACTGTTCAAATGGGGTTCAACAAGACACCTGACCCACCCTTACACATCTGCACAAGACTGATCCCGAGGCTACGAACCCGGTGACATGAGTTCACATCCGAACCACGGCTCACAATCAGAGGCGAGACGTGTAATGTATGAACTGTCTCGGTCTTCCCGAGCTGTCCAGTCTGGTGAAGTATGGTCAAACAACCCGTACGACTGCCGCGGTTTTGGGAGTCCTTCGTGCAAGCTGTGGATTAACACACGGCTGCATATTACGTAACACTGTTGTTATATTTAAACTACTAAAATACACGGTTGCTCCCACAGGAAGACAATCAAGAATTCATGGCCATACATCCCAAAGTGGCAAGGACCTTCCTCAGAAATTATAAATGCGCTATTCTCCTGCATAGAAACGGAACTAATGTCAAGAGCAAGGCGAGGCCGCGTCGCTATGGGGGCTCCAGTGTTCGTGAATTAGACCGGGCGAAGTAACACCGGCATGTCCGAAAAGTAGAATTACTAGCCCGGACCGTGATTTCTGATTGTTGTCATTCGCTAACGAGGAGTCAAAACTCCGATCGGAAAAGCCGCGGGACACACCGCTTAGCTTGCTGGATTAAAGTCGACAGGCGACAGCCCAGCAGTAGATTGAGCAAGCTTGCTGACGAATACAATAATGTGGAGGGGGAAACATTCCCCCGGCGCGGCCTACCCAGCGCGGCCCAGTGAAGCCTGCGAGGCCACTCAGGCAACAGCAGCCTGCCCGGGAAACGCCTTTAAGAGGGGTTTGAAGCGGGGATATTTCACGAACGCAATGAATGGGACCGGGGCGGAGAGAGGAGCAGGGAAGGGAGAACGGCGCGACGCCTTACCGACTATGCCGGTCTGATGAGACATGACTGCGTTACGCTGGGAGTTGACGAGAAACCGGGGGATCTCTGAGGCGACAACCGAGGAGACGCGGCGCCGCCCACCTTACACCCCGCCACGCCCACGATATGCAATCACGCCCCCACATGTGGACATGCCGCGCCTACCCCACAGTTAGGCAACGCCTGCTTTTGCCATGTAAGGATTTAATTATGATTAATACGCGATTCATATACCTGTGTAACCTGTCACTCCGATAGTTTGCAGCCTAAGCTGGGAACCGTGGAGCTGTGTAGCGCTTCTTAACAGTCGACTTAGCGGGGATTGGTAAGCAACCTAGCTACGACATCTCAAGGCACAAAGGGCAATTTAGGTCAAGACAATTAATAATAATAATCTACTTTTGTAACGCGCGCATTTTCTCCGGGCGCGTTGCACCCGTTGATTAAGCGAGTCTGTTTGGTTAATTGGTTATTTTTATATCAGTATTTTTTTGTCAATTCACGTGTTTGTTGTGTCGCAGGAATCCAGTAAAGAGCTTGCAAAGCTGACTGGGGTTATTTTTCTGCTGAAATAATACACATATATCAATATATTGGGGCAGACCCATGGTAACCATGACCACGCCCATAACCAACCCGGCCACGCCCACTATTCAATTGAATTCAACTTTATTTGTCAATTCTGCCATATGGTACAGGACATATAGAGGATCGAAATGCCGTTTCTCTCAGACCCCGGAGTTGTTTACTGCCGTTCTGCAAATGACTGGCAGAAACTGACGGCTGTACTTGGGTGGCGGTGACGCCGCCACGGCGCCCGTGCCAGGCCATGTGCACCTTGAGGCCACGTGGAGCGTCGAAAGCTCGCCGAGTTGGCCGCGCCCACTCAACTCCGTCAGCTCCGCCCCTCACCGACAGTCCTGGACGCGCATGCGCAGAACTGGTGCTCGGCGAAAGAGCGGGAAGTGGGCGCTGTTGAGACCGGGGGTGTCACGTGATCACGTGCCGGGGCTCGCCTCGTTATATATTTATTTCCGAGCTGTCCCCTGGCTACGACCATATAAGGAGCGAATCGATTCATCGATTCCATCTCCGGCGTGATCACGCGACAACCTCAGAGTAGAGTCGCTCGCTGCTCATTCACATTGAGAGGAGCCAGTTGAGGTGGTTCGGGCAGCTGGTAAGGATGCCCCCTGGAAAGGCTCCCCCGGAGGTCTACCAGGCACGGCCCACTGGGCGGAGACCTAGAGGCCGACCCAGGACACGTTGGAGGGATTATATCCTTCGGCTGGCCTGGGGACGCCTGGGAATCCCCCAGGAAGAGCTGGAATCTGTTGCTGAGGAAAGGGATGTCTGGTCCACTCTCCTTGGACTGCTGCCACCGCGACCCTCACCAGGACAAGCGGTTTAGAAAACGGATGGATTATGATAGCTGTTTATTATTACAGCAGAAACATACCCGGTGAGCTTGCAAACTCTTAACGGGATTCGTGCGACACAACAAACACGCCAATTGAGAAAAATAAATAAAACGATTAACGCTCATTAATTAAAAGCAAGAAGGTACCGGGTTCGAATATCGACTCGGGGGCCTTTCTGTGTGGAGTTTGCATGTTCTCCCCGTGTCCTAGTGGGCTTTCGCCGGGCACTCCGGTTTCCTCCCACCGTCCAAAGACATGCTGTCAGGTTAATTGGCCTACTGAGTAAAGAGCCCCAGGTGCCCTGCAATGGATTGGCGTCCCATCCTCGGTGTCCACCTGCCTTGCGCCCTGTGTCTGCCGGGATAAGCTCCGGCTCACCGCGACCCTCTACAGGATTAAGCGGTTTCTGAAAATGGATGGATGGATTAATTCAATTACAACGAAGGCGATGTGAGGTAAACAGTGCCAATTAGAGTACAATTACAAAGGATAACCAGCTGCTCTGTCGCTGTGACAATACACAACTCCAATGAACACTCATCTCTCATCCAACAGGCGGCTCAAGTACAGTACCAGTTTGCGTGAAGACTCAACACAAACTGTTACGGGCTGATGACGCCGAGGAGGGAATGTGGAATTTCCACTTTCCGGCCCTGAGGAGGAAGAGACTTTAAACGTATCTGGCGCAGACGACAACGGTTTACTATGTGGCCCAGGGTTTGTGTTGCGTGGCCACAATCGCATCTCTGTGGCCTCTCGTTCCGTTCATGAATGAGACCGAACACAATCGGCCCGCTGATGTTGCTAATGCGGGGTCACGGCTAACACTGGCGTCTTACAGGAGAAGGAATGTCCAGAGACAGTTGTCGCCGAGCGCTCCGGTTTCCTCCCACAGTCCGAAGAAAATGCTGCTTAAATTGCCCCCCGGTGCCCTGTGATGGACTAACGTCTCATTAGGGGGTATAGCCCTGCCTTGCGCCCTGTGTCTGCCGGGAAAGGCTCCGGCTCACCGCAACCCTGTACAGGATTAAGCGGTTTCTGAGAATGACCATGATGATACTGACAATGATCATGATGCTATCCATGACCACCAGGTGGCAACAGACAGCCGTGGGCTGACGTGGTTTGAACGTTGGCTAATCCGGCTTCTAAAAGTTGCAATGACTCAAACAGCGACGCTATGGTGAGGATAACGGGACTTAAGCAATATATCGCGATGTTTAGGCTGAATCGACCTAGGGGAGTCCCAGGACCAGTGCCGAAAAATCGTCACTTGTGTTGACCGTGAGCCGGAGTCGAACCCTCAGCTCGCCGGGTGCGTCGCGCAGCGCGCTAACCTGCAGCCCACCGCTCCCCATAAGCAAAGACAAAGAGCCCCGAAATTATTATTATTTTTTCTGCTGTCTTTATGTCCTATAATTTATCGCTATTGCTTGACTGTCAGTTGATCTGTCTTGATGTTGTTGACATGCCGTTCTCTCCACAGCCCTGTGCAGCGCTTCGCGACCCTCGGGTAAAAGGCGCTCTATAAAAGGCTATTATTATTAAATAGCTTCAACAGACCGCAGGGTCAAGCGGTGGCAGCGAGCAGCTCCCCTCCAGAGAGCCCACAGTTCCAACACAACCTTGAAACAGCCACGCGGGCGGCGCTCCTTCCATTTCTGCCAACAACTAACCATTCCACACAGCATTCACCTTAATCTGGAACACCAGCCACGCCAGAAAAAGTTTGTTAGATTCACGCCCAAAATATACATATATATCTGAAATAATAGCAGTTTATAGAGCGCCTTTCACCCGAGGGTCACAAAGCGCTGCACAACGATAGAAAAAAAACCTAATAAAAACCAGAGCGACAAATAAATAAATGATATTTCTTCTTTTCGATTCTTCGAAGCGTAATGGTTATATGACAGCTTCCCATTTCTGTATACAGTTCTTTGCATCTACACTGGCTACCCATCCACAAACGCATCGCTTACAAAACTGCAATAATTTGCCGCCGCGTTATCCACACAGCAGGACACCCTAAATACCTCGCATCACTACTCCGGCCACTCGCATCAACACAATGCCGTACTCTGCGCGGCTCATCACAGCACCTACTCCACACACCGCGTTCACGCACAACCTTCGCGAAACGCCGTTTCTCGGTCGCGGCACCCACAACCTGGAACAGCCTGCCACACCTATTGCGTCAAACACAGTCCTCTACAGCCTTCAAAAACTCTTAAAATATCACCTTTTCACCGACTCACAACAAATCGACTGGGCAGGGCTCCGCGCCTCCGAATCAACGGGTGCAACGCGCCCGGAGAAAATGCGCCACGCGTTTCAAAAGAAGATTATTATTATTAATTGAACTCTGCAAGGTCTTTTGAGCTACAGAGGTTGGGTAGTAGAGCGCAGACAAGGCAGTGCTCCATAGGATTAAGCGTTTTCAAATTCACTGAAACCGCTTAATCCTGTACAGGGTCGCGGTGAGCCGGAGCCTATCTCGGCAGACACAGGGCGCAAGGCAGGGGTATACCGAGGATGGGACGCCAGTCCATCGCAGGGCACCTGGGGAAACTTTACTCAGTAGGCAAATTAACCTAGCAGCATGTCTTTGGACGGTGTGAGGAAATCGGAGTGCCCCGGCGAAAACCCACGCGGACACGGGGAGAGAACGTGCAAAACTCCACACGGAAATGCACCCGAGCCGAGATTCGAACCCGGGAAGCCTTCTCGCTGTGAGGCGGCAGCGCTACTCACCGCTACGCCACCGTGCCGCCCGCACATTAATCGTGGAGCACGTTGTTCCTCCTCCACGCGGCCCTCGCTCGCTCGCCACCCACCCCCCGCCCACGCCTCCAGACAACATTCGTAAACAAAACCCGAGGCGATTTATAGACCTCCCAGGGACACCTCCCTCCCCCGACCTAAGCTCGTTCATGAGTAGCTATCGTTTAATTTAATTTGAGCCGAGGGACGGAGGAGGAGGAGTAAGGTGGTGGCGGTGATGAAGTGCTGGTGACGGAGGTGGTGCTGGTGCTGGTCAAAGGTGGCCGGGCGTGGTGCTGGCTACCCACCCCCTCCTGTGCCGTGTCGGCCTCCATAGCGGCTCGATAATGGCGCTTGACCTGACAGTCTGTTAAGGCTATACGGGGGATCTTTATCTGTGGTGGGGTTAGTGGTGGGGAGCGGTAGCCCAGTGGTTAGCGCGCTGGGCTACAAATCTGGCG
>JAZEWU010000043.1:732548-743329 GCA_036362915.1 Geotria australis | reverse complement strand
CCCGCCTCTCCTCCCCCCTCTCCTACCCCGCCCCCCTTCCTCCCCTCATCGCGGTTTCCCTCCCCGTGCTGAGCTCGCCTCGTGAGATTTGACTTTAAAAGCCGCACGTTTCATTTTGCCCCAGTATCGGTCCCCGCTTAATCCTGTACGGGGTTGCGGTGCCCAGGAATTATAGCCCTGCTTTGACGCCCTGTGTCTGCCGGGATAGGCTCCGGCTCACCGCGACCCTGTACAAGCATTAAGCGGTTCCTGACAGTGGATGGATGGTCCGGGTTCATTCATTAATTCATTGTCGGAAACCGCTTAATCGTGTACACGGTTAAACCAGAGCCTTAACAACAGACTGTAAGGGCAAGCGCTGTTAGCGAGCACCTATAAAGGATAGCACGGCGCACGAGAGGGTGGGTGGCCAGCACCACGCCCGGCCGCCTTTGTCTCCCCAGTGGGCGATGTTTACACACCGCACCAAGTTCTCAAATGAGGCCGAGTCGACCTAGAAGAGGCCTTGTACCGGTTCATAAAATCTTCACTGGTTTTGGCCGTGAGCGGGAGTCGAACTTTAGTGATAATATTCCGTGTTCGTAGCTCAGCTGGCTAACCACTTAGCCACCGCTAGCTCACATTCCACAATCCGTGGGACACCCGCTGTGTTTCCTCAGGGCTGTGGGTCTCGCATTGCAGCTGCGTGTCGCATTCCAGCCGCCCTGCAGCAGACACAATCAACTAACTCACCTCTCAACCTCTCTCCCCGGGGCGTCCCGTGAGCAGATTTACACCCAAGTCAAACTTTAGCCAGCGCCCTGCTTGTGATGTGTTACTGCAGCTGATTTGGTAAATAAGTGTCTTGACCTTTGCGCTTCGCACAACACGTGTTTTTGCTACACACACAGTCCACTGTGGTGACCCCATCGAGGGTCACATTCATATCATTCAGATGCTGTGAACCGCCAGCGTACTGAGATTGGCAGAGGGGGAGTCTTAACGACTATGGAGCCCCAGGCAAAACTCAATGATGATCACCACCCCCCACACACACACACAGATACCAAAAAATGCACTGAATAATTCCAATTTAATGTAGCAATAATGGACTTTAATGTTAATCTCAGATTTCATAGATTTTTTTTTTCCAGAGCACCGAGCAGTAAATGACTAGTTAATAATCGTGAAACTATTGCGCAATTGTCCGTAGTATGCCAAGTGTACACTCGACACGGCCGTCACGGAACGAACAGCCGTGGAGAAGTTGGTGCTCACGGACAAAAAAACCCAAAGAAGAGGCAGTGTGTTGTCGACTGTGGTCCAGGCGGACGTGACAAGGCGAGGCGACTATCTACCCGGGTCAATAATTAACCAGGCGCGGATTTGAGTTCATTGTGATTCGTGAGAGAGCGAGAGACTGGAAGGCGCCATCAGGAGGAGGAGGCGGCAACACAGGCAAAAAAAGACAAAGATCCCCCGTATAGCCTTAAACAGACTGTTGAGGCAAGTGCCGTTAGCGAGCACCTATGAAGGTCGACACGGCACGGGAGGGAGTGGGTGACCGGCACCACGCCCGGCCACCTTTGTCTCCCGAGTGGCGATGTTTACACACCGCACTAGGTACTCATTTGAGGCTGAGTCGACCTAGGGGAGGCCCAGGACCGGTTTAGAAAATCGGTCACTGGTATTGGCCGTGAGCGGGATTCGAACTCGGGTCGCCAGATTCGTAGCCCAGCACGCTAACCACTGAGCTACCGCTGTAATTGGCTGGGTCGCCCCCCGCCCCATGGTTAAGACCGCTATCAGCGATGGGTGTCCACGGAATTTAACCCAAACAAGACCCTGTGTGGACTGTGCCCCAGGTAGACAAGATGAGAAGAGACGACTATCTTTTGATCGATCACTGACGAGCCGCCGATTTGTCTTCCTTGTGATTGTGTCAGATACTTTTAACTTCATCCTGGACTGATCCAAATGCTGGACGCATTTGAAACTACATCGTGTTTTGTCCTTTCACACAACGTGTGTTCGTAGGTCGAGCCGTGGAAGCCCACACCAGTACAGCGTTTATTGTGTTGAAATTGATTGCATGAACATAGCTGTTTATTATTATGGCAGAAAATAGACACTGAGCTTGCACGCTCTGGAAGCAGGAAATTTACCTCTGACGCTTGGGCAATGCGTTAACACACGATCCACCTCCGTCCGATGATCGATAAAATGGGTACCAATTTGTTGGAATCTAAACGTCGTTGTCTTGTATGGACCAGCAGGCCCCGGCCATGGTAATGTGGAATGTCCCCATGTGGCTGAGCGGGAGCTGGGGGCCCCCTGGCGGTCGGGGAACTGAGGCCGAGGCGACACGCAGCCGCCACTGGGTGGGTGCTGGTCACCCACCCCCCTCGCGCGGCGTCTCGGCCTTCAAAGGTGCACCGCTAACGGCACTTGCCTCAACAGTGTGTCACGGCTATACGGAGATCGTTGTCTTTGTAGGTATGTGTGTGGACGTCCGTGTAGGTATGTGTATAGACTTGTATTTTACGTGGGAGTGGTAGCGTGGCGGTTAGCGCGCTGCGCTACGAACCCGGCCTCCGGAGTTCGACTCCCGCTCACGGCCAACACCAGTGACGATTTTCTAAACCGGTCCTCGACCTCTCTTAGGTCGTCTCAGCCTCAAATGGGGCGGTATGGTGGCGCGGTGAGTAGCGCTGCTGCCTCACAGCGAGAAGGACCTGGGTTCGATTGCCGGCTCGGATGCCGCCTTTCTGTTTGGAGTTTGCATGTTCTCCCCGTGTCCGGGTGGGGTTTTCGCCGGGTAATGCGGTTTCCTCCCACAGTCCAAAAACACACTGCCTATTTTAATTGTCCTGCTGACTAAATTGCCTCCAGTACGCTGAGATGTAACTTGCTTACCCCTCCCCGCTGGACAACTGTTTAATTTTTTTTTTTAAAATATATAGTTCGGTTCTTACCAGCTGAAATAAAAAGTGACTGAAAGTCATGCTGCTGCAAAGGTTAACCACACTGTCCCCGGTGTCCTGTGATTGACTGGCCTCCCATCATGGGTATAGGCCCTTCCTTGCGCCCTGTGTCTGCCGGGATAGACTCCGGCTCACCGCGACCCTATCCAGGATTAAGCGGTTTCTGACAATGGACGGTTGTATGGAAATGAGTAACTGGTGCGATGTATACATATTTCCGCTGGGGAGACAAAGGCGGCCGGGCGTGTTTTTCTGACCACCCACGCTCTCGTGCGCCATGCCGGCCTCCGTACGTGCTGCTCGCCAACAGCACTTGCCTCTCCAGTCCCTGAAGGCTATGCGGGGGATCGATATCTGTTTAGGTATGTGTAGGTGTGTGTGTGAGTGAGTGGCGTATCCCTGTTTTTCCGTGGCCCGCCTGCAGGGCTCTCAGTTTCCGCACTGTATCCCATTGCCAATAGGATTCGAGACGCAGCGCAGCAAGCTGGACCCAAACACACACACTCACAACGCGGTGAACACACACACACCCCACTCAGGAGCCACTCAACCGCCCCGCGGGCACACACAGACACACGAGCACACACAGACACGGAGTCGCACGAGATACGCTACACACGGCTCCAGCCAGCGCTCGTCTCCAACGCGGCCGCTCGGAAAACACAAGATGCCTATCGGAGATCGTGAGTGTTGTCCGCACAGCGCGCACACCACCATCATCTTCACCACCACCATCTCCACCACCACGTGGCGTCTCCACCATCGCAGCATCCACACAGAGCGAGGGCGAGCGACAGCCGCTCACTGCAATCTCCCTCTATCCGAGCGATGGTTTCCGTGCGGCGTGTTCCGTACGGCGTGTTCCGTACGGCGTGTTCCGTGCCGAGTGCCCTGTGGGGAGCGGCGTGTTCTGTACGGAGCAGTGCCTGCTGCGGGAGAGTACTGGGCGTGTTGTTTTTGTTGTTGTACCCGAGTGGCACAAAAGACTCGAGCGGTCGTCTCGACGCGTGTCGCCAACCCGCGTGGTTGCCGGTCGCGCCGCGCCAGCCTGTTGACGAGAATTGCCCTCACGTAGCTGCTCTTTCGCGATAGCCGTCTCGAGTGCTCTCCAGCTCCCTCATTCGTTCTCGATCGCGACGGAGGAACAGAGCGAGAGAGCAGGAACGCTCAGCGACGCGGCTGTCACGAGAGAGCCAGTGCTCGTCACACATCGGGCCGTCACAACCCGACGTCATTCGGCTGCTGTCGGCGACGCGGTGTGTGATTGAACCGTCCTCCCCCGTGTGGCGGGTGTGCCCTCCTCTGACGCACAGTGACTGGGCACCGTCGCACCCTGGCACCATCACCACCAACACACAGCGTGTCGCTATTGTGTGCCCGCTCACAGCGACAGCTAACTCTCGATTTGAGAAGGAGCTGGTGGCGTGTTTTCTTGCGCCTCTCGGTCAGTTGCGCGTGTTTGTCTCCAGGTGGCGACTGTGAAGGTCATAAGGCACCAAGTTGCTCGGTGTAAGAGCCACCCGCCCCTAGCCGTGGTCCGGGCACCACCGCTCATCACTCATCCAGCCATTGTCAAAAACCGCTTAATCCTTTACGGGGTCGCGGTGAGCCCTGAGCCTATCCCGGCAGACACAGGGCGCAAGGCAGAGATATACCCTTTCGAATTCGATTCGATTCTGTGAAGCGTGATGGTTACATGACAGCCTCCCATTGCAACAAGTTCTTCTTTAGTTGCAGACAGCCCTTCAACATTTAGAGATGTAAATAGTCAGTGCTGGCCTTAAAGGCGAGTATTGGCCTCTCTTCTTGCTCCAGACTGAGGGGCTTCTGGCATCTGTTGAGTTTCTGGACATCGTTGTCTTTCAGCTCGGCTTCGAAGTGTTTGGTAGAATTTGCAGGTAATACCAAGTATTACTTGACAGGGATCGCGACGTGAACGCTTCTACCTTGATCCCCGATATACCCTTAATTGGACGCCAGTGCATCACAGGGCACCGGGGGCCAATTTAGTCCGCAGGTCAATTAACCGACGCAGCAGCATTTCTTTGGACTGTGGGAGGAAACCGGAGTGCCCGCGACATGACCGTGCGTGATTCCGTGCCGCTCTGCCTTGCGTGGCTTTACCTTCACTCGCCTGCCTGTGATGTGGTTCATCAGCAGCAAAGAAGATGTGGCGTTTTGCAAACTTTACACTCCACAGTATCTATTGGACCTTTTTTTGCCGTTGTACAAATAATGTAGAATATACGAGGTTTAACCCTTTCCGGCAATGAGAAAAAGTGTTAAGATCTTTAAACACTAAATGGACATCTTTTTGCAAAGGTTCCAGTTTGCAAGCAGCCACACACGATTGTGGCAAAAACATGCAAACGACATGCTATGTGTTTAAAGATCTTAACACTTTTTCTCATTGCCGGAAAGGGTTAAACCTTGTATATTCTACATTATTTTCATAGTATCTGTTACAAACTACTATTTATAGACAAAAATGTTTCCATAGAATGTGTTCAAAACTACCCTTTATTGACAACCGTCGTGAGACTAGGGGAGGCTTTGAGTTGGCAAACAGGTAAACACAGCTCGCACAATACGGCGCATCGTTACTCTGCAGGGTGAATCGTTACACGTGCAGGTTAATTAATGTCCAATTAAAGTCTCCCGTCTCTGGGCTGGCTGGATCAGGGGCGGTGTGCGCATGCGCGGGGTTTTCGTGCCCATCTCGAGTTTCAGTCACAAGGTTCCCGGAATCATCCGTGGCTTGGGCACGGGGGGGTGAGTGGTTTCCAGGCAAGGTGCCAGTGATGTGCCATCAAATAGCCCGCGTCCCAGCCCCACTCACTGCCCGTTACACTCCGACACGTATTCCCAAGCCGCATCTACAATGCGGCTCCAATAACCCAAGTCATTCCGCTGTAATTACTTTGCAAGTCATTTTTAGATCGGATTAGGAGACCCTGGGCCTTCTGTGCGAGTCAATAGAGTCCTATGTGTTCTCCAGTTCTCTATTTGAGTGTATTTGAGGTCAGATGGTGGCATACTACTATGGCAGATCTATGGGTCTGTGTGAGTTTATGGGTCTGTGGGTTGAGTTTATGGGTTCGTGTGTTGATTTTATGGGTTTGGTTGTGAGTTTATTGGTCTGTGTGAGAGTCTGCGGGTCTCCGTGTGAGTCTGTGGCTTGTACCCTCAATGCCAGCATGATAACAGTGTATTACAGTACATGTATAAATTAGTGGCTTTCGCCCAGAGGTCCCGAGGCGCTGCAGGAAACCATAGAGAATGGCAGTCGAGGCAGCCACGCTGCCAATCAATTAATTAGGGGTGTTTTTTTAGTTGTCGGAGGAAACCGGAGAACCCAGAGGAAACCCACACAGAACAGTGGAACAACACCCAAACTCTACACAGAAAGGAACCCGATGCAGGAATGAAACTGCCTCGGGCAGGACCTTCAGACTGCGAGGTGCGGATGTTACCATTCCGCCACCCTTCCGACCATGCCATTCCTGCTAACCACAGTGCCAGGTGCCCCCATGTCACGGTACCCCTGTCTTTGCGTATTTCCACAGTCGTTCCTTATCTCGGTTACCCTGCTGTTTTCTCATTTCACGGAATGAAAGCAGAAGTTTTAACTGAACTCTGCCTGCAGTTCCTGTGTACAGGGATACTCGGCTACAGGGTGGTCCAGATGTCTTGTGACCCCCCACCCCCCGGTATATGGTTTCTTTGCCCCCTCTGAATCGTTCTCTCTTCGAATACCATGGGGCAGCGAAGGAATAGGCGCGGCGCGTTATGACCATACGGTGTTTATGATGGTTGTCTGGCTGGACCTGCGTTGATTTTTCTGCGGGTCTCAGGCGTGCGTCTGGCCGAGTCTCAAGAACGATGTTTAGACAGCGTGCCAAGTGTGTTCTTGCCTGTAGACAGCGAGTCTCGTGGAACGTAACCGAGTTACGTAACACGCACGCACTGCGGCATTTACAGCCGAGCTGCCTCTTTAAGATGCTTTTACATAAAGGGAGAGCGCTCAGTGACACGGCTGTCCCGAAAGAACAGCTTTGAAGAGCAACCGTCATGAATCGAGCTGTGACAAACACACATCGGTGCTTTGAATAAACTCGCGTCGAACCGTGGGAACAACTAACTAAAATATTACGATTTATAAACCGGACCTCCATTCGGCCGTCTATCGCGATAAACGGACCGCGAACGCACGGCTGCAGCGATATTTTTGAACGCTTGCCACATCACTTCCCTGTAACGGAGAGAACGGGCCGTTGACGTGTTGAGAAAGGCCCTTATCTGCGGGGCAGAGGAAGGCACGACCGTTCCCGTTCCCTTACACCGCAGGTGGGTAACCGCGCGCTACCCTGCCGAGTCGTAAACACGCCGCTCGCCATGACCCGGACCTTTACCCGTACAGTGAGCCAGCAGCGTTTGTTTAGGTCCACAGGGAACGTTCAAAGGTGAGCCAGCGCCACCCCGCGCTGATTAAAAACACACTGACATGAACGTGGCTTGGCCCAACGGCCGGCCACGTTAGGGGGGGTGGGAAGCAATTGCCGAGGTTTGCCCCATGGTTAAGACCACTCGTGCACACAGGCCACACACACACTACTGATCATTCTTCAAGAAACCTGGAAACCTGGCCCAGCCTGTGCGCTTGAACACAAGTCACTGGGGAACACTGGGCAGGGTGCCCCATGGGCTGGTCAAACTCAACACGCCAGATGGATGTTTTCACGGCTCGATTTATGATAATTGCTTTTCACGGCTGTTCTTTCGCGATAGCCGTGTCGAGCGCTCCCCCTCTCCTTCGACTCGGCTATCCCGAAAGAAGAGCTTTGAAAAAGAAACACATGGGATAGATCATTTATTTTCTGTTGCTTTGGTTTTTATTGGGTTTTTTTTCTTTCGTTGTTGACATTCCGTCCTCTTCGCGGACCTTGTGCAGCACTTTGTGACCCTCGGGTGAAAGGCGCTATATTAATTGATATTATTATTATTATTACAGCAGAAAATACCCAGCGAGCTTGCAAGCTCTGGATGCGGGATTCTGGCTAAACAACAGGCGCTCGAATTAGCCAACGCACGCAACGTGTACAATCACACGGTGGGGTTGATGACGAACGGGGATCGTGACAATCCACACGCGGGTTCACCCACGCGTTTCCTCCCGTGTGAAGGGCACATGCACGCCCGTCGAGCCCGCTTGCTGCGAAGGCCACGATTGCGCCACCAACACCCCGCGTTCACGCTAGATTAAAAAAAATAACCCAACGCCGCTTCCTCTTAAGAACTAGATTTGCAAATGGGTACCGTTGTTGGCGCCTGGTGTCGCTGATAGGAGTATCTGCTCACCAGCGGTCTTCACCGTGGGGCAAACCAGGCAGTCGTAGGGGGCCCCCCCACGGGGAGTGGTGGGGGGCCGATAGCCGGGCGTTTGGCCGAGCGACGTTTGGTATCCTATTAATTGGCCAGTTCATTACATTGCTTGTGTTGCATACTGAAAAAAATGCCCGAACATGCGTAAAATCGATTCTTCTTCTTTGCGATTCTTCGAAGCGCGATGGTTAAATTACAGTTTACCATTTCTTTACACAGTTCTTTGCATTTTTATTGAACTCTGCAAGGTATATTGAGCTGCAGAGGTCGGGTAGTAGAGCGCAGACAAGGCAGTGTTCCATAGTATGGTCTGCTTCTCCACATTCACAGGTGGTTGGGCCGGTCTTGTAGCCCCTTGGCTTCAGTGGAAGACACTCAACCGCCTGAGAACTAGAACAGGACGATCAAAAGCTGCTGCTTTGGTCAGATGGGGCTCCGAGACCGGCCCAACCACCTGTGCATGTGGAGAAATAGACCATACTATGGGGCACTGCCTTGTCTGCGCTCTACTACCCAACCTCTGCAGCTCAAAAGACCTTGCAGAGTTCAATAAAAATGCAAAGAACTGTGTAAAGAATTGGGAAACTGTCATATAACCATTACGCTTCGAAGAATCGAAAAGAAGAAGAAGACAGACAGTTCCACAATGGTTTCACAACGGATTAGTCACGCGTGGAATGATGTTTGGTTTACTGCTTGCCGCGCTGTTAAAATACATAAATCTGTTAAATTTAAGATTACAATTGGAGTTCCTTATAGCCGCGTGTCTTGAGCGCTGGCAGCCCGTGGGTCTCGGAGCGGCCGCGAGAGGGCGCTGTGCACCAGCGATGTGCGACTGCCCCGGCTTGACAATTGATACGGGCGGAAAGACAACGATGTCCAGAAGCTAACCATCGCGCTTCGAAGAATCGCAAAGAAGAAGAATAAGAGGCCACACGTAAAGACGAATCCCCCCCGTGTAGCCTCAACGAGCTGTTGGGTCAAGTGCTGTCAGCGAGTAGCACCTACGAAGGCAGAAACGTACACGAGGTGGGTGGATGGCCAGTAGCTACACCCGGCCGCCTTTGTCTACCGAGTTGAGATGTTTACACACGGCACCGGGTACTCCATTTGAGGCTGAGACGACCTAGGGGAGGCCCAGCACCGTTTTAGAATATTGTCACTCGGGGGTGGGCCGAGTTCGATTCCCAACTTCAATGACGGGCATTTTGAACCGCTCTTGGAATTCCCCCGTGGACCTGGGGATTCCGAGGACAGGGTTGGACCTTCACTCTGCCGCTGACCGGAGGCTGCACCTGTGTAGGAGGGAGAGTGGGAGTGGGAGCGGTGGCCCAGTGGTTAGCGCTATGCTGGGCTACGAATCTGGCGACCCGAGTTCGAATCCCGCTCACGGCCAACACCAGTTACGATTATCTGAACCGGTCCTGGGCCTCCCCTAGTTCGACTCAGCCTCAAATGAGTACCTAGTGCGGTGTGTAAACATTGCCACTGGGGAGACAAAGGCGGCCGGGCGTGGTGCTGGTCACCCACCCCTCTCGTGTGTCTCGTGTCGACCTTCATAGGTGTAACTCGCTAACGGCACTTGCCTATATGGCGATCATTGTCATGTGGGCAGGACCCGGCCATGGGCTGTGATTGGTCGCGGAGGTGAACCAGGTTGTTCGAGGTTTTCGGCTGTCGCCGCGGGAGTAATACCGGTTCTGGGCGGAGTGGATTTGACTAATCTGGGCCAACATATTTGAGGTTTTTAACAGGACTTGGCTAAATGTTTGAAGTTGCTCTCAAGGTATGCGGCAGGGTGTCTGCGCCTCCTCACAGGGAGAAGCTCCTGTCCGGGGCTGTTTCATTACCGCCTCAGGCGCCTTTCCGCGATGAGTTTGTGTGTCCCCACCCCCCTGATTTGCGTTGGGTTTTCTCCGGATTTTCCAGCTCCGTCGCGCAACTAAAACAAACACTCATTCATCTTCAGATAACGTCGTAATATATACGACGAGGCGTCTGGCGAATGTTGGCGCCGGCTGGCTGCGTGGCTGCCTCCCCCCTCCCTCATCCCTCAACGGTTTCCACCAGGCGTGGAATTAGCGCGTTGGTCATCGTGGCGTTATAATCACCGAGCGTCCCCTCGGGGCGTGGGTGCCCTCGCGTGCCCTCGCGCGGGGGGCATCGCAGGCCGCGGTGGCAACGCCGTGACCTCGTGTGTCCGGAGGTCACGGGCCGGTGAGTCGGCTCGGGGTCATCTCCTCCGCGCGGTGACTCGGCCCAGCCGCTTGCCGGCACGTGTTACGCGCGCACTGCGTCACCTCTCTCGCAACACCGGACGTGAATTGACAGTTTCACGACCTTTCAGTATATTCGAAGCAGCCTTAATCGTTTTTTTGTTCATTTTTCTCATTGTTGACATGCCGTTCTCTTCGCGGCCTTTGTGCAGCGCTTTGT
>JAZEWU010000043.1:720916-732048 GCA_036362915.1 Geotria australis | reverse complement strand
ACGGAAAACACGGTTGTCCTCTGGTCACGACAAACATCGTGACTAGGGAGACAAAGGCGGCCGGGCGTGTTGCTGGCCACCCACTCCCTCGTGAGCCCTGCCGGCCTTCATAGGTGTTCGCTAACGGCACTTGACCCTACAGGCTGTTGCGTCTATACGGGGGATCTTTGGACGTTCCACAATCCGATTGGTGGAGGCCCTGGCATTGTCACTGCTCGAATGGTGTAAGAGAGGCTGAGGCATGGTGTCTATTTGCGGAGTTTGTGTGTTCTTCCCCTGTTCTGTGTGAGTGTCCTCCGGGTTCTCCGGTTTCCTCCCACAACTACAAAGAAAAACATGCATTAATTGGCGCCGGCTGACCGCGTGGCCAACCAGGTGGCTGCCTTCCCTCTCCCCACCTCTCTGCGGTTTCCTCGCGCATCTGAATCGTTCTCTCTTTGAACGGATACCTTGGACATGTGGGCCACCCTGAACTATATAATCAGTGTTAGCTGCCCTGTCTATATGGTTTTATTTGCCTTAAACTGACGTGTTTTGATTGTTGCTCTTCAGAGCTGTTCTTTCGGGATAGCCGTGTCGAGCGCTCCCCCCCTCTCGAAACGGCTATCCCGAGAGACCTTCTCTGAAGAGCAACCATCGTGAATCGAGCCGTGAAAACCTACACCAGTAGTGACATTACAAGTTTTTGCTTGCTTTTGAGTAGATTATTTTCTACTTGTATTTTGTGGCTACACGTTCTTCTTCTTTTCGATTCTTCGAAGCACGATGGTCAGCCTCTGGACATCGTTGTCTTTCAACTCGGCCTCGAAGTGTTGCATCGAGTGTTCGGTGTCGCGCGTGGTCGTCCACCTCCGGGCTTTCCCGACTTTGTGCGTCACTCACGTGACGCGCACAATCACGGGACGGCGTGAGGATGTGTTGCGAGTTGGGTGGGGGGGGTTTCCTGGTCCAAGGAACGGTGTAGGCGGCAGGGGGCATCAGGTGCCCCACAATCCCCCCCCCAAAGTTGGCATCAACTGCTCCAACCATCCCCCTACTGCCCCCCTTCAAGAGAGCCCCACGCCGGCACGGGACCCTGATGCAATTGCGTGACATCATGGTGCAGCGACGCGGGTTACCACTGACATTGGTGTAGAGGGGCACTTAACTTTCCCCGCCCCAGGAATCCTGCACGACTCCACCGCGTCCCCGGCCCCTGCTGCGTGTTAGCTTGTTTATTATTATTACAGCAGAATAATAATAATTTTAATAACGCGCACATATTTATTCACTGTCGAAGGTACCTCATTCGGCGAGAGAACGACTCAGAGGCGTAGCGAGGAAAGCGCGGAAAGGTGAAGGAGGCAGCCAGGCGGTTTTGCCGGCGCCGTATTGCCACACACTGCTTCCTATATGTTATAATGTTATCGACCAAATAATTAATGTCTTTTTTAAGTAGTGGGAGGAAAACGGAGAACCCGGAGGAAACCCACGCAGAGCAGGGGAAGAGCCAGCGTTATGTGTCGCAGAGCTTTCAAGCTTCACCGTGTATGTTTCTGCTGTAATAACACACATCTACCTGTTGGTGGTGCCGGCGGCATCAGTGCGCGCCCACTCGTGAAACTACGGTCTTTCAAACTGGGGGAGGGGAGTACCCGCCGCGTGGGAAAGGGAAGACCCGACGCCTCACCGTGGCAGGCACACTCACACACTGAACGCAGTCTCGGTTCCACGCAGCCGCCGTTGTTACTACAGTCGCCGCTCGCTCGAGTGCCGGAGCGACTCGCCCTAAGCGCTCGCGTCGAAGATCAGTGCACGGACTGCGGGTTCGATGCCTTTGGAACTCACCAAGAACCCCCTGCGTAAGATCTGGATCCCGAGGCAAGACCACGAGGATGGGCCCCTGGCTGCGGCCCACAAGAACGGAGGTGAGGAGACGCGGGTTCGACTCCAGACCCCGGTTGCCTGCCCGCCGTGCCTTTCACGGCCTGCGGGATGGCACTTGCCTGTAAGTTGCTCCGTGTCAAGCGGCCGCTGCTTAAGGCTGCTTGAGCTGGTGGTAAGCCACATCACTAGGTTGCCGGTAGCGTTCGGTTGTTATGGGTGTTCACGGGCGGAGCGGTGGCGCTGTGGTTAGCGCGCCGCGTTACTCTGCGGTGTGATTCTCGGCCAGGGTTAACGTCGCTGGTGTCTTTGGTGTTTGTGTGTACTCGCTCTCCGTGTGTCACACACCCGTTGGCGGCGATTCCGGGGTCCAGTTTTCCACGCTGCTGTGAAACGTAGCGACCTCGTGTGAACCCGGGGCGTGCGGCACACACACACACACCACACGCGGCACACACACAGCACACACACTCAAAGCAACGTGCGATGCTATCCATCGCGTGGCTATGAGCACTAGCGCTCTTAACCATGTAGCAACCCAGCCAATCGCATGGGGCCCTCCACACATGGGCAAGGGGCAGGTGATGACCCCCCCCCACCACCACACTTTGGGAGAGGGCATCATTGAATTTTGCCTGGAGCCCCAGAATCACGTTGACCGCCGCTGGAGATAAGGGCACGGGGTGGTGGCTGTGCTGGTGATGCGCCCGAACGCTAGTGCTGCCCACGGTCGCCCAGCGCGCGTGTGTGTGTGTGTGCGCGGCCGCGCATCAATGTGGGGAGCGATAGCCCAGTGGTTAGCGCGCTGGGCTACAAATCCGGCGACCCGAGTTCGAATCCCGCTCACCTCCAACACCAGTGACGATTTTCTGAACCGGTCCCCGGCCCTCCCCTAGGTGGACTCAGCCTCAAACGAGTAACCTAGTGCGGTGTGTAAACATCGTCACTAGGGAGACAAAGGCGGCCGGGCGTGGTGCTGGCCGTGTCGGCCTTCATAGGTGCTCGCTAGCGGCACTTGACCCTACAGTCTGTTAAGGCTATACGGGGGATCTTTGTCTTTGTCTTAGCATCAATAATGCAGAGCTTGGCGCTCACTGTCCGCGTGTTGGCGTGCGAGGCGAGCTCCGCGCCGCACGCTACTGTGAGGCGGGAAGGGGGGGGAGGCAGCCAGGCGGTTAGCCGACGCCAACCCGCCAGACGCTGCATCCTAAAAATACCATGATCGTCTCGGCCAATTTAGTGAGTGCTTTTTTTTTTAGTTACGTGAATAAACCGGAGAACCCGGAGGAAACCCGCGCAGAACAGGCGGAGAGAACGCACACACTCCGCGAAGAAAGGAGCTAGCCTAGATGCGGTAATCGAACCGCCTCGGGCAGGACTTTCCCTTCTGTGAGGAGGCGCGGATGGTTACCGCTGCATGACACCCTGCCGTCGCCAAACCGCTAATTTCTACTCAATTACTACTACTATTATTATTTTGAGAATTGCACGAGGCTGCGCGTGAGCTTATGCGGCACTTGACCCTACAGTCTGTTAAGGCAAAATACAGGGGGATTTTTGTCATTGCCTATGGGTCTGCGTGCGAGTCTGGGTCGGTGTGAGTCTGGCCCTCTTGAGTGTCACACGACAAGGTGGCATGGTGAGAATCGCTCTCCGTAGCCGCTCTTTTCGGGACAGCCGCGTCGAGTGTTCCCTGTCCGTCGCGACGTTCCACCTGCCACGTCGGGGAGGCATCGTCAGGAGCTTCCTCCATTATTGTTTCGTTTCGCAGCGCGCCGCAGTTACAGTTTCCCTGCCTGGCGAGCGGAGGATTGCGACGGGATGACCTCGGCCGGTCTGTGTAGGTTGCGGCCCCCCCCCCACCCGCGGGGGGTGGGCAGCTGCTAATGACGTTGCGTAACGTGGGATTGAGGAGATAATCGCATTATTTATATAAATCGTGTCGGGAGCCGCGCCGAGATGAAAGTACGACACGACGGGCGATTAGGCGACGCGACCGGGACAGTGTTTGTAATTCCGGGCTTCGCGGCACCGACCGAAATCGCCCGTGCGCGGCGGCGGCAGCGGCGTCGCGACTCGCGTCTCGGACTTTGGCCGCGAAACATAAAGTCCGTAACGTCGTCGGAGAACCCGGTGGAATCCCCCGGCGGAACACGTTGGCGGGGGGAATTCAAACTTTGGCGCCCCGCGCTGTGGCACCGGGCGCCTACCGCGGTAACACGCGTGACTCGCAGCGAGAAGCCACGCGGGATCGAACCGACAGCGTGGCGCCGCATCCTGTTCGCGGCTCCTCGCCGGGACTCGAGCGCCCGGGCGGCTGGAACCTGGGGTCAAACCCAGGCTGTCGGCGCCGTGACCGCAAAGCCACACGAACAGCTCGTGGGTCGGCGGCCCGACACGGGATAACGGAATGCGCCGTGGCCGCGGTATCGATCGGCCGAATCGATCGGCGAAGCCGCGCTCCGCTTAAGGGACACCTGGCGTGACCCCATCTCCCTCCTCTCCCACCCGCGTTCCCCCCTCCCCGCTGGCGAACCCACACAACCCCGGCGTGACGGCTTCGCCCGAGGGAGAGGACGGGCAGTCGCCCTGCATGCTAACGCACGCACGCACTCACCCCACCATCGACACCCCCACCACCGTCGCTCGTTCGCGAACGCCACCGCCACATCAGGTCTCCCGTTGAGTTGATCATTCGGGTGTCGATGAACGTTATCTCAATTGCGCTTTCACGGCTATGTTTTGCCACATTACGCTTCCGTGCGGAGCTTGGCCACGATCCCCCGGCATGTAACCGTGGTTAAAAAAAAAACTCATTAATTCATTGACCGATAACATCCTAATATATAGGAAGCGGTGTGTGGCAATATGGCACCGGCAACACCGCCTGGCTGCCTCCTCCGCCTCTCATGCGCGTTCCTCACGCCTCCGAGTCGTTCTCTCGTCAAACGAGTACCTTCGACAGTGAACGAATATGTGCCACGCGTTATAAATGTAAAATTATTATTATTTATTATTATAACCAGGTTTATAACTGCACGCTTGCCAGTCTTCACGAGGGTCCGTTAATTTTCTGGCGTTTGGCCGATCCCGCGAGCGAGCGCCTGGCTTCAGCTGGGCTGAAACCGAGGAACCCCCGGAGAAAACCCAACACGCGGTGGAGCGCCGACGTTCGAATCCGCGCGCAGATCGATTCAACAAACCCAATGATTTTTATTTTTTATTTTTTATTTTGAGCAGGTAAATCCCAGCGAGCGAGCCGCTATTTTTTCAGCGGTGCCCCCGGCCGCGCGCGCGGCGGAGATTATATCATACGCGGGAGTCGGTGACAGCGGGCCGAGTAACGTAAATCATTTAATCTCGCGGCCGAGCGCGCCGGCGTGATTGTTTAGCGACGTCTCTCCACCTCTCGTCACGCTCCGCATCGCGGGCTGGCACAGCCTCTCGGGACAGCCGGCGAGAGAGCGAAAGGGAGCGAGAGGGAGCGAGAGAGAGAGGGGTCTACTTCAAAGAGAATTGACACGCGGAGCGGCCATGCGACAGGCGCGCGCGCACACGTACGCGCGCGCACCGCGGCCGCGGGGGCCCCCCCGCTGCGACCACACGCGGCCGTCACGCCGGCCGGGAGGCGGGCGGGCGGGCCGATCGACAGAGCCATCGCGGCGGAATCCGAGCTCTCCCGCTCGCGTGCCCGTCGCCTCGGTCCCCTCGGTCCCCTCGGCCGCTGACGGGTCGGGGATCGCGCTGAGGGCGCCCAAGATCGCGGTGGCCGTGAATTATTGATAGCGGATGTCGCGTTCACGTGCGCGTGTTAGAGAGGGCGTCGCGCCTGGGTGGCGACCACCACCCTCTGAACCCCCCGCAAATACCGCCGCGGGTTTTTAAACGCTTCCCGTGCTTTAGCGACGCAACTCGGGGGTCGCGCGGCTCAGCGGGAACGGAGAGGGAGAGGCGCTGCTGCGTTATTTCGTCGGGGGACGCTCGTTCGCTTGTGTCCGAAGGTCTCTCCGCCGCCGCCGCCAACAACGGGGGCAATCGCTCGTGGCCCTGAAGCCGTCATGGAAATCCCGCGTTCTGAAGTCGGGAGCTAATCGTCTCAACGCGGCAATGCGGGTTATATCTGTACGGCTTTTCAACCGTGACCTTGTCCCACCGCGTCGCCCACCGCCGTTCCGTGTATTTTACAGCGTCGGATCACGACGCACATCTGACACGGTCCCTCGCCCAGAAGCGTCTGTCCGTTCCCCAGCGTTGGCTCAAGCGGAGCCCGGCTGCTCACGAGACGCTGAACGCCAAAACCCGGTGCGGAGTTTTGCCCGTGTTGAACCGCCGCTCCTGAAGACCATCACTCCAAGAAGGCCGTGCTCGAAGGCCGTGCGGCCGCCGAGATGTGTGAAGCGAAAAAAAATCCTCCAAACGGAGAGAAATGTTCGGAGGACAGTGAGATAGATAGAAAGGATGTTTATTATTACAGCAGAAAAATACCCAGTGAGCTTGCAAGCTCTTTATGGGACTCCTGTGACACAACAAACATGCGAGTTGCCGACAGCCAGAGGAGGAGGGGGGAGGCTGCGGGGCAGCGAGGCTCGGCTGTGCGACGCCTGGTCGCGTCACCGCGCTGAATGCCAGCTCGCCACGTGACCGCGCTCGCTCCCGGACCCGCCGTGCCGGAACGGAAACGCGGCCTTCTTACCGGCGCCGCGTCACGTGTCCTCGCGGTGACCCCAGTCCGTCGCCAGGATTAGTCGCGGCCGTGGGCCGAAGCCACATTTAGGCCACCACATGACGACCTGCGGCCAGGTGACATGGACGCGGCGGTAATTTGACCAAATTGCCGCGGGCAGGCCGCGGCGCCCGCCGTTACTTTTCCCTGTGCCCCCCACGCTTTGTGTGTGTGTGTCTACTCTGTGGGGAGCAGTAGCCCAGCGGTTAGTGCGCTGGGCTACAAACCCGGCGACCCGAGTTCGAATCCCGGCTCACGGCCAACACCAGTGACTATTTTCTGAACCGGTCCTCGGCCTCCCCTAGATCGACTCAGCCTCAAACGAGTACCCAGTGCAATGTGTAAACATTGCCACTCGGGAGTCAAAGGCGGCCGGGCGTGGTGCTGGTCACCCACCTCCTCGTGTGCCGTGTCGACCTTCATAGGTTGCCCGCTAACGGCGCTTGACCCTACAATCCATTAAGGCTCCACGGGGAATCTTTGTCTTTGTGTGTGCGCCCAGGCTGCCTGCCCCACATGACCCTCTCGCCGATGGTCATCGTGATGGTGGGCCTCCCGGCCCGCGGGAAGACCTACATCGCGAAGAAGCTCACGCGGTACCTCAACTGGATCGGCCTGCCCACCAAAGGTGACGACATGTCGATTGCTCGCCCTCTCTCCGTCACGATGTTTCGCCTCCCGCGCATCGTGCCGTGAAAACCTACATATCAGTACCTCACAGAAAGAATGGTCTTGCCCGAGTAGGTTCGATCCCCGCCTTGGGGGCCTGTGTGGCATTTGTGTGTTCTCCCCCTGTTCTGCGTAGGTTTCCTCCGGGCTCTCCTGTTTCCTCCCACCACTTAAAAAAAATACTCATGAATTAATTGACCGTTAACATCCTAATATATAGGAAGCGGTGTGTGGCAATATGGCGCCGGCAAACCGCCTGGCTGCCTCCTCCGCCTCTCTGCTTTCCTCGCTATGCCTCTGAGCCGTTCTCTTCTCGAATGAGTAGCTTCGACAGTGAATGAAAATGTACGCGTTATAAATGTAAAATTATTACTATTATGTTTAGGTCATAAGCCTAAAGTTGGAACCGACCGTGTCATAGTATACTGTACACCGCGATAAATAGTATCTTACGGGAGCTCGGTGGTAAGTACGAGCGATCGTAATTAAGACTGTTGTAAGTCGGCGACTGCCCGTAAATGGCTCCTTCGCTCTGGGCGACGATGACGCGCTCCAGATACCCGCTGCTTCGAGGGTCGCGCCGCGCATGGCTTTAGCTCGTTAGCTTGTCGGCCCGTAAGCTCGTTAGCTCGCTAGATCTTCCCTTGCCCGCGGTAATCACAGCCCCACGCGCCGTGCGCGCTCCTCCGCGCCAGCGCGGCGGCTAATCCCGCGGATCGGCCGACCCTGATCGCGTCTCTCCTTCCGGTTTCCGACAACTCGGGATGAGCCGCTTCTCAAAGGCGCCGCTTCTCAAAGGCGCCGCGACACCGACCGCCGGACCAGAGCGACGGGAAATGAGGCGTGCGCACAGCTGCGGCTGTTGTCGTCGGCGGCGGCGCGGTGGCGCGCGCGCGTTGGCGCGAGCGGGGTCATCGCGGGTCAGCGGAGGACAAAGGAGACGAGCAGCGGTCCCAGCGGGGCGCCGCCCCCTCGCTAATTAATCCCGCGGCGCCTCGTTAATCGTCGTCGATAGCTCGGGGTCGCCGCGTGCCGTGACGGGGTCGCTCGCACGCCGCCCGCGGGCGCGTCGGTCGCTCCCCGTGCGGCCCCGACAGAGCGGCCACGCCGCACGCCGCCCTCTCGCCGCGTCGCCGCCGGGATGTCGCGCGTTTACCCAGAAAGCCCTCGCCGGGTCCCGAGACTCGATTTCCGTCGGGGGCGACGCTCGGCCTCGTCTTTCGCAGTCGAGGAGATCGCGGCGTCATTTTTCGATTTCGCCAAATCTGGACGCCGTCGCCGGCACGCAACTGCCGACGAGACTCAAAACGCAAACCAGAAGGGGACCCGTGTACAGTTTACACACCGCGGTATTTTCCAGGGTGTCTGCCGAAATCGAACCGCGGTCCTCTGCAAACAAGTGGCTTAGCGCCGCGTGGCTCCGCGCGTCGCTAAGCTACGTGCGACTCGATCCGCACCGCGGGAGTCTGCACCGGATTCGGGCGGCGCCGGGTATGCGCCGGGACCCGCGGCTCGTGTTGACCCCCACCCCCCGTGTCGCCGGCCGTGTGTCGCAGTGTTCAACGTGGGCCAGTACCGGCGCGAGGCCATGAAGACCTACAAGTCGCACGAGTTCTTCCTCGCCGACAACGAGGAGGGCCTCAAGATCCGCAGGTACCCGCGCGGCCCGGGGGCCGTCTCGCGGCCGCGTGCACGCGCTAGTCCGACACCCGTTCGTTCGCTCGGACGCCGGATCGATCGTGCCGGGGCACGGCGCCCGTCGCCGGCCTTACCAAACGCGCCGTCTGTCTGTCTGTTTCTCTCTGTCCCCGCGCAGGCAGTGCGCGCTGGCCGCCCTGAGAGACGTGAAGCAGTACCTCAGCGAGGAAGGCGGACAGATCGCGGTAAATATCCTCGACGGTCACTTCCCGGCCGCGATCGCCGTGGCCCCCGTCGGGCCCCACGGCGGCGACTCCGGCATCTTGTGGCGGGGAGCTCTGCTTGAGCTGAACGGGAATGTCCCAGTCGTGTGACGACAACGATGATGGTGGTGATAACGGTAATGAACGCGGTGACGGCGACGATACAGTGATGACGACGATGATGACGATGATTTGGAGATGATGACGACACGGGGGGCGGCGGCGACGCCGAGCGTGCCGACGAGCTCACGGCTCCGACTCTGCCCGCAGGTGTTCGACGCGACCAACACGACGCGCGAGCGCAGAGACATGATCATGGCGTTCTGCAAGGAGCACGGCTACAAGGTGAGCCGCGGCGTCACGGCGGCGGCGTCATGGGTTCACAACACCGGGGTGGCGTTTGTACGTTTTACCGCTCGCCCCCCCCCCGCGGGGATTAACTCCGGTCTCTCCCGTGCGCGTGTCCGCAGGCCTTCTTCGTCGAGTCTCTCTGCGATGACCCGGAGGTGGTGGCCAACAACATTCTGGTGCGTGAGACTCGAACCGTTCCCGTGTTCCCCACCGCGGGGCCCGTTCCGCCCGTAGCGTAACTTCCGCCGACGTCGCCTAAACGCGATTCCAAATGCCGAGGCCGACGCCCGTGTGACGGTGGCGACGTGACGGGCACGCGTTGAGTGACGGCTGACGGTCCCTCGCGCAGGACGTGAAGGTGAACAACCCGGACTACAAGGACCACAGCAAGGAGGAGGCGCTGCAGGACTTCCACCGGCGCATCGAGTGCTACCGCGCCATGTACCAGCCGCTCGCCGAGCAGCGCGACAAGTGAGACCCGACGCCACCTGCATCACAGCACCATCGCACAGCCATTGCGCAGCTGAGGCCGGAACGGTGCCACCCGTCGTCGTGCCCGTGCGGGTGACAGGGTGGTAGTGACGCCCGCGCACCGTAGCAAACTAGTGCCCGGGTTCGATTGGCGACTCGGGCGTCTTTCTCTGTGGCGTTTGTGCGTTCTCTCCCCTTGTTCGGGTGTTCTTCCACTGTTCTGTGTGGGTTTCCTGCGTGGTTTCTCCGGTTTCCTCCCACGTCTAAAATAAATAAAGAAACTAATGAATGAATTCGCCGATAACATGCCGTCCTCTTCGCGGCCCTTGTGCAGCGCTTTGTGACCCTCGGGTGAATGGCGCTATATAAATTGATATTATTATTATTATAACAATATATAGGACGCATTGTTTGGCAGATCTTGGTGCCGGCTAACCGCGTGGCTGCCTTCCAACTTACCGCCTCTCCGCCGGTTCCTCTCTGCGCCGCCGAGTCGTTCTCTCTCCGAACGAACACCTTCGACGCCGAGCAAACGTGCGCGGCGGCGCGATATAAATCATTATCACCGTAGCTCCCGCGTTTAACCCGCGCCACGGGGTCGCCGGCGACGCGAGCGTCCGGCGCCGTCCCCACGTGACCCGCGCGGCCTTCTCCCGTCCCCCCTCCGGCCCCGCAGCGGCCTGTCCTTCATCAAGGTGATCAACGTGGGCGAGCGCTTCCTGGTGAACCGCGTGCGCGACCACGTGCAGAGCAAGATCGTCTACTACCTGATGAACATCCACATCCAGCCGCGCACCATCTACCTGTGCCGCAACGGCGAGAGCGAGCACGAGCTTCACGGCCGCATCGGCGGCGACGCCTGCCTCTCCGCGCGCGGCAAGCAGGTGGGCAGCGGGCGGCGGTGGGGAGGAGAGGGAACGGTGGGCAGCGGTGGGAGCCACAGGGAGGAGAGCAGCTGGGAGGAGAGAGGAGTGGGGAGCAGCGGGAAATCGCGAGGAACAGAGAGGAGGCGTGAACTCTTCGCCACAACCTTAATCAATTCCCCACGATTCAGGGGTCACGGTTTATTTTGTTGAAGAATCAATGTCCTGGTGAACTCGGCAGCGTTTGTTGTGAGATCAACAGGTGTGATCACATCCACTCCCCCAACCCAA
>JAZEWU010000043.1:660913-685607 GCA_036362915.1 Geotria australis | reverse complement strand
ATAGCATTTATAAAGCGCCTTTCACCCAAGGGTCGCAAAGCACTGCACAAGGCTGTGGAGAGAACGGCATGTCAACAACATCAAGTAGGATTATATTAGTTCTATTTTTACTATATTTGTTATAATTATAGTTTTTGTTCTAGATCTGTGCCTTGTTATTGTCCCCCCCCCCGACCCCCAGCTTAGCATAACTTGAAAATATAAAAAAAATGTTTGTATTTAGTTTTTTTTATCCTCGTATTTTTAAACGTTTGTTGTGGTGTTCCAGTCCATGTATATGCCAACAGCGGGGTCTGAGAGAAACGGCATTTCGATCCTCTCTACATGTCCTGTACACATGGCAGAATTGACAACAAAGTTGAATTGAATTGAACTGACGGCGACGACGGTGGTGATGGACGTGGTAATGGTGGACGATGACGACGATGGCTCGCCTGTTCGAGGAAGAGTCGCGCCATGGGGGAGCAGTCGGTGTTCTTGATGTACCGCACCACGTCCGCCACGCTCCACCCCAGCGGGTTGCTCTCCAGCGCAAACTCCTGCGCCGTCGCCGCCGCCGCCTGCCTCGCCACCGATTGCCGGGTCGCCTCGGCGCCCGGGTCCGGCTTCTCCTGCTTGGGCCGCTAGCGAGCAGGTCCGCGGGGGGGCCCGCACCGCCGTTCCGGGAAGCCACGGGGTCCCAGGGGGTTGGGGGGTGGGGTGGCGTATAGGGGGTGGTGTGTTGGGGGAGAGCAGGGGTGAGGGGTTGGGGGGTGAGGGTGGGGACGGAAGGTGGTGGGGGGGTTGACCGATCGTTGAGTCTCCGGAAAGCCGCACTCGAGCTCAAGGCACGTTTTCAGCAGGGTCCTGTCAGGTTTTCGCGGTAAAGTGGGCGATCTTCCTGCTGTGTGCGATCCCAATGATCTAATTTGAAGGTTATTTTTCAGCACTGCGATGTGCTTTGGCTAATACCCATTGCATTGCGTGAGGGGTTTTTTTTTTTTACTATTACAGGACTCTGGAGAAGCTGGAGGAAATCCATGCAAAACAAGGGCATGTGTCATCGCACTGCTCACAAAAATGTCCGGACGTCATCAAAAGGGAGACAAATGAGTTTCACTTCAGCTCACGGCGGCCACGGCGCTCGGCTCGGCGAGCGTGGGCAGCCACAGGGACCTATATCCGAGAGAGAGGGTCCTCGCCAATACGCACCGGTAGTTCACCGGTACTGGCTCGCCTCAGCCCCGAGCTGTCGCCGCGACCCTCACCAGGCCAAGCGGTTTAGAAAATGGACGGATGGATGGAGCCCGACGCTCCTTACCAATGCGATCACAATGACCGTTAAGCAAAAAAAGTGGGGCTAAGGCAAGACGCCATTGCTAGAACGGGCGCTGGCTGATGGCCGCCGCTGGCGAGCAAACGGACGGACGGCGGAGGCTGTCGGACGCGCTCCCTGGGCCGGAATCAGGAAACAGGTTCAACAAGGAGGTCGATGCTCGCCCATGGCTTTATTCGCTCCCCGTCGGGCGCCACTCGGCGAAGTACAGGAAGTGCAAATATGAGAAATTAAACACCGCGCGCGGCAACCAGGCGCGGCGTAAACAAGACCGAGCCGCGGCACAGCGCCCGCGTGTTTTTGAGTGGCGACGCGTAGCGAGCGACCTCGGCACAAACGGAAAACTCGAGCGAAAATTATTTTTTTTGGAACGGCGACCACGCCGGTGCCACCCTTGCCCGACGGTGACGCGGCTGCGGCCGCCCTCCCCGCGGAGTCTAGCTCCCGAGCGCGGCGACGGTGCCGTCCGGGCTCCGAGGCCGATCGACGCGCAACGGTTGCGTGCACAGGTTACCGTTCATGCTTTCGAACCGTCCCCATTACGTATGAAAACCGCAACAAACTTAATAATAATAATAATAACAACAGAGCAGCGGCGGCCCTCGTGGTCGCTCTCAGAGCGTCGCAACTCTTGCACCACGGCTCCTGCCCTCGAGGAGCGGTGGGGTCGCGCGGTGGGGTCGCGCACGGCAGGAGGGGAGCGGGAAGTTGCGCTAGAATGCGGTCGCCCCGGTGTCGCACGGACATCGCCAACACCGTGTGCTACTCGTGGAATCTGTCCCTTTGCGTGGAGTGTAAAAAAAAAAAACTATAAAAAACATACTATAAATCATTCGATGCACAGTCCTTGATTTCGTATAACACACGTCAACTAGCTCCCCGTCACGCACCGATCAGCATCGATGCGTTACCCTGAAAACAAACGGGCGTGATCCAGCGTACAACGTCGACGTATCCACGCACGACACTGCTTCCCGGGCGATACATGTCCTGCGCGTTATCATAACCTCGCTGTGCGGACAAGCCGTGACAGTGCGCGCGCGCGATCTACGAACTGAGAAATTACTTTGTTGCACTGTACCCAATCACTGTACCCGTGACCGTAGCCATCCAGCCGTTCGAGTCTCACAAGCGACAAGTGCTTTGCCGCAAGATACCCAAACAAAAACTACAATTGCTCTGCAGCAGCCAAACGTCACGGAATTATTTGCGAGCCCGTTCAAGCAACGCAATTAACTTGAGCGCTCGCCGCGAGACGCGCGAACGAGCCGCGTTGCGCCGCGCTCGCTCTCGCGCAGGCAAAGATCCCTCCCCTTCAGCCTTAACGAGGCCTTTGTGGCAATGGCCTGTTCGCTAGTGCCACCTACGCACCCACACGCGTGCACAATTCGCGCCGCTTACTCGAGCGCCGCGCCCCGCCAGGCCCTACGTGGAGCAGCCGTGACCGTCATCCTGCCGCCGTACCTTTGCGCTGGCGGCGGCGGTGGCGCCGCGCCGCGGTTTACTCTGCTCGTCGTCCGAAGAGAACGAGCGGATCTTGCGCTTGCGCTTGGCCCGCTCCAGCACCAGCAGCGTCGGCAGCTGGGGCGCGGGCCGCGACGCCGCGGCCGCCGCCGCCGCCGCGGCGCCCCGCGGGGCCTTCCTGGCCGCCCCGGGGCCTCCTCGCGCCGGCAGCGAGGCGGACGAGGAGAGGCCTTCGCCCGCCGGCGCCGTCGAGGCCGCCGGGTCCTCGCTGCTCCCGCCGCCGCCGGCCCACGACGACGCGGCGCTGCCGCTGCTGCTGCCCGACCCGTCCTCCTCGTCCACCTCGTCGCCCTCGTCGCCCTCCAGCCCGTGCGTGCCGTTCTGCGGGACGCGCAACCGGTCTACTTTTGTGGCTCCGCAAACAGTCGACCGTGAGGGTGTTCGCTCGGGGTGGAGGCCCGTCTGGCACGGGGGACGCGAGCGAGCTGCCCCTTTAATAATAATAATAATTTTACATTTATAACGCGCACATATTCATTCAATGTCGAAGGTATTCATCGACGAGAGAACGACTCAGAGGCGCGAGGAAAAACCGCAGAGAGGCGGAGGAGGCAGCTAGGTGGATTGCCGGCGCCATATTGCCACACACTGCTTCCTATTATGATATTATCGGCCAAATCATTAATGAGTGGTTTTTTTTAATTGTGGGAGAAAACCGGGGAGCCCGGAGGAAACCCACGCAGAACAGGGGGAGAACACACAAACTCCACACAGAAAGGCGCCCGAGCCGAGATTCGAACCCGGGACCTTCTTGCTGTGAGGCACAGATGTTACCACTGCGCCACCCTGCGGATTGCGAGAGGCGTCAATGGAGCGCGGGGGACCGGGCGTGCTCGGCGCACGCGCGCGCGTGCGCTACCTGCGGGGAGCCGGCGCACGAGCTGTCCACGCTGGAGGCGGTGCCCGTCCTCTTGAGGCCGTTCCGCTGCGCCAGCTTCAGGCCCCGGCCGCCGTTGGCGTCGCTCGTCAGCCGCGGCACCACGCGCCGACACCGCCTCCGGCCGTGGTGGTACGCTGCGGCACAGGCGACGACGCGGCCCGCCGTGAGCGCCGTGAGCCGCCACGCTCGCCGCCCACGCTCGCCGCCGCCGGAGTGTATTGTATAACATTAAGCGGGTGTTCTGATTTTTAGAAACTCTACATATCTACAATAGTACAAATAATGTCCAAATCCTTAAAGCAACAAGTGCTTATACCGCTTCGTATACAGCAGAGGATAACATCAAATACAATATTGTGTTCCAGATTGCAAACAAATCGACTTACAAACGGACTCGGGAACGGAGCCCGTTTGTAACCCGTTATCGTGGCGGAACAACCCATCACCAGGTGATTCCGGGGCCCCGTGCAAAATTCAATGACGACCTTCCCTCCCCAACACCGATAAAAAAAAAACGTAGCAACACGAACATCACTCTGCCAAACGGCCAGGCACCGGGCCGCCTTGCCTCCTCCCCTCGGTGAACCCGGCCGCCATGAACCCGACCGTCGCGAACCCGGACTCACTGTACTTGGTCTTGGTGCGCGTGTGGCAGCTCTCTGGGCAGCAGCTGGTGGTGGAGGCCGGGCTGAAGAGCAGCGGGCAGCACTGCAGGCGCTCGCACGTGCTGCGACAGAACGCCGGCACCTGCTCCGCCATGCGCACCAGCTCCACCTTGGCGCGGTAGCGCTTGCCGTTGTATCTGTCGTAGGGCGGCGGCGACGAGAGGTTAACGGCGCGCCGGTGCGTACGCCGCAAGCTCGCGGCCTCGCGCGGACCGCCGGCTCGAAAGGGACCGCGCGTCGTTTGGCCCGAGCGTGTCCGAGCTCTCGCCGATACGGCGGCGGCGCGGCGAGTGGCGCCGTCGCCTCACAGCAACAACCCCCCGGGTTCGATTCCCGCATCGGGTACCTTTCTGCGTGGCGTTTGCATGTTCTCCCCATGTCCGCATTGGCTTTCGCCAGGTACTCCCGTTTCCTCCCACAATTCAATTCAAAGATGTGCTGCCTAGGTTAACGGTCCTGTATAAATTTGCTCCCGTTGCCCCGAGACGTTGTAACTTGCTTACCCCTCCCCAGTCAGACGTACGGGCACAAAGTACGTAAAGAACAACAGTTAACAACATTAAGCGAGCGGCTAAGTGAACGAGCGACTCGCAAATGAGATAACGAGTGAAAGCGGCAACGAGTGAGCGAGCGGGAGGCCGAGCCAGTACGCAAGCGGGCGACGGGGAGCCGTACTTGGCTTTCAGCGTCTCCTCTTGGCCTCCCCACTGCGGCTGCCCCTTTAGCTGCAGCTCGTGCAGGACGCGGCTGGGCTTGTACGCCGAGTTGATGAGCAGCGACAGCACCTGCGCGCGTCACACACGGCGTCTCGCTGCGTGACTCTCAGTTGATCTGTCTTGATGTTGTTGACATGCCGTTCTCTCCACAGCCCTGTGCAGCGCTTTGTGACCCTCGGGTGAAAGGCGCTCTATAAATGCTATTATTATTACATCAGCCTGGCCGATAAATCGCTCCGTATTTGCATTTTTCGCCGTGTCGGCATCGGCGGGTAAGGACGCCGACGTGTCGCTCCTGGCACTCCCTCTAGTGTCAATAGAGATCTCCTCTCAATCTGTTCACATTTACATTTGTTATAAACAATAAGTTTACATCTCTCAATTACAGATATGATCATCACGGCTTAGACGGCTATACTGTAGATGGTAATGTTTCCTTGTGAATAGATGTTCTAAGTCCAAGAATCTGAGCCTTTTTGCTTACATTACATAGTAGGATGAACTTGTTGATGTTCAAGGACAAGAAGCGTTTAAGATATTACGTTCAAATTTGTGAACGTTTTTACAGTGGTTTCAAAATAAACACGCTTTCTTAGTAAAGTTGTTACTTCAACTCCAAATATTTGGTGTAATTCCCACTTTCTCTCATGTTAATTATTTACGGACATCGGCCGGTATACCCGCCATCCTGCTCTCCAAAATATCGTTATCGGCTATGAAAAAAATCCAAATCGGTCAACCTCTAGTCACGGCTTGCTCCACGATTCTCCGGAGCGAGTCTCTCCCCGAGACATGGCTCGTATCCTCCTCGCAGCCCCCGCGCCAGCGGTGGAAACGGCGCAAACGGCGCAAACGGGGGCGACGCGTTAATCGCCGCGGCGACGGCGGTGAGGCCGGCGCTCACCTCGCGCAGGACGAGGACGCAGCTGCCCGGCCCCACCGACTGCGGCAGCTCGGCGATGCGGCCCTTGTTGAGGAACGGGCCCGAGAAGCAGCGGTGGTTGATGAAAATCTTGGGGCAGCAGTACTTGCCGCTGCCGGCTCCTGGGCGCAAAACGGAACATACCACGGAGCGCGGCCTCAAAAACGCAGCACAGCAATGGATTATTGAAATCATCCGCGCAGAGCTTAAAACTTCCTCCCGAGAGCCAACACGTCGCTCGATAACAAAGTTCCTGAGATGGAGCGCGGCCACCCCCGGACGAATGACGTGCGTTGTTGTTGTCGTCGCACCTGCGTCACTCGTCTGCAGCGGCGGCTCCCTCGGCGCCCGCGGCTCCCCGGCGGCGGCAAACGGCTCCGGCACCCTGCGCGCGGAGAACGGCACGCGCTCGTCGGCACGCGCGCGACGCACCGTCCGTCGCCGCCGGCGACCGTTCAGTCGCGGGCGCGCGAACGGCATCGACGGCGACCGCAGCAGCGCTCGGCGCCCGTCGGCAAACGCCGAGCGAGCGGAGCAACGCGAACCGACGGAGCGGGCGCGATCCCGACCGCGTGAGGAGAGACGGAGCGTGGGTGACTGCGTGTGGACTTACTGTTGCTTCGGTTGTACGACGGCGATCCTCCTGTGCGCGACGCCGACCGCTGTAACACACAAACCCGCGGGGTCATCCTGCCCGCACCGCGACCTCCTCACACCGCGTACTCCCCCGACACGCCGCCCCGTCTCCCCTGCATACCCGCCCCGTGTCAACACCCCTACACGCGACCACCCCCCCCCGTATCTTAAAAAAAAAATACACCTTAGTTATTTGGCCGATAACATCATAATATATAGGAAGCAGTGTGTGGAAATATGGGGCCGTCAAACCGCCTGGCTGCCTCTCTGCGCTTTCCTCGTGCCTTTGAGTCCTTCTCTCGTCGAATGAATATCTTCGACATTGAATGAATACGCGCGCGTTATAAATGTAAATTATTATCATTATTATCTCCCCCCGAGGGCTCACGTGGGGCGCGGCGCGGAGCCCGTAGCGGGTATCCGTTGGACTCGCTCCACCCGACGGGGAAGATGTCCATGGAGCGCACGTCCACGACGCAGTCGGGCTGCGACTGCTGCAGGCCTGCACGCGGCACGCACCGGCGAGCTGCCACAACACCACCACCGCCGCCACCAACAACAACAACTGCCGTTCGCGACTAAGCGGCGGTGATGTCACCGCGGCACCTGTTGCCAGGCCAGGGGCACCGTGAGGCCATGCAGAGTGTCGAAGGCTTGCTGATAGAAGGTCATGGGACAGACCCAGGTGGCATTGGCTGCCTGACTGAGATGACTGGCTTGGGACAGATTGCCGAGTTTTAGCCGCCCAGCACTCGGCTCACTGTTGCGAGCGTCGCTCCTCCGCCCTCTGTTGTTGTTGAAGGGCGACTGCCTCCGACTGCCCAGTAGCGTCCTTCACGAACCTCCTCCACAGAGGTCGATCTTGACACCGCTGGTACCAGTCACGGGCCACCATCACCACCGCAGCGCCAGCCGCCACCGCCGCCGCCGCAACTCACCTTCCAGACGCAACCACATGAGGTGATGGCGCAAGCGCGTGACGGCGGCCACGCACAGTTCGCCCGGCAGCAGCGGGTTCACCGCCTCGAGCCGCATGCCCTCTGCGAACCCGTGCGGCGGCTCGTCCTGCGGGGCGGGCACGGCACGGTGAGGAGGGCACGGCGCGGCAAGGCGGGCGGGCGCGGCGAGGCGAGGGGGCAAATTTGGACCCCGACGGTGCCCGTACGACCCAGCGGTGGCGCGTCCGGGAGGCGAGGCGTACCGTCGGGAAGCAGGACCCGGGCGCCGCCTCGGCTCCCGAGCTCTTCAAGTACTCGGCCCAGTCGAAATCCTGGCCCTCGTAGCCTGCAGCACGCGCACGCACGCACGCACGCACGCGTGTCGACCGTGAACGGGAATCTAACTCGGGGTACAGTTGGATTTGTAGCGCAGTGCGCTAACCGCTTCGCCGCCGCTTCCCATTACTTGCAAACACGCACGCAAGCACGCAAGCATATTACAAATACAAGCATAACAAGTGCACAGACACACAACCGTCGATGGCACCGGCCAAATCTCTCACTGCCAGAGTCCCGCAGGACCACCATTGTCAACCGGGCAGGTCAAGACGCACCGGCGGGCCGCGAGCGCGACCTAGCGGTCCCTGGAGACCAGACCCAAGTGGGCCAAGTGGGCCTCGAGGCGCACACGGTCGAGAAGCCTTGCCGTACGAGAATCTCGCGACTCGGCAAATCCTGGCCTCCCGATAAACTCCGACCGCCGACGCAAAAAACGCGGATCGCCGGCCGCGCGGCCACACGGGGGGCGGGCGGCCCGCGACGGCCTAGGGGCCCGCCGTACCGCGCGGCGGCGTGCAGTGCACCCCGTTCTTGAGGCTCCACTGGGCGGGCAGAACGACGGGGTCGTCGAGCGAGCACACGACGGGGGCGAGCGGCGCCACCTCCCCGCCCGCCGCGTCCATCTCCGCCACGAAGCACTGCTCGTTCAGCACCTGCCGCTCGCAACAACGACAAGGATCCCCCCCCCGTAGCCTGAACACGACGCGACACACGACGGGGTGGTTCACGCCGCGCCCGGCCGCCTTTGACTCCCCAGCGCCGATGTTTACGGATGTTATCAGATTTGAAGCCGAGTCAACCACAAGCGGAGGACCGCCGCACGTAATCTTGGAAGTGACCGGGAATCGAGCTCCCCGGAGGCAAAAGCGCACGCGCGTGCTCGGATCGCCGGCGAGCTCCGGGTTCCGCGGGACAATTCTCAGGAGAGACCCCACGACGGGGCCCGGCGGTCGCGCCGCCGCGACTCGGCAAACGCACCTTGGTGACGGTGGCCGGCGCGATGCTGAACGGCAGCGTGGGGTGCACGGCCTCCAGCTTCATGCCCTGGGAGAAGCGATGGCTGCGCGGCTCCGTCAGCTCCTGGAGACAAAACGAACGTCGGGTCGAACGGCCGCGTTCGCCAAGGGGCGCGCCGCGCGCGTTCACCGTAAAACGCCGCGCGCCGTCTGCCGCGCGGTCAAAGGTCGTCGCGGCGTCGCCCGAGCGCGCCGCACCTTGAAGACGTCGGTGGGCAGCGCGTCCCGAGCGCCCGCCTCGTAGGCCTGGCGCCGCGCCGCCTCCCACTGCTCCGCCGTGCGCAGGGTCGCCACGGCTGCGGGGGACACGCGGGCCGGGGTCACGGCGCTCGCCGACACCGACGGCACCGTCGTCACCGTCGCGATAACGAGAGTTACGATTTACAACGCGCCGCGCGTATTCGTTCATTGTCGAAGGCATTCGTTCGAAGACAAACTGCTCAGACAGGACCTTCCTTCTGTGAGGCGCGGATGTTAGCCCTGCACCACTATTACCCAGGGCAGCCCCGCCGAGTCTCGAGCCTTTTTTTCAGGAGGAACGTGTAAAGTTTTCTCGGTAGGGTCGATGTTGTTGCTGTGTGTGATCCAAATTGAGGACACTTTTCAGAAACTGGGATGTTGTTTGGCCAATACCAGTTAACACTGTACGCACGTGGCTTTCGCGACGGGGAACTTTGACGAAACTGACGCACAACAGGGGGAGGGAGAACACACAAACGCCGCACAGAACGGTGTCCCCGGGTCGCTAACGGAATATCGGCGGGCGCCTCTCCCGGCGCGACAAACCGCTCCACGCACCGGCCGGCGGCTCGACGGCGCACTGGTTCCCGCGGGCCCATCCCAGCGGGCGCAGGCGCGGGTGGAGGTAGAAGAGCCACGCGTCGTGGGCCGCCTCCTCGGGGCCCAGGCCGCACGGCCGCAGCCGCAGGCGGCCGCCCACGTTGCGCACCACCGTCGCCGGCCAGGCCCGAAGCTCGCGCCCCGCGGCCTCCCGCACCTCCAGCCGCCCGCCCGGAACGATCAGCTCCAGCGGCCGCCGCCCGCGGGCCGGCTGCGGGGGGGGCAGCGGCGTCGCCGGTCAGCGAACCGACGCGCGGACCGAACCGCTCGCGGCCCGTGCACGCGAATACGGCAAGCGGGCCTCAAGGTGCAAACGGTTGAGAACGCCTAGCTTAAACGAACACTCGGTAAAGCATTAGGTTTGAACTAGCGGTGATACCTAACAGAGACGGTCCCCGTCTATAAACATCTGGGAGTTCTCTGGCATCGGTTAGAGCGAGACTCACTCTGCTGCCGATGAGACACTCATCCGGTCAATAGAGCGGGTGGCGGTGTGGTGGCGTGACTGTGTAGCGGTGTGGCGGTGCGGCGGAGCGGAGGCTCACCCCTTCCAGGAGGCTGGGCGGCGCGGTGCGGGCGCCCGGCATGCTCTCCGCGAGCAGGCCCTCCCAGTGCGGGTGCTTCTCCCGGATCGCTGCGGGCAACGACGAGGGTCAGGATCGAGGAAAGCCGCGCAACACAGGGAGAAAAGAAACTCCGCACAGAGAGATCCTGAAGCGGGAATCAAACCGCCTCGGGCAGGTACTTCTTTCTGCGAGGGGCAGACGTTACCACCACACAGCCAGCCTGCCGCCCGCGATGCATTCACCCGGTGGCAAGATGTCCATTTTCTCACGATCGGATCAAAATTTTACAACAATTCCCACAAAATAAAAATTAGTTTCCGCTGCAAAGTCCTAACCCAGCCAAGCAGCCGGCCCCATCGATGCGGCTCCCCTCCCGGTGTCTCCCGCGCCGCCGCCACCCCGCGTACCGAGCGGCGGCGCGAGGCCGCGCCGGTGCTGGGCGCACCACCCCACGGGGTGCAGCTCGGCCGTCAGGATGTCGCGCCAGAAGTCGGTGCTGCGGTCGCCCCCGTGGCCCACGGGGCGCAGCAGCAGCAGCGGCCCGCACGTCGTCACCACCTCCGCCGGCCAGAACGTGGCGGGCGACGCGCCAACGTTCGCCACCTCCAGCAGCATGCCGGCGCTGATGCCGCTCTGAAGGCTGCGCTCCACCTGTGGGGGGGCGGCATGGGCGTCGTCACCTCTTCGCCGACTCGCGACAAACCGACCGAGCAAGGCTCCGCGCCTCCGAATCAACGGGTGCAACGCGCCCGGAGGATATGCGCGCGTTACAAATATATATTATTATTGTCGTCGTCGTCACCTTTCTCTGTTGTAACTTGCTTACCCCTCCCCGCTGAACTGTTAATTTGAGCTACACAGCTCAACGGTTCCTTCTAACTTATATAAAGACCGACTGTCGGACCGGTTTGATTGCCTACAAACGTCTGATTTTTCGACGACGTATATAACAAACCAATGTAACAGATCCTCAATTGCCAACGTATTATTTCCCGCTGTCGACAACGGAGGACACATTATTAAATGGATTCGCGGAATACATTGCGGAGAGTCGAACGCGCATAAAAACCCAAACGCAGCAACGAATATCAAGGCACAGGAACTCCCAAACAGCTGGGAAACCACAGTCACGGAGAGACGCGTCGGGAGCGAGGCGGCGGCGGCGCGGGCACGGCGCCAACGCGTGCACGCACATGCAGGAAGCTGGCGTGCGGCGCCGCCACGGCTCCCATCTCGTCGAGGAACTCCTCCCAGCCGAACCAGGCCTCCTCCTCCTCGGCCTCCTCCTCCTCCTCCTCGCTGCGGCACACGTCTAGAACACAACACGCCCGAAGGCTCAAAACGACGGCGCAGCCGGCAACCGACAGCACTAACTGAGCTGCAGAACAAACGTCAACGCGATGCGGCGAGGTTACCGTTATTATCCCGGAAGAACGGCTCTGAAGAGTCAACCGTCATAATTATTCAAGTTTGGGAAAAATAACGGATCGGAGTGAATTCCAAAGCGGAGTGGTCCGAGGGGAAAAGCAGGAAGAGATGTCTTGTGACCTGCAGTGTGGTGAGCGGGTGGGCGGGCGGGCGGGTGGGCAAGTGGACGAGCGTGTCGTTGTAAACCTCAGTGTGGTGCTTAAACAGCGCGTAAGGGATGAAACACGCCGGCAGCCACCGAGCCCTCAACGTCGGCGCGGGAATCGACAAGCAAGCCTCCCGGCGACAGCGACCGCGGTGGGAGCGACGGAAGCGAGCTAACGAGGCGACAGGCAGCCGACGACCGAGACGACGACAACGCCGACGCAAACTCACCTCGCTTGCCGGACTCGGCGGCGCGATCCGGGGCCCGCTCTGCGGCGCGATCCGGCGCCCGCTCGGCGGCCTCGGCCTCCGAGCGGCCGGCCGGCGCTTCAGCGGCGGCCCCCGCGTCCACCTCGCTCTCCATCGCGCGCAGGCCCGCGGCTCCTCACACGGACGCCATCGCTTGTGCCCGGACGGGGCCCTGGGTGGCGGCACAGACGCCGGCGCCGGCGCCACGTAAACGTATCGTTAACAACAACCGCCATTCGCCACTAAGTGACGGTGACGTTAGCGCGGTGTCTGTGCCAGGCTAGGTGTACGTTGTCTTGTAACCACCCCCCATTTAAATGACCCCTAACATGTTTTTATATTTTGCTCATTCTTTTCTGTTTAAGTAAGCCTTACTGGAGACCCCGGTTAATCCTTACTGGGATCTCCGGAGCGAACACCAACCGATAACCGGCGCGCCGACCGGTCAACCTGGGGCGGAACGCGGCCGGCTCGCTGGGGGCCCATCAACGCCCAGACGGGTCCCAATCGGGCCCAGGGCAGCCCGTCGTCACAAGAGACCATAAAACAGTGCTCCCTCGCGTGGCCTATAAGCTAGCAGCGTGGCTCTGGGTTAATCACAAGCTCCGTAAACTCACACGTTTTCCCTCAACGGCAGCGACGCGGGCCGATATGCGCTCGTCCATTATCGCTCACGGGCGCGTGTACACTCGGCAGACAAGCTAGCTAGCTAGCATGGGGCCAGGACGCGGCGACTCTCAAATGTGGTTCGGTGAATGGATCCGACGTCAGACCTGCCGACAACTTATGTTGTCAGCAGGCCACACGCCTCCTCAGGGCCTCGAGTGAGAACCCAACGTGGGAGGCGAGACATCGCTTAGGACAGACAGGGAGAGCGCTCAGTGACACGGCTATCCCGAAAGAGCAGCTTTAAAAAGCAACCATCGTGAACCAAGCCGTGAAAACCTACATCAGTGGTGCATTAATACCGGCCGACAGACACCGGCGTCTAGCCATGTCTTTCGCCGTAACACTAATGCTCTCGCCCTGGGGTTCTCAACCTTGTGGACCTCAAGGCCACCTTGGGCCACTCGGGTCTGGCCTTCACTGACCGCTAGGTGACGCTCGCCGCCCACTGATGGGTCGCGACCCACCGCTTGAGAACGGCGGCTCCAGCCACTAACCCCAACGCTTCACTGATTATCACTGACCACCCATTAACCAGTGACCGCCTAACCCCTCACACTGCCTACTACCCAACCTCTGTAGCTCAAAATACCTTGCAGAGTTCAATAAAAATGCAAAGAACTTTGCAAAGCAACGGGAAACTGTCAAATAACCATCACGCTTCGAAGAATCGAAAAGCAGAAGATTGCCTACCACTAGCCCAATCTATAACTCTAACCGTCAATGCTGCGACCGTAAGTACCTGCGTCCGTCGTGTGGCTTCCTTATCTGATAAGTGTGCAAATCAAATACCTACATGACGTGCGTTTGGTAGGTGGGTTGTGCTGCCTCGCGTCATCACATTCCGCTTTGCACAAGCCCTGCAAGCCGGCCGTGTTTCATCATTTCAAAGAAATACGAGGAAGCAGAGACGATTTCCCACTTTGACGCGAGCGACCCCAGTGGTCTGAGCCATGGGGCAAAACAGGCTACTTACAGGGGGGCCCCCACTGGGCTGGGAGGGGGCCCGCCACTGGCAAGGAGAGTGGTGGGGTCCTATATCTGACCGATTGGCCGAGCGGCGTTTGGCAAACACACAATTTCCACAGTCGTTTCACAATTGATTAGTAGAACGCCTGAAGATGCCTCCAACGCGGGAGGCGAAGGAGAGAGGCAGAGCGCTCAGTGACACGGCTGTAGACTGTATAATAATAATAATAGCATTTATAGAGCGCTTTTCACCCGAGGGTCACAAAGCGCTGCAAAGAGCATATATAGACTGTATGTATTGACTGTGGAGGGGGAGCGCTCAGTGACACGGCTGCCCCGAAAGAACAGCTTTGACAAGCAACCATTATGAATTGATCCTTCAAAAACCTACACGTTTACAAGAATGCTTGTTGACTGCCAAACGTCACGGAGGAGACAGCTGGAGAGACTCAACACGGCTATCCCGAAAGAGCGGCTCGGGAGAATAATTCTCAACAAAAAGGCACCCGAGGGAACACGGTATATCCGCAAAAACGCACAGACAATGATGCCAGAGTGTTGTGCATTGTAATTACCGACGCGGGACGACGTCATGTGAAAACATGATTACAGACTGCACACTGAGAATGTGTGTACACAAAGTTCTGAGCGGCGTCACGGCGCTGTCAACACAAACAGGCAGCGCTGCGCCGTGTGCCAGACATTATTGCACCGTGAGCCTGGGACCCACTGCGCCCATCACTCCGTCTGGTTACTAAAATGAGTACAGTACTGCACAGTCTGTCGGGCATGCGACAGTACTACTCCCACGGAGAAACTGGCCCATGCTATGGGAATGTGGAATGTCCGCTATTGGCGCGAGATTAGTAACCGGCCCCAATTTCTGTGTGAGCAGGGAGACGCTGTGAATTTGGTGGTACAGTAGTCGCTAAGGGGTGTTCTTATCAAGACTCGTACAATGGTGGCAGTCAGTATTTATTTAAGCTGGAAAGAAGCACGGAGCTATGTAGCTCCTTTGTAACAGTTGTCCAGCGGGGGAGGGGTAAGCAAGTTAGTAGATAACTTTGGCGATGCCCAGGATGGGACGCCATTGGGGCTCGGATGACGTAAATTGTTAAGATATTCTCGAGACGAGCTGGAAAACGTGACAACTTTAGTCGCGTCTAGGCTCAGAGTCTGTAAAGGGACAGAACTACCTACATCAGTACATTGCTCAATCCCACAATAATAATAGCATTTTATAGAGCGCCTTTCACCCGAGGGTCACAAAGCGCTTCTTCTTTGCGATTATTCGAAGCGCGATGGTCGGCTTCGAAGTGTTTGGTAGAATTCGCGGGTAATACCAAGTATAACTTGACAGGGATCGCGACGTGAACGCTTCTAGAACAAGGGCCGCGGAGAGAACGGCATGTCAACAACGAAAATTGTACGACTCGTAAATCTCTCGAAAATTAGTCATCAGTTACAAACCAAGGTGTCAGTCGGTCTTTCAGTTCTAAGATGTAAACATTCAAAACGCAGGTTGGCCAAAGGGCGAAACTGTGGTGGATTTGAAAGATTAACACATTGATCCTTGTATAGCGCGTTGTGTGTTTAGCTTTTTGCGTGCCCCGTGTCGGGACCGTTGCAAATGTGAGTAAACGTGTCGTTTCTGAGTAATCGATTCGGCTGAATAAAGTGGGTTTGCCGTAAAATTGTTGGGCTCACTGAAGTGTGGCGTGCCGCTGAAACGGTTGCGAACCACTGGACTATAAAGGTGACGGAGGGGCTGGGGATTTTCACAAAGCGTGCTGAGAGGACGAGCCATTAAACACGATTCCACGTTAACAGAGAGTTTTGTTGGCTGTGAAAGTTTTGTGAAAACAAAAACAACCGCCATTCGCCACTAAGTGGCGGTGACGCGGCCTCAAGGTGCCAGGCCAGGTGCACCTTGAGGCCGCGTGAAGTGTCGAAAGGCACACAACCCCAGGCAACAACCCCGAGCGACCGGATAACACGAGAACATCCGCAGCCCTGCAAGCTCTTGCTCACGGCCCCTGCAGCGACACGGAGCCAACCTCTGGAATATTTTAGCCCACCTTTTCCACGTCTAAGCGGATGTGTTGAAAAGCGTGGCGGCACCCACACTTTACCCCACCACCGTCGTGTTGCTCTCAGCGGCTGGGCGGACAGAGTAGTAGTGAGTGTGGAGTGGAAGGGGCGGTCAATCAACCTGGGGGATTGTTTCAGTTTGCTTCGGACGGCGGCGGCGGCGGCGTGGGCTTGGCGATAAGCGGCTGCGACGACCTCTGGACTGTGAACCACGCGAAGCGGTGGCAGGCAGCCCACTACAGGCGGCAGCCACGCATTGCCCGGCGAGGGAGAGCAGCCGACACACGGCAGTCGGGACAGTTCTCCCCAAGGAGCTGGCGCCGAGGGGGTGCGAGCCTGCCAATCCTCGCGGCTGGAGCGAGCGGCCGGGCCGGTTCGTGGTGGGTGAACGATACTGCAGAGAAGACCCAACCACATCTCTGGCGGGGGTAAAGGCCAGCCCCGCCGCGCCGCTCTCAGAATCGGTTCCTCCGCGAATTATGATGCCGATACAGCCGTGTCTGCTCGTACACTGACACAAGTGCCGCGGCTCTTCGTGAAGATGATGATGATGGGGGGTGGTGATGATGGAGGACGGAATATTCTTTGGATGAGGAAGCGGGCACGCACTGTACGGTGTGCCGTCTCTGGGCGCACACGTGTGTGGTGGTGTGTGCGTGCGAGCGAGTGCGAGTGGCCCCGCGTCAGGAGTCCCCCGGGCGGAGGACCTGGTCCACTCGCGACGTCGCTCCGAAAACTCTCGCCCGGCGACAATGCCCGCCGCTCGATCACCACCGGCGTGCGTGTTCCGTGCAACCGCCTAAAAATTATAAACGAACCCCGAATCATCAGCAGCAGCATCAGCAGCAGCGGCGGCGGCATCAGCGTCGTGCAGCAGACCGCCGAGAGACGCGGGCGGGCGGGCGGCCGGGCGGACGGGCGGGCGGCAACGGCGAATTCGCAAACGACACACGCGGGCGGCCCACAGGCCCTCGGACCAGTGGCCCTACCTTCAGACGAAGAGCGGTAGAGTGTTTTCCCGGTCCGCCTGAGTATCGAGCGCGTCTGGCGGACGGACGATGAGGCGCGGACCCGGACCAGCGCCGCCCTCCCCGCTTCCAATATGGCATCTGCGTGTGTGGGCGCATGCGCCGATACTGCCGCGAGCAGACGCGCGGCGCTAGCGAGCAGCGGCAGCACGTGTCGGAGCGTGGCACGCACACACGGGGCTGTGTGTGTGTCTCTGTCTGATACGGCTGTGTCTGATACGAGTACTGCCGGTGTGTCTGCTCATACTGATAATGATAATTCTTTCATTCATTTTCAGAAACCGCTTAATCCTATACAGGGTCGCGGTGAGCCGGAGCCTATCCCGGCAGACACAGGGCGCAAGGCAGGGGAACACCAAGGATGGGACGCCAGTCCATCGCAGGGCGCCTGGGGAAATTTAGTCAGTACGCCAATTAACCTGGCAGCATGTCTTTGGACGGTGGGAGGAAACCGGAGTGCCCGGCGAAAACCCACGCGGACACGGGGAGAACATGCAAACTCCACACAGAAAGGCACCCCGAGCCGAGATTCGAACCCGGGACCTTCTTGCTGTGAGGCGGAAGCGCTACCCACTACGCCACCGTGCCGCCCTCATACTGATAATGATAATAATAATGTAAATTTATATAGCGCCTTTCACCCGAGGGTCACAAAGCGCGGCACAAGGGCATGTCAAACAACGAAAGAAAAAACACAAGCGATGAAAACCAAAGCAACAGAAAATAAATGATTCATGCTGCTTCGAATATACTGAAAGGTCGTGAAACTGGCAAGCTTAAGAGCGGCGAAAATCTGCCAGCGTCCCCTAAGATGGCCGTCACTTCCTTGAAGACAAACACGGATGGAGACAGGGAGGGAGGGTGAGCGACGGGGAGAGACACAGGGACACAGAGACAGGAAGACAGAGAGACAGACACGAGGGGAAAACAACGCCAATCCAAACCAAACGATCAACACCGAAGCACAAGAACACACACGCAACAACGGTGTCGGCTCATGCTGATACAAGTTCTGCTGCTGTTTCTGATGCGAGTACTGCTGATGTGTCTGATACAGCTATGTCTGCTCATGCTGATGCCAGTACTGCTGCTGCTACAACTAGTTGCTACGAGTACTGCTGCCACAACGATCTGCTGCAGCTACGACCGAAGCTACTGATGTACTACTGCACGTACAGCTGCTGCTATGTCTGCTGCTCCATCCATTGTCAGAAACCGCTGAATCATGTACAGGGTCGCGGTGAGCCGGAGCCTACCCCGGCAGACACAGGGCGCAAGGGCAGGGCTATGTGCAGCGCTTTGTGACCATCGGGTGAAAGGCGCTATATAAAATGCTATTATTATTATTACTACCTAGGATAGGACGTCAGTTCATCAGAGGGCAGCGGGGGCAATTTAGCCAGCAGGCCAATTCACTTACGCAGCATGTCTTTGGACCTGTGGGAGTAAACCAGAGTGCCCAGAGAAAACCCACGCGGACACTGGGGGAGAACATGCAAACTCCACACAGAAAGGGCCCTCCGAGGCGGGACTCGAACCGCCTCGGGGCCTGACCCTTCTTTCCGTGAGGAGGCGACGCAGATTTTACCACTGCGCCACGCTGCTGCGCTCAACAGGAAGCGACGCTTTAGGAGCGATGCGTGCGGTTGTCCAGCGGGCGGCGTGAGACGCTTACGGGAGAGTCGCTCGGCCTCGAAGTGTTTGGTAGAATTCGCAGGCAATACCAAGTATTACCTGACACGGATCGCGACGTGAACGCTTCTACCTTGACCCCCGAGGCCGAGCTGAAAGACAACGATGTCCCAGAGGCTGGCCATCGTGCTTCGAAGAATCGCAAAGAAGAAGAAGACGGGAGAGTCGCGAACGCCGCGCGGAGAGTGTGGAAACCAGGTGCGTCGCATCCCCGCCCCCCACTTATTCCTGAGGTAGTCTCGTATCATATGTTGCGACACCCGCACTTTCACAGAAACATGATTCCATCCCCCGCCCACTTTCTCCTGCAACACCCGCGGCTGCAACGCGCCTGGTGGAGAGTGTGGAGAGGTCTCGCGCTCGAAATCCCTGCCACTCTCCGTGTTCACAACCAACTGGCGTCAGTCCCAGCTCGCCGCGGGCTCCACTGTGGGCTGTATATTACACACACTGCAGCTAACACAAAGACAACGATCCCCCGTATAGCGTTGACACGCTGTTGGGGACAAGTGCTGTTAGAGAGCACTTATTAAGGTTGGCACGACCACGCACTGAAATCCACACGCAGTCCACACAACAACAACAACTACATCCGCCGTTCGCCACTACGTGGAGGCGATGTGTCCACGGCGCCTGTGCCAGGCCAGGTGCACCGCAGTCAACAGACACACACACACACTTAGCCCACACGGTTACGCTGTGATGGAAACTCGGTGGTGCGATCGCAACTAACTCTGGGCGCGGAACGCTCAACACGGCCATCCCGAAGCAACAGCCGCGGGTGGTGGTGGTGGTGGCGGGGGGGGAGCGAGTCTCAACCTGTGATGTGTTTGTAAATGCGATGTTAATGCGAAACATAAAACGATGGAAATGAGAGAGGAAATTGCCTCGCGTCGCCGCGTGAATGGGGGGGGGCCCTGAGAGCGGCGCGCTGATTGTGGGATGAGAGCCGCGCCGCCGGCTCGCACCTGAGCCCCGACTCACCCCCTCCCTCCCACTCCCACTCCACCAACTCACCCTCCTTCTCCACCAACTCACCACCTCCTCCTCCTCCTTCTCCTACGAGAGGGAGCGCGTGGGACCCGGGAGGGAGCGTGGGCCCCCCGGTAGGGGAGCCTTCGTCGTCGTTAACCCCGCCGCACCGCAGTCGGGGGTATTAACTATCAGCGTAATTGCCGCAATTATCCGTCCGTTTGTTGCGTCGCACGGTAGAAAGAGAGAGACGGTGGCATCAGTATTCAGGAGTGGGGGGGGGGGTGAGAAGGCAGAGGTGAGAGACGGAGCGGTAGTGAGCGTGCCGTGGAGCGGGCAGATCTGACAGAGTGAATCGTCTCCCCATGGCAGGGCTCCTCGAGGCGGGAGACGGAGTCTGCGGCGAATGCAGGTACCCGACACCTCACCACCATCACCACTGTCACCACCAGCGCCACCGTCGCGGTGCCACACGATCATCGCCACAACCAGGAGCGGTCTTAGCCATGGCAAAATCCAGACAAGGGGGGCCCCCCACTGTGGGGGGACGGCGATGGCCGGCCGTTTGGCAGAGCGACGTAAATGTCAGTGCTTTTAATCTGTGTAGAGAGGGGGAAGGGGGGGTCATTGAATTTTGCCTGGGGCCCCAACATCGCTCAGACTGCCCCACAGAGAACACGCGACCTCCACACAGACAACGGGCGTTGTGTCGCCAAAGTCGGGATCGAACCCTGCGTCCCAGGCGAGAGAGATATAATTGCAATTGGGAATTCACATTCATTATCAGTCACCGCTTCATCGTGTAACAGGGTCGCCGTGAGCCGGAACCTATCCCGGCAAACACACGGCGCAAGGCAGAGCTATACCCAGCATAGGACGCCTTTACGCTGCAGGGCACCGGAGGCAATTTAGGCACCAGTCCAATTAACATAGGCAGCGCGTCTTTGGGCTGTGGGGAGGAGACCGGAGTACCCCCGGCGAAAACCCTACGCGGTCACGGGGAGAACATGCAAACTCCACGCAGAAAGGCGGCACGCGAGCCGGGAATCAACGCAGGGATTGTTGCTGTGAGGTGGCAGCGCCGCTCACTGCGTCACCGCGCGGCCCACTTTCACACTCGATCGTGAATAACAACGTTGGCCGTGAAAGCCGAGGCGAGTTAAACTTCGCCGTGCGAGGTGCGCACATCCCGTCGAGAGCCCTCGGTGTGTGCCCCTTCCCAAAGAGGTGTTCTCCGGTGGCCGAGAGACCGTTCCCACGCGGCGTCGCGATAACCGGGAGCATCCCCAACATCTGACGCGCTCCATATATTTCTCCATTTACACGCTTGCGTCTTTCGCCAATCAAGTATTTGTTGTGTAAAAAATATTCTGTGCGGGCAGGGCTGTGTACGGGTGATTGGTGTTGGGTAGAGGTCAGTGGTGCTGCGTGGTGATGAGCGATGCCGCGTGGTGGTGATTGTGGGGTGAGTGAGTTGAGGCAGGGCTGTATGGTGGTGAAGATGCTGTGTTGTGGTGAGCGGTGCGGTGTAGTGGTGAGCGTGCCGGGTGAGTGAGTGCAGGCAGGGCGGTGTGGTCGGTGAGCGGCGTGGGGTGTGCCGGCTGGCCGGCGTGCTGGCGCTGTCGCTCGGCTCCCTGCTCGGCCTCCTGGGCCTGGCGCTCGGGCCTCACCTGGAGGAGGCCCGCAGGCTCGGGGAGGCCCTCACACAGATACAGCACGGGGACAGCCAGGTGCACACATTGCACACACACTGCACACACAACAACAACCGCCATTCGCCACTAAGTGGTGGTGACGTCACCACGGCCCATGTGCCAGGCCGTACGCACCTTGAGACTGTCACGTGAAGTGTCGAAGGCTCCTCGACAGGAGGTCACAGGACAGACCCAGGTGTCACGGGCTGCCTGACCGAGATGACTGGCAGATGCACCACCTGAGCTCCCTACCGTGCCAACTTGCTGTGCTTTGGCCGCTCGGCGCTCGGCTCGCTGTTGTGAGCGTCGCTCCTCCGCCCTCCGTTGTTGCGCACACACACACACAGCACACACACGCAACCCATTCACCGTTCACACACACCCCACACACAAACAAGAGGGTCTTTGTGATCATGAGGTCCCAGGCAATATTAAATGATGCCCCCTCTCCCACACTACTGATTTAAAAACGCACTAAACACTCGCAATTAATGGTGCAATAACAAACCCTCATTTTAATCTCATATTTAATAGATTTATTTTAACAGAGACCCGAGCAATAAACAATCTTTATTGTAGACATGACTAATGAATTGCGCGCGTGCAATAGCTCGTTAGGATGGGACGGTACTGTATGTGCATCGTGATCTTTGTTACTGTGGATTTTTATTTTATATCAGAAGAAATTCGTATCGATTTAAAAAGACGTCTTGGGGACTTAGTGGGGCTTTCCTGGGCGATCAAGCGTAGTCAGATAATTCGAATTCGATTCTTCGAAGCGTGATGGTTACATGACAGCCTCCCATTGCAACAAATTCTTCTTTATTTGCAGACATCCCTTCAACATTTAGAGATAGAATAGTCGGCGCTGGCCTTAAAGGCGGCGGGCATTGGCCTCTCTTCATGCTCCAGACTGAGGGGGCTTCTGGCATCTGTTGAGCTTCTGGACATCGTTGTCAGAGAATACACAACAAATAATCGTCACGGCGTGCCAGGCGCGGGCGGCTGGGTAACGCCGAGGGGTGCGGGCTGTGTCCCGTCTAGGGCTGCGGCCTCGCCAGCCTGCACGCTCGCCTCGTGCGGCTGCAGTGCGAGCGGAGGGCCCACCTCCTGCACCTCCACAAGCCCCAGCGTGCCGCGGCTGCCGGGCCCGCATCAGGCGCAAGCTCTCGGAGAACTCAAGCGAGCGTCTTGGAGCCGACGCCCGATGGGCTGGGCGATGCCCGCGGAAGCGACGACCCCAGCGGTGCCGGCGCGCTGGCGGACGCGCGGGGAAACCGAGCGGCCAGGGTCACGACGGAGCAACGCGACCTCCGACCGTCGCGAACCCCAAGCGCGGAGGAGGGGGAGGACGACGAGCGGGAGGAGGATGATGCGAGCTGGGAGTCGGCTTGCGACCCCGCGTCCACCGCGGCAGCGCCCGCCTCGCGCGGCTTGAACCCGCGGCGGTCTGACCCCGAGAGAGGGAGACACCGACCCAGCGAGGCTCGTTTTAGAGAGAACCGCGGAGCGGGTTCGAGTCCGACCGACGGTACGAACGAGGCCGACGAGGAGCGCGACGCGGCGGCGCCCGTCGTCGGCAACGGCGGCCGCGCCGTCCGTCCGACGTTTCGTCCCGACTCCAGCGCCGGCGCCGCGCTGCGCGACTACGCGCTGGTGGCGGACCGCGCCGTCGACTGGGCGGCGAGCGTGCGGGCGCTGCATCGCAACCCGCACCTCGGCCACGCGCTGGCCTGCCGCGCGCTGCTGGCGCTGAGGGAGCTGGCGGCCCGCCGGGCGTTATCGGACGAGCTGTTCACGCGGGGCCGGGGAGCCGCCCCGGGGGCCGCCCCCAAGGCCGCCCCGGGGGCCGCGGCGGCCTCCCGGTATTTTCACGTGGCGTGGTCGCTGTCGCCGCACTTCGGCCGCTGCGCCGAAGCCTGTTACGCGAAAAGCAACGCGTCGGAGCAGGACCCGGGGAGCGCCGAGCGGAGCGGAGAGGCCATCCTGCTGGCCATCGTGAGCGGCCGCGACTGCAGCCGCTCCCCGGGCGAGCGATCGCCGGACGGAGCGGAGCCGGGAGGCGGCGCGGCGGGCCGAGCGTCGGCGATGGAGCGCTGCCTCGCGCGCCGGGCGGCCGCCTCCCTCGGCGAGACACGGCGAGACGTCCTCTCCGGCCTCAGCCTGGTGAGCGGCGCCCGCGGCCCGGCCGCCGGCGCGTCGCAAGGCGCCGTGCGCTTCACAAGTGACGAGCGTCGCAACTCCCAGCGGCTGCTTGTTCACTTTAGACCTCGATGGAATCCAGTCACAGATGTTAAACTACTTATGTACAAGCTGTCGTGCATGTAATACAACTCGACATCGTGAGAAAAAAAAATCACCGTATTTAAGTGAATCTTTACATGAGATGTCATCAAAATCGCACAGGTCCTGACGGACACGATAACTACATATGTGGATGCATTCTATCAGCTCAAAGCAAACGTCCGAGCAGCGCTAACCGAGTGGCCCGTGTCCCCACCACTTCCGCATCGCACACCTGCCTGCCCATCGCCTATCTCACCGTCACTCACCCACCCACCACCCTCTCCACGGGCCCCATCCCGGCAGCTGCTGGTGCTGGCGCTGGCGTCGTGCGCGGCGCACGCGGTGGCGCTGTCGTCGTTCGCGCGCGTCACGGCGTGGCTGTGCGCGCGCGCGCGGCGCCTGGCGGGCCGGGCCCGCGCCCTGAGGGCCGAGCGCGCCCGCGCCGAGGCGCTCCTGCACGAGATGCTGCCCCGCGCCGTGGCCGCGCAGCTGCGCGCCAGACACCACGTGCAGGCCGAGAGCTTCGACAAGGCACGACGGGCACCGAATTCAAATACTCCTTCCCACGTCGAACAAACACTGTGCCGTGCGCTATCTATGTATATATATAAAGACGTCCTTCGTTCTGTTTGCTTGCTTGATGGTAATAATAATAATATATTTATAATAATCTACTTTTGTAACGCGCGCATTTTCTCCGGGCGCGTTGCACCCTTTGATTCGGAGGCGCGGAGCGCTGCTCGGTCGGTTTGTTGTGAGTCGGTGAAAAGGTGACTTTTTAAGAGTTTTTTTGAAGGCTGTAGGGGACTGTGTTTGACGCAATAGGCGTGGCAGGCTGTTCCAGGCTGTGGGTGCCGCGACCGAGAATCGGCGTTTCGCGAAGGTTGTACGTGAGCGCGGTGTGTGGAGTAGGTGCTGCGATGAGCTGCGCAGAGTACGGGATTGTGTTGATGCGACGGATGGCGCTCGGTCCGAGACGGGTATTTGGCGCCTTAGCGCGCGCCGACAGGCCTTCCCTGGCCACCGGGACCGCTTGGTGTGCGTGCGCCCGTGCCCTGACGGTACGATAATAATAATAATAATAGCATTTATAGAGCGCCTTTCACCCGAGGGTCACA
>JAZEWU010000043.1:607667-642913 GCA_036362915.1 Geotria australis | reverse complement strand
GTATTTAAATTAAATAACAATTGCATTTCTGCTGCAAAGAAGAAGCTCTGAGACCCTTAACACAAAATGGAATAAATATGTGGCACGCGTTATAAATTGCATTATGCGGATGTTAAAATCTCCAGCGATCAGGATTTGGCATTTGTGTAGCGCTAGCGCGTCCAGGTCGGTACTGTTGTTAACTCCACGGAGCAAACATTTGTTTAACTGCCCCCGTGTCTCCTCCCGCCAGCCCCTGCTCTCCCCGCAGGCCGAGCGCTTGGTGGCCCTGCGGGGCCCGTATGCGGGACACGCGCGGCCGCAGGGCCTGGCCGAGCGCCTCGAGGCGCTGCCCTACGAGGGCACGATGCTGATCGCTGCGGGAGCCGGCGGCGCCGGGCCCTACGGCCGCGGGCCCGGGGCCATGGCGGGGCCGGCGGCGGCAGCGGGCGGCCGCTCCCGCCTGACGGAGGCCGCCGCGGGCCCGTCGCGCGCGGCCCTGGCCGAGCTGAGCGGCCCTCAGCTGGCGCGGCTCCGTCAGCTGGCGGCCGAGTACGCGGCCGAGGGGCAGCTGCGGGCCGCGCTGGGCTACGGGCCGGGATACCCGGGCGCGGGCCCTCGGGCCCAACAGCAGCTACAACTGCAGCAGCTCCAGCAGCTGCTGCCCAGCGGCGTGCTCGGCGAGCGCTACGGCCCGGCGCGGGGGGGCTACGCGCAGCAGCAGCAACAACTGCAGCAGCAGCAACCCGACCTGGAGGAGAACCTAGTCCAGGAGGAGGAGGAAGAAGACGACGACGACGAAAACGACGACGTGGAGGAGGAGGAGGAAGAGGAGGAGGACGAGGTGGAGCCGGACGCGGCCGACGGAGAGGTGGGCTACGCGGAGCTGGCCGAGGCCCTGGTTCGCGCCCTGGCCGCGGAGCTGGGTGACGAAGCGGCGGAGCGAGGCGGCGGCGGCGGCGGAGGCGGCGGCGCGGGATGGAGGGCTCCGGCGGAGCGCGGCGGCTGGGGCCAGGTGCTGTCCCCCTCCTCCTCCCAGCAGCAGCAGCAGCAGTTGTCCAACGCCATCGCCAGCGAGGGCATGGGGCAGCAGCCGCTGGACGAGGAAGCCCTGGGCCGCATCGTGGGCTACCTGTTCGGGCCGGCCGCGGACGGGTACGGCAACAACGACGGCTACACCGGCAACGAGGTGCGGCCGCGCTACCGCCGCGACGCGCAGCTCCAGCAGCAGCAGCAGCCGCCGCAGCCGGGGGGGTACGGCGACGGAGGAGACGGAGGCGCCGCGGATCGCAGACTCAAGGGAGCGGCGCCGGCGGCGGCGGCGGTGCCGGCGCAGCAGCAGCGCGCCCGGGTGAAGCGCGTTCGCAGAGAGGCTCCCGCGGAGCCGCTCATCCGCGTCAAGCGGATCGACCCGGCCGACGGCGACGAGGGCAGCCCCGCGGTCAACTCCGTCACGAGCGGCGGCGCCGGCGGCGGCACCGGCGGCGGCGCCCGGGTGACGAGACGGGAGCGACGCGCCGCCGCGGCCGCCCAGGTGGAGGCGCGGGAGCTGCGGGGCCTGGTGCAGCTGGCGCAGGCCGGCGGAGCCAGGCTGCGGCGGCTCAAGCGCGCCATCCGCGCCGCCATGAAGTAGAGAGGGCCCCGCGCCGAGGGCCCCACACGCTGGGTCCGCTCCCGACGCCCGAGGTAGCAGCAGCCACCGGGCTCCCGCTTCTCAAGTGGCACGCGTCTCGCTCGCACTCCCCACCATCATCCCCCCACGTCCCAGCGCCCAACCGGCTTGAGACGGGCGGCGAGAGATGCCAGAGCCCGGGCTCGCGTGGTTTGTTTTTTTGAGCCCTGGCCGTCGCTCTCTCGCACGTCTCACGCTCTCTCTCACACACACACTCTCTCGCAAACCTCTCTCTTTCTCTGATGCTCGGTCACCGACCGGCTCGCGCTCTCCCCCGGCGAGAGGGCCGGTGTGCGGAGCGGTCGTCACGGCTGTGGGCGCGGGAGAGCGAGGGAGAGCGGCCGATTGAAGTGTCTATTTGAAGTGAAGCCTGCCCGACCCCTGCCAGAGCCGCTTCCCTGGGGAGACGCGGGTCCTGGCCACCGGATCACGAATCATAACACGATTTGTAAACGCGCACATTTTCAATTTCGATCGTATTCATTGGAAGAGGCGCAAGGTAACTTGCAGAGGTGGGGGGGGGAGTTAAGCCACACGGTTATCCGGCGCCAACCCGCCCAGACACTGCATCCTATATATTATGTTATCTGCCAATTAGTTTGTGTGTTTTAGTTGTTGGAGGAAACCGGGGTACCCGGAGGAAACCCACGCGGAACAGGCCTGGGTGCCTCTCTGTGTGGAGTTAGCACGTTCTCTCCCTGTCCGCGGTGGGTTTTCGCCGGGTTACTCCGGTTTCCTCCCAAAGTCCAAAGACATGCTGTCTAGATTAATTGTCTTGACTAACTTGCCCCCCGGTACCCTGAGATATTGTAACTTTATTACCCCTCCCCGCTGGACAACTGTTAGAAGGAGCTACACGGCTCAACGGTTTCTTCCAGCTTAAAAATACAAACTGACTGAATGACATAATAATAGCATTTCATAGAGCGCCTTTCACCCGAGGGTCACAAAGCGCGAGATATACGGTTTTTTCTTTCATTGTTGACATGCCGTTCTCTTCGCGGCCCTTGTGCAGCGCTTTGTGACCCTCGGGTGAAAGGCGCTATATAAATGCTATTATTATTATAATTATATTTGTTGCTCTACGTTCACACTAGGCATTCGGACCGCTGCACATGTGCGGCAGTCTGGTATGCGGGAGACACCCCCCCCCATCTCTATCTGCTGGGTGACCGGGTGACCTGTAGCAAGCGGGACGGTAGACCCGCGTGTGTAGCGAGGCGCGTTTCTCCCCCAGCCTGGGGGGGCTTTCTCCGTCGGTCTCCAGACTCCAGACTCCCGACCCAATGGAGTGTTGGGACTGGGCGAGGCCGCTCACGGAGAGAGGGCTCCAGCTCCCGTGTATTGAGACGTAAGATTTCACGGATCGACGTTTGAGAATTGCTATTTGGCACTAACTACTCTTTCGGGATAGCCGGGCCCACTCCCGAGCGAAGGAGAGAGGAACGACGCTCGCCCGCTCGCCACGGCTATCCCGAAACAGCAGCTCTTGAGAGCAATTCTTAATCGCCCATTTGCTGCCTTCTCCGGGCGAGAATCCAAACTCTCCACCGCTTCGTGTTTCAGTGGTCGTGACTTAACAGCAGATATTTTGAAGTTGGGAAAAAAAAAACCGTGAATAACAAAATCGCTCTTTCGCTATAGCCCGTGACGCTTCGCCTTCCGCGCCGGAGGCAATCTTTACGTAAATGTCCTTGGTCGCCTTAATAGAGACGCGAGCATCGTCGTGCCGTGGCTAGTTGTGTGCGGTCCCCGTGCCGCGCGGCCCCCGCACGGAGCGTGCATGGCGCCCGGCGGGGCCGCGCCAGTCTCCGTCCCGTAGTCCGGCTTCTGTTGTCGTCCACTTGCCAAATAAAAACACGTGTGATGAGTGGCCTCGGCTCCCCCCGGACTCTCCCGCCTGTGTTCACTCGCGAGGTGACTTTAGCCACGAAGGGCTTTCGTGACCAATGTTATGCAAAGTCTTAGTTAGGTGACGTGAAAAGTGTATAGGTGTCGTCAACCCTCCTCCAACCCGTCTGGTACGTTGGAAAGCGAGCCCACAACACCTATAAAAAAGGAACGACGTTTCGCTGATAGTTGCAATCAGCTTCATCAGGAACAAGCTTCGTCAGTAACAAGGAGGCTGACCATCGTGCTTCGAAGAATCGCAAAGAAGAATAACAAGGATTCCTGATGAAGCTAATAATAATAACAGCATTTATAGACCGCCTTTCACCCAAGGGCCGCAAATAATAATAATAATAGCATTTATAGAGCGCTTTTCACCCGAGGGTCACAAAGCACTGTACAAGGCTGTGGAGAGAAGGGCATGTCAACAATAGCTGATTGCAACTATCAGCGAAACGTCGTACCTTCATTGTAGGTGTTGTGGGCTCGCTCCCCAACGTACCAGACGGGTTGGAGGAGGTTTTACGACACTTATACACTCGTGTGCGTGTGTGTGGCGGTGGCCGGCTGCGCTCGTGTCTGGGTGTTCTTTGTGAGTGGCCACGTGGAATGTTCCAACGCTCGCTGAAGAGGAGAGGCTGCAAATCTGGAACTACAACTGCCTGGATCTCTGTGGAATATAGGTAGGGTGGACTGGTTTTTGCGGTCGTCATGATGGGTGGACGGTTCTCCACACTCGGGGCAGGAAAAACTGCCAAACAGGGAGTGGTTCTTCTTCTGAATAAAATACTAAAGGGGGCGTGTGAGCGTAGCGGTGAGGTGTGGGAACCTGTGAGTCCCATGCTACACTGTGGCCTCGCCTCCCCCATTAACAGGGGGCTAGAAACGGTGGTCGTGGTGGTGGCTTATGAACCCACCGAGGAAGAACATCATTCGTGTCGGAACCGAATCCCAAGTGCGGGCAGCTCGTTCAGAAATCACAGGCGACGCAGTCAGCACGGCACACCACCTCGTGCCCTCCTCGTGTTATCGTCATCCTCAGCAGCAGCAGCAGCCGCAGCCACACACCTCACAAACACGAGCCGGCCACAACTCACGATTCCACATTTAGTGTTGGTCCCAGTTCTTTTTTTTTTCTCCCGTCGTTTTAAATTGTTCACAAACAGACAACTCAACCCTAGCCCCCGGCCTCGACTCGAACGACGTTTAACTCAACGCGCGGGGCAAAGCGCCCCAGACCCTCGCGCACAGAATGTCAGTCGCACAGCGGCTCCCTCGCTCCCTCGTTCTCTCCCTCCCGTCTCTCCACGACAAGACGCTACGCGGCGGGGTTCCGAACCGCCCAGCCACGCGTGATCCGCCGCTTCTCCCATTCCCACGCGCCTCCCGTCTCCTCCGCTTTCTCTCTCTCTCCACTCCCGCGCTCATTCGCGACGCTTCGCTTAGTCTGTCGCGGCGGCCGGTGGGGAACGGTGTCGAACGGTGTCGGCGGCAACGCGCCGCTCTGTCGCGGGCGCCAGACGAGCGCGTACCGCGCCCCCATCTCCCACCCCACTCGACGTTCGGTCGCGTCGATGCAAAGTGAGTCGCAGTCCCGGGGATCGATTATCGCAGGCGGTATCGGACGCGCGCCGATGGAGCCCCCGACGCTCCCGGTGGCAGCGCGGCGCGCGCGCGCAAACCTACACGCCGAGTTCCACGGTTTTGGCTTCAGAACCAAACAACCGATGTAGGTCATCGCGGCTCGGTGCGTGAGAATTTGCTCTTAAGAGCCGCGTTCCTCCTCTCTCCCCTTGGCGACGTGCCACCGCCCACGCGTCAGCCCGCACGTGGGGCTGGACTGCCTGGAGACGCCTCCGACGTGGGAGGCGAAAACGTCGCGAAGGACAGGAGGAACGCTCGTCACGGACATCCCGAAAGAGCAGCTGTTAAGAGCAATTCTCGCGAACCAATTTCACCCCAGAGAAATGCCAGAGAGAAAAAAATGAAATGTTACACTCGTTGTTTGTGTTTTGTGTTTGAACCGGAATAAATGTTCAACTTTGATCCGATGTGTAAATATACACACACTCCTTAGACTGTATATGTTCGAAACGGTAGAATCCCACGTGCTATTATTCGTCACGAGCGGTGTTCTCATCGCAGACAGCACAGTCAAGCCATGGGTGTAGGAGGATGGGGCTCGTAACGGCCGCATCAGGGTATGGGGGTTGCATCCGCCAAGAACATGGGTTCGGATCCAGGTTGCAGCCTCCCGTGAACACCCCGCGTTCTCCGTGTGACGCGGCTCGACGCTTGCTGCGTAGGTTCGTGGTTCGATCCAGCGGCCGCCCCGGATAATACTGCGGTCGTAAAAGCCGTAATAATACTAAGTGCCGTCTGCTTCACTCGCAGTGGACCTTAAATATCCGTGACGTCGCTCGCAAGAGTTGGCCCATCGTGTGCCGGCGTCAGCGCCCACGTTTGCCACATTCCAAAATGACACCGCCAGCTACTCGACTGGAATAACACGCACGTAGCGGTGGCTATCATCGCCCACCCACGGGCAGATTGCTGCTGCAGGTCGCCCTTACAAATGAGACTCATTCTGATCTCGACTCATTAGGGACAAATCGCGTCGTACAAATGAGACCCGACCTGATCTCAGCTGGTCAAATGAAATAAACTCTGAACTTGACATTGGTCCACAGGTTGTGGTGGTATCTGCACGGATGAAGACTCCAGGTGCTGGAGCGGCCCGCCCGGCAGCGGGGCGGACAAACCGGACGGAGGCGCGCGACACATCGATTGCTCGGGGCGGCGCCGCGTGCTCCGCGTTACGTCGACGCTTCATTTTAAACGGGATTCCGCGCAAGCGACATATTTTGACGTGCGCCATGATTCTTCCCCGCGCGCTGAACCGAACCCGCCCCCCAAAAAAACGTCTTTAAGAAATTTAGAAGAAAATATCGGTACAAATAAAAGCTTTAAAAAATGGTCCGGGTCAATATTTTTAATATTTGCGAACTAAAAATCCAAAAACGTGGAACTCTTCAACGTCCGCTCGTCCGCTACGAACGCCGCTCCGACGCGCTCACATATAAACCCAGCGGCCCCCTTCCCCGCGGCGCTCGCTCGACGCCACCGTCACTCCTCCCACAATCCTGGTGTAAAGAAAAAAACAAACAAATGTAGCCACCAATGACGCCGTTAATCGAGAGTGGAAAGCGTTGTCCGTTACCGAAGAGCGGATCGCGTTCTGTCCACCTTCGCAGAGCCACCGCCGCCGCCGCTACCGGATCCCTCCGGCACGGATCCATCCGGCGATTCCGGGCGATTCCGGGCAATTCCGGGCTTACACCCGCGACACGCACGACGGAATGTCTCTCGGCGTCGCCGTGGCCACGCCCGGCGATTTACGGTCAAAGTCCGTCTGACAAAACGAAAGTTCTCCAGGGTCTCCGATTTCTGTCGTCCTCAACTCCCCTCGCTGTGCCCGCCAGCGCTCCGGTCAGTCACCGTCGTGGCCGAGCACGCGACGGCGGCGACGACGAAGCGGTTGGTTCGCGTCGTGGGCCGGAGCGCGTGACCCGGGTGACGGCGGTGAAGTCCGCCGCGGCGCCACCGAGCGGGAGCGGCGAGGCGGGTGTCGATGCGGCGATGCTCGCGGTGTGGTGCTTCGGGGGGTGGGGGGCGGGGGGGGTGTTACCGACGTGGCGGTTGGGCCGTGGCTCACGCCACCCGCCGGCGATAACCGCTCCAGTCGGTGGCCACGCAGGGGCACCGAGCGCCGCCGATAAAATGGGCCGCAGCCGCCGGGGTTTGACCGACGGTGCCCACGTGGCCGCCGCTTGCCAATGCAGCGGAATAAAAAACGGGCTGCATTGTAAAATTACCGCGGTTTATTCTTGGTTTGGCCGGCGAAGGCCGCGTCTGCCAGAGGAGCGCCGGCACGGCGGCCCGCTCACACGGGCGCCGTCGACGCGGCATCGGAGATCGACCGCGGCCCCGAGGCGGCCGGGGCGGCGGCCCTGCGGCCCTGGGTGGTGAGGGGACGCGCGTACCCCGCTGGCTCACGGTCGCTGGCCCGCACGGAAATGTTTGTCTTTCTCTTCCCCCGTTACCTTGACAGCGATTTTTTTTTTTTTACAAAAGTCATATAACTGACAAATTAAAAAAACAATGTACAACGAACACCACCAGAGAACTGAAAACCCGCGTAACAAAACGTTCCAGGCAGCGAGTGCTCGGAGGCACGGGCCGCGACGGGAGGCCCGCGGCGGCGGCGCCAAGCGGGCACGGGGGCGCAGGTCTCCGCAACGCGAGGCCCTCAACGCCGCGTCGTGTGAGCGCAGGCCGCGTCTGAAACAATAGGGACGTCACACCGGCAGGAGGCTCGCAAGGTGCTCACCTCCACTGGAAGCCACGAACCCGGGGGTTGGAAAGTTTATATTTCCATGACGAGACCGGTCTACCCAAAGTGGAAGTTATTTTTTCACCGTGACGATGACGATGACCATGAACATGATGATGCTAGGGCAATTCTACCCCCCCTAGCGGGATGGGAACTCTTGAACTTCCTATCTTAACCTTTTAAATTAACGTCTGTGACGGCTCGCTCCGTGCTATCTACACGTATGACGCCGCGTCGTCGCCGCGGGTCTCGTTTACAATCTGCGTGAAGGATAAGGTGCTGCTGGCTGGAGCCGAGACCGCGGCGATCGCGGCGACCGCGTCGCTCCCAGCGTCGCGTGCGTGCGTGCTTGCGCGCGCGAGTAGCGACCACGCGGAGAGAGGCCACGTCCACCTCAACCCGGCCCTCGCGGCCCTGGCGGCCCTGTAGGCCGAGGCTGCGGCGGCTGAGGTCGGGTGTTGAAATGTAAAACGGCCGCGGAGCAAAGTCGCGCCGGCGGCGGTGGTGGTCGCGGCAGAGGCGGTGGTGACGTGGCATCAGTAGCGGTGGTGACGTGGCATCAGTAGCGGCAGCAGTTGTGAGAGCGGTGGTGTAAGCGGTGTCGGTGGCGGCGATGACGACGGTGGCGGCAGCGGTGGCGGTTAAGGTGCAGTGGCCCGCGGCTCCGCGCGGCGAGCGCTTCCCAAGTCAAGCGACGAGTCGCGCGGGAGCTGCGCCCGAGGCACAGCGGCGGCGGCGGCGACGAACGACGCAAACAAAACCAAACGCGTGTGCGCCACGGCCCCCCCCGTCAAACATCCCCCACGCCGCTCCCGGGGGCGCGTGGGCACCAGCACGCCTGGCGGGCACACGGGCGAGCGGGCGGATTCTTGCCAACGAGGACGACGAGAGGGCCGGGCGGGACCGAGCCCGAGCTCCGCAGCCTTCCCCCGCGTTCGGCCGTCGTGTCCGAGGGACAAAGTCTCCCGCCGGCAATCTTCACGGAGCGCCGTCACCCGGCGGCCGGTCAACCGGGCGGCCGGGTCGGACAGGCACCCGCGAGACGGGCGACGCAAGACCGTCACAGCGCGGGGGGCGGCGGCGGCGACAGCGCCAGGCCGTCCCCGCTCAGCGGCCGGAACGCGGCGCGCTGCGCCAGCGCGGCACGCTCCGCGCCGCCGGCCGCTCGCTGCTGCTGCTGCTGCTGCAGGTGGTGGTGGTGCTGCAGCAGCTGGAACGCCAGCGGCGGCTGCGTCTTGCCGGCGCTCGCCGCGCCCACCGGCGAGTTCGGAGACGCGGGCGCCGCTCCCGCGCCCGCCGCCTGCTGCGGTTGCTGATAGACGTGCTGCTGCTGCTGCGGCTGCGGCTGATGGTAATGGTGATGGTGAAGCTGAAGCTTCTGCTGACTCATCACCTGACTCTGCGGGCGAGCCTGATGCAGCTGCTGTATCCGCGTCTGCTGCTGCTGCAACTGCTGCAGCTGCTGCTGATGTTGCGATTGTGCCTGCTGGTGCGCCTGCTGCTGATGATGATGATGATGCTGGTAGTGCATGCTCAGCGTGCCCGTCTTGCTGGCGGACAGCAGCACGGACGGCTGCTGAGCCGTCGCGATCGCCTCTCGCTCCGTCGACAGAATCCTGGGCGCCGCTGCCGCCGCCGCCACCACGACGGCGCCCTCCTTCAGACGGTGCGTGTGCTGCTGCTGCTGCTGCTGCGCCGCCGGGTAGCCGTGCGGGAGCGCCGCTCCGAAGCCGAGCCGCGCGGCCCCGTGCGGCGGGGGGCTGAGCCCCCTGGCGGCCGACGGCGCCGCAGTGCCGCCGCCGCCGGCGTGAGCTTGCGCGACGGCAGAGGTGCCGGCGGAGGCCGGCGCCTGCTTGTGCTTGTGAACCACGGCCACCGCCGCGCTCTGCCCGTGCGCAAAGTGTTGTTGCTGCTGCTGCTGCTGCTGGGGAGCGGCGCTGCCCCGCGGAACGAGCCCGTGCGAGGTGAAGCTGTGCAGCGCTCCCGGCGTTATCGTCGTCAGGCTGCGTTGGACCTGCTGCTGCTGCTGCTGCTGCGGTGCGGGCGGCGGCGGCGTGACCGTGGTGGCGGCCGCCGGAGCGTGAGCGGGCGCGGCGAGCGGGTAGGCGCCGTGCAGCAGCGTGGCCAGGCTCGACGAGTGGACCGGCACCCCCAGCGGGAGTTCCGTCGCCACGAGCAAGGCCAGGCCGCCGCCACCGCCGTGTGTGGCCGCCGCCCGTGACGGGGGAGGAGCAGGCGGAGGAGGCGGAGGAGGCGGTGTCTGCTCGGCGACGCGGGTGCAGTCACCCCCGCCGCCCCGAGCGGACGACCGCGACCTCAAGCCCGGCTGCAGAACGGCATCAACATAACACTCAGCACCATCGTCGCCAATAACACCGTTATCGGAAGCATTGCAAACATCGTGACGAACATCGCCGGTGTCACCATCAGCGTAACCACCGTCGGCATCACCATCACCACCATCATCGCCGCGATGCGGGTGGTGCGGTTCAGATGGTGTGGTGCGGGTGGTGCGCCACTGACCGGTTTGGGGCCCACCTGCTGCTGCTGTTGGCTGAAGGACGTCGGTCTCACCTCTCCGCTCCCTGCCCTCTCTGTCGACGACAAAGCACAAAGATCCCCCCCCCGTACAGCTTAATAGATTGCTGGAGGGAAGTGCTGGTAGAGAGTAGCACGTACGAAGGACCAGGAGCGGTTCAGAAAATCGTCATCGGTGTTGGCCGTGAGCAGGCTCTTAACCGAGAGAGACCGGATACCGCATGGCGCGGTGTAAGTGGGCAATTACTGTGATGATTCAGCGCGCCCCTCTTCCTGTACAGCCTCTTGTGACGCACTCACATCCGGACTCCGAACATCCAGCCTGCCCTCTGATGCTCCGCCAGGCACGGCCCACTGTGCCACCACCCGCAGCCATAAACACAGACATCCCTGTCACGCCATCTTGCAAGCACCTATTAAGGCCGGCATGGCACACGTGATGAGGGCTAGCACCACGCTGGCCCTGCCGTCTTTGTCTCCCCCAGCATTGCTGGTGATGCCCAGCGTCGCTGCAGTCACGACGGTTACAGCTGCTGTAAGCAGGCTCAAGGGGAGGGATTAGGCCAATGCCGTGGGTGGCCACTTTGCATTTCTCATACGGTCACTTTTACACACCATACAATGCACGGGGTATTTATTTAAGGCCGAGTCCACCTAATGGAAAACCACGACCGTTGATGTGCAAGGCTTGGGAATCGAACTCGGTTAGCCGGGACGGTAATGCAGCACGCAAGCGACGCAACGCGCGCGGCAATCGCTAGTCGCCACTAAGCAGCAGTGACGCCACTAATGCATTCGTGGCAGGCTAGGCACGACACGTGAAGTATGGAATGATCATTACTTGGAAGAGCAGCTCTTTGGTGCAATTCTCACACATCGAGCCGTGAAAACGTGGATCGATACGTTTGTCTCAGCTCTCTCATCAGTGACTCCACAGACAAACACCACCATGAAATAGACCCAGGTGCCACGTGTCGACTGACATGACAGGCAGAAGCACCACCTGTGCCGTTCACCCGCCCGGCGCCACGCTCGTTGTTGCGAGCGCCGCTCCTCCGCCGCAGCACCTCGCTGTCGCCGCGATGGAGGGAGGGAGGGGGGGGGGGGAGGCCTTCATTCGCGCCGCGCTGCGGCTAGGTCGCCACGGCAACATGTGCTCCAAAGCGGCCGCCCCCCCAAGCAGGTCCTCGCTGCGCACGTGCCGTCGCCACGGAAACCGGCTCTCAATTAACCGGCCTCCTCCTTGCGAGCGCGCGGTTGCCGGGCGACTAATCGACCCCCTCGCGCTCGATCGGAAAGGCCAAGAAGGGGGGCCACGACGGACGCGGGCGGCACCGTGGATTCGGCGGGTACACGCGCCAAGTACCTGACGCGTACCACTGCGTACCCGCTACACCCGCTCCGCCGCGGGTGGCCGCGGGCCCAACGTCACCGCGCCCGGTTGTGGGGGGGGGGGGTCGTTTTTCGACCGTTCAAGGCATCGGCGCCGCGGCAGCGGGGCGTCTGAGCATGGAATAACGCGAACGCTGATAAATCATTCATTATCGGGCCCCGTCGTTGCGTGCCGGCGTCACGGTCCCAATCGGCGAAATCTGAAAAATGACACCGCTAATGACTCAAATGGGATCGCACAGGGCAGCAGTGACGTCGCCCCCTGCTGCGAAACCACGACCCGCGGCCTCCGTCTGCGAAGCACCGCGCGACAGCCTCGCGCTAATACAACGGCGGGAACGCCAAACGCACGCGACGGTTATTAACCGCTTCCGCGCAAGCTGCCGACGATGTTCGCTGCCGGCGGGGATCGAACCCCGCGACGCTGCGCGGGTATAGCATCACGGCGCAAGTCGTTGCTCGCAACCCCGCACGCACGCATAGACGCACGCAAACACAACGCAACCACAACCAAAGCAACAGAACCACAACCGCAATGACCACTGCAGCCGAAACACGACCGCTATCCAACTGCAACTGCGACCGCTACCACAACCACAACTCTGTAGCACCGTTCTCACTGCAGGAAGGATGCAGTGTGCACAGGTGTGCCTCGCGTGGCCTCAAAGTGCTCCTAGCCTGGTACCGGCGCCGCGGTGATGTCACCGCAACTTATTTGGCGAATGGTTGTTGGTGTTGAGGGGGGCTGTGTAGGATGCGACCCACCACCTCTGTTTCACCCCCCCCATGGCTCACACGAGACAAAACGGCCGCAAGCCAGATACACGCATTACAGCATTTGCAGACGAAAATAAACATGACGATGATAATGCTCGCGACGATACAATCACATGGCGAGGATAATAATAATAATAGCATTTATAGAGCGCTTTTCACCCAAGGGTCACAAAGCGCTGCACAGGGCTGCGGAGATAACGACATGTCAACAACGACTGAGAACGGTAAATCAGCAACAGAATTATTGCGATATTAAAACCGTGACCGCAATGATGACAATGCTGACGATGGCCACGATGGAGAAGACGATGAAGGCGGTGACGACGCGAACGCTTCACCTCTGTCGTGGTTCTTGGTGCCGAGCGCCGTCCTCGTTAACCGCTCAGCGCCACTGGACTCGCGGCGCTCCGCCGGCGCCCTGCAAAAACAACCGCACGGCGTCAAGAACACTACCGCACCGCTCTCACTGCAACCGCACCGCTCTCGGCGCCACCGCACGGCTGTGAGCTGCGTGCGCGGGGGGGTGGGTGTGGACGCACCAGGTGGCGGCGTGGGAGGGCGGCAGCGCGGAGGAGGAGGAGGAGAGCGGCGCGGTGAGGTCCGTGCGGGCGCGCGGCTCCCCGCCCTGCTTCTTCCGTTTCCTGTACTCCAGCAGCGACACCTGCAACGCAGCGGCGGCGTCAGAGACACGCGCGGAGACACGCGGAGACACGGAGGTAAGAGCTGTACTCTTCGCGGTCCGTTCCGCTCGTCACTATGTCGACGCAGCGCCGCGTCCCACAATGCACCGCGCGTTGCGACGGAGCGAAAGCAATGGTCGGCGTACCGCGGCGACGTCACGAGGGGGCGCTACCACATTGTGCCCGAATGTGTTACTGGACTCGGAACTCTTCCAAGTTCACCCAGGCGGCTCCTGGCGATAGCGCTGGATGGCCTGCGTCTCCGGCTGCCACACACCCGCTACTCTTTCACACAGCTACAGGTGACGACGCACAAACAGAACAAGGCTTGGCCCTTTATGGCATTAACGCAGGAGGTGTGTTAAGATGTTCGATAGCCATACATACTCTGTGGTAAAAAATGCATGCAAACAATATGCTTGGAAAATGTATGCATTGTCCTCAAAACCGATTGGCCGATCGCAGATTCTGCACAGCCACGACCCGTAGAGGCAAAACTACGATCGATGGTGTTCAGGCCAAACGCTCAAAACTCACGAATCACGCAACTCAAGCCCCGCAGAAGACAACTTAACGAACGACTCGTAGAGCCAAACCAAGTCGGCGTGATCCCACGCGGACGCACCACCCCACCTCTAGCCCGGCGCCAGCCCCGCCCCGGCGCCGCGGCACCGACCTTTTTGCGGCGAGGGAGCGGCGCGTGCAGCAGCAGCGCGGACGCCGATCCCGGGCGCCGTCCCAGGCCGAGGAGCGCCGAGCCGGGCCCCAGCTCCCACGGCGCGGCGAGGGTCCCGTCGGCGGCGGCCGCGAGGCCCGCCCGCTCCGGCCCGAGCGCCGACCGCTCGGCGTCGCCCGCGAGCAGCACGCGGTCCCGCGCGGCCAAGCGCCGCAGCTCCACCTCGTCGTCCTCGTCGTCCTCGTCATCGTCGTCGTCATCATCGTCGTCGTCGTCGTCATCGTCGTCATCCTCGTCGCCGGTGGAGCGGCCCTGAGTTCGCTCGCTCGCGCACAGCTGCAGCTGCTGCTGCTGGGGGAGGTGGTGGCGCTGCTGCTGGTGATGCTGCTCCATAAGCTGCTGCTGATGATGATGATGCTGTTGCTGTTGCTGCTGATGATGATGCTCTATCAACTGTTGTTGCTGCTGCTGCTGATGAGGATGCTGATCCAATAGCTGCTGCTGCTGTTGCTGATGGTGGTGGTGGTGGTCCGTGAGCTGCTGCTGCTGCTGAGCATGGTAGTAGAACAACTGCTGCGGCTGCGAGCGATCGGCGACCTCCTCCAAGTCGGCCGCGTCCTCGTTGCCGCCGCCGCCGGTTGACTGGCAGGGGAACGGCGCGAACGCCCGGCCGGGGAGGTTCGAGTCCAGGCCGTGGTGCCTGCCGGCGGCACCGCCGCCGCCGGCGCCGGTCGCCCCCGGGAAAAACGGGAGGCCCGGGCGCTCGGGCACGGAGAGACGCGGCTCCTCGGGCCCCAGCGACAGGAAGGAGGCCTCGAACGAGTAGAAGCTGAGGCCCGTGTTGTCCTGGGAACACTCGGGCGACGAGATGTTCTGACGCACGCATACAGGACAAAGATCCCCGCTCGTATAGCCTTAAGGCTGTAGCGTCCAGAGCTGTTAGCGAGTAGCGCCTATGAAAGCCAGCACGGCACACAAGGGGGTGAGTGGCCGACAGGTTTGTAGCGCAGCGTGCTAACTGCTGCTCTACCGCCCACCATAGCACAAGCACCAAAACAACAAAGACAAAGATCCCTGAAAAGCCCGAACAGACCAGAAACTTTTTATCTTTTTCACCAAGTTGATACCGACTAAAAGCTGCCCAGGTCACTAGGTGCCACGCTGGCACAGGCCAACACTCTTATGCGGCCTCCGCTCCCACCCGATCCCTCTCCTATCCTCAAGGCCTCCACCTCCGCCCCACAACAATCCCTCTTCTTCTTCTTTGCGATTCTTCGAAGCGCGATGTTAAATTACAGTTTCCCATTTTCTTACACAGCCCCTTGCCTCCCTCTGGAGGCCTCACAGTCGGCTGCCGCGACGCGACACCGCGGCGCACGCGCACCTCGAAGACGGGCGGCGGCGGGTACGACGGCCCCTCGGGGCTGATGGGGGAGAACACGGGCCGGAACGCCAGGCAGCCGGCGTCCAGATCCAGCGCGCGATCCACGGCCGATTCCGCCCCGGGCTTGGGCAGCGCGGCGCCGTCGCTGCCCGCGTCGCCGCCGCGTCGGCGCTCGTCGACCCGCTGCTCCTCCTGCTGCTGCTGCTGCGGATGCGGCGGCGGCTGTTGGACGCCCACCACCATGCAGTCGTCCCACTGTCCCGCCACGTCGGTCGGCACGCTGGCGGGCGGAGGCTCCGCCGGGCGATGCTGAGGCGTAGGCGCGGCGACGGCGGCTCCGTCGGGGACGACGCCGTCTGAGCCGGGATCCCAGCTCGAGGAGGCGGCGGCGGCGGCGGCGACGGCGGTGCCCGGGCAGGAGGCCGCGGGATCCAGCGCGTGCGGGGAGCTGCCGCGCACGCACCGCTTCTTGGGAGGCGCCGGCAGGTCTGCGTGTGCGGGCGGGCGGACGAGGCGGACGAAATGAAACATCGCCGAGACGCTTTTGAATTTATAATTGTGTCTCGTTTCTATCATCCGTCCACAGTGTTGTTTTTGTTGTCGCCGGTTTAAATGGCCGCTACCCAAATCGACCTGGGTTGGCTGGTTGTCTCCCAGCGGTGGGGCATTAGAGCAGAATTTCACGGCCGAATGCCGTTCCCGACGACAACCTCCTTTAGTCGGAGGGTCGGATTGTTATCGTTCCTCGAACCTCCCACCAGACACATGCACCAAGGAGACCTTAATAAGAGCGCTCGAGGTCCCGACCGGCACGCCGGGCTCACCGCTGGACGAGGCGAGGCTCAGCGAGGGGGACACGCAGCTCAGGCTGTCGCCCGTCTCGCTTGCCGACGGGCTGCCCTGCGGCGGCCGGTGCAGATGCAGGGCGTCGGCGCCGACTTCCGCGGCCCCCGCGGCCGAGGCCGACGCGGCCGGCCCGGCCGCGGCACCGGCGACGGGGAGAGGAGGAGTGGAGATTCCCTCCTGCGCCGCGTCCTGGGCTTCGGCCAGAGCCTGGCGCAGCCACCGCTGGTGAACGGGCGACGGAGGGGAAACGGAGGAGAGGACGGTGTGGGAGGAGGGGGGGGGCAGGAGGGGGCAGGAGTGAGGAGCGCATGGGACGTTAGGGGAGGATAGGGGTGGAAAGGAGGGGATCGGAGGAATGAGGAAGGCAAGCGCTACACGGCTATCCCGAAAGAGCAATTATCACGGCATGGAACCGTCAAACGCTACATCGATACACAGACCTACGGCCTGCGATCGCACCCGCGTCAAACTGACAAGCACCCGACCTCCCTTCTTCACCACGCACGAGCGAGCGAGCGCTCACCTTCTTGCAGGGCGCCGTCATCGCGTCCGCCGGCTGGTGCTGCTGGTGCTGCTGGTGGTGCTGCTGCTGCGTCTTGCGCCAGCCCCGCGGCCTGCGGCCCCCCGCGGCGCCGCCCGCCCCCCCGCCGGGCCCGCCGACCCCGCCGCCGCGCCGCTTCTCGGGCAGGAAGGGCGAGGTGAAGCGCACGTAGTGCTTGGGCGCCGTGCACACCTGCAGCGCCGGCCCCAGGCCCAGCAGGAGGTTGAGGACGTGCGCCAGCGAGCTGGGGTCGTCCGACACGCGCACGGGGCTCACGCAGCCGCCGGCGCCGCCGCCCGGCGCGCCGCCGCCGCCGCCACCGGCGGAAGAAGACGCGGCCAGGGAGCCGTCCGACGGAGCGGGAGACGAGACGGAGCCGACGCCCTCCTGAGGGACGGCAGGAGGGGGCTCGTGAGCAGCGCCCGCGGTGCTCGCCGAGCAGACCGAGTGGGAATCAAGCTAGAAGAGTTCACGTCGCGATCCCTGTCAAGTAATGCTTGGAATTACCTGCAAATTCTACCAAACACTTCGAAGCCGAGGAGCTGAAAGACAACGACGTCCAAAAGCTCAACAGATGCCAGAAGCCCCTCAGTCTGGAGCAAGAAGAGAGGCCAATGGCCGCCTTTAAGGCCAGCACTGACAATTATATCTCTAAATCATGAAGGGATGTCTGCAACTAAAGAAGAACTCGCCCGCCCGCACGTACAAACGCATATAACCATTCGAAGAATCGAATCGAATTCGAGCAGAGCGAGCGTTCGAACGGCGCGGCGGCGGCGGCGACGGCGCGGACACTTGCCCTGCTGCCGCCGTCGATGGAGCCGTCGTACGCGGAGCCCCCGTCGCCCGCCGCCCACCCTCCGTCGCCGCACGCCCCGTCCGGCCCCGGCGCGGCCCCCTCGCCCGGAACTCCGACCGCTCCGCCTCCCGGCGGCGCCGCGGCACTGGCGGCGGACCCCAGCAACCCCGCCGCGTCGGCCGGCGCCAGCGAGCACTGCGGCGTCGGCGCGCACGGCAGGAGCGCCGGCGCGGCGCCCGTGGACGACGACAGCGACGACAGGGACGACAGGGAGGCGCCGGCGGAGCAGGCGGCGCCGCCGACGCCGCCGGAGGAGGAGGAGGCCCCGGTGCCGGAGGCGGAATCGGACGCCCGGGGCTTGCGGCGCGAGCGGCCGAAGCAGCGGCGGGGGCGGCAGCGCGACGAGCGCGGCTGGGACGGGCGCGACGGCGTCGTCGCCTCCTTTGCGGGCGCCGCGCGGGACTGCGGGGGAGGGAGGGGGGCGGGAAGGCGGCACCGCCGGCGTGTCCGTCAGCGGTTCGCTCGCATTTCGCTCGCCCGCCCGTACAAACGCATATAGCCTTAATAGACCGTAGGATCAAGTGCTGTTGTTGACAAGCCGTTCTCTCCACAGCCTTGTGCAGCGCTTTGTGACCCTCGGGTGAAAGGCGCTCTATAACATGCTATTATTATTACCTATGAAGGCTGATGCGGCACACGAGAGGGTGCGTGACCAGCATCACACCAGGCCCCCTTTGTCTCCCTAGTGGCAATGTTTACACACTGCACAAGGTACTCATTTGAGGCCGAGTCGACCTAGCGGAGGCCCAGGACCGGTTCAGAAAATGGTCACACACCTCCGGCGGGGTGCCGGCTTCCCGCTTGAGATCGGGCGAGGCCCCGGCCCCGGGAGGGCCCTCCCCCGCGGGCTCCCTGGGCGTGCCTGCGGCCGCCGGTCCCTCCGTCTTGACGCGTCGCTCGCCCCCGCGGCCCGCCGCCCCCGCGTCCCCCGCCGGCGTGGCCGCGGCGTCGCTCCGCCGGCGCTCCCTGCGGTCCGCGCGCGCCGACGCCGCTTCCAGCCGGCGCTCCTCGCGGCACTGCGCCCACACGCGGCCCCCCCCCCCGCCGACAACACCGTCACTACCGCAGCCGGCTCGAGATCGCCGGGGGCGTAGGCCGATAGTAAGCGCCAGAGTAGCTGGGTTTGAGCCCTAGGTCTGGGCGTCTGTCTCACTCGGAGACACCGATCCTCTATATGTCTCCGCGGCCCTTGTGCAGCGCTTTGTGACCCTCGGGTGAAAGGCGCTCTATAAAATGCTATTGTTATTAAATGCTATTATTACATATGGCAGAATTGACAAATAAAGTTGAATTGAATAAGGCGCTATAGAGCTCCAGGGCCGGGTGTCTCTCGCAGAAAAAAGGTTTCTTGGGTTTGATTCCCGGCTCGGCTGCCTTTCTATGTGGAGTTCGCATGTTCTCCCCGTGTCCGCGTGGGTTTTCGCTGGGTACCCCGGTTTCCTCCCACAGTCCAAACCACACGCTGCCTAGGTTAACCGTCCTGACTAAATTGGCCCCAGTGCCCTGACATGTTGTAACTTCCTTACCCCTCCCCACTGGACGACTATTAAAAAGAGCTACATAGCTACATAAGTAAAAACTGACTGAAATATATAATGGCCATGTCAGAGATGTAAAAGCAACACCTGTGAGATTCTGGGTTCAAACCCTAGTAACTAACGGGTGTCTCCGACGCTCTCTTTGACAACGGCCGTGCCGGAGACAACGGGACGGCGGATGTTGAGACCGTGAGCCCACGAACTGCCCGCGACGGAGTGCGCAGCGGGCACCTGTATTCCGGACAGCGAGAGGCGAATGGGAGACACGGGTCTGTCCGCAGACGCCGAGTGGCCCGCGTCTCCGGCCCGATCCGCCTCCTCCCGCGACCGGCAGCCCCGGCGCCGCGTGTCGTATCTAATGCCAACAACAACGCACGCACGCATGAGTACAGACGCGCACGGACAGACGTGCGCACGACAACAACGCGCGCAGACCTCAGTCTTAAATCCCACTTCACAAATGCAAAACCTAGAAGGACCTCGGTTCGAATCAAACCCTTTGCGATGGGCAGGGAGCCAACAGCACAGACGGCTGGGGACAGGTTCCACATTAAGGCGGCAGCAGCAACAGGTGACAAGCTGGAGAAACTCTTGCCGAGCAGAGGTCGACCGGGACCCCGACAGAAAACGTCGGGGGGTGACGGGGGCATAGTGAGGGCAGAGCGAGGTTGATCGGAAAGAGGTCGTGGGGGACGCTGAAGGTGGCGAGTGTAATTGGGAGCCAGTGGAGCGGCTAGTAGCTGCACGGGTTGGGGTGAGAGGAGTCTGGCAGCGGCATTTCATATCCTCCGACCGGCGGTCAAAACCATCGCTCGCGCTGTTAGTGACGTCGCAGCCGATTCCGACGGATCACCGCGCTTAACGTTTAAACGCTTTCGTTTGCAGGCGGTTGTCTTAAGCTCGCGCGGCGTTGGGATGCGCGGGCCCGGGCGCGCGTCGCCGGTAGCCACGCGCGTGTCGGGCCCGTGTCTTCCAGCGCGCCGCGTCAAACCGGGCGGCGGGAGTGGCGATGCGGGAGACGGGGGAGACGACGGGACACTCACCCGTGCCGCGACTTCTGCAGGATCTCGTTGTTGCGACGCTGCACGGGGCACTCGGTCTCGCGGCGCGCGCACGCACACTCCACGCGGTATGCACTGTCAAAAACACACGGTCACACGCGCGCTGTCAATCACACGCGGTCACACGCTCGCTGCCAATCACACGCTCGCTGCCAATCACACACGCGCTGCCAATCACACACTGTCACACGCTGTCAATCACACACGCGCTGTCAATCACACACGGTCACACCCGCGCTGTCAATCACGCACGCGCTGTCAATCACACACGGTCACACGCACCGTCAATCACACACGGTCACACCCGCGCTGTCAATCACGCACGGTCAAACCCGCGCTGTCAATCACGCACGCGCTGTCAATCACACACGGTCACACGCACCGTCACACACGGTCAATTCACAATCAGACACGTGTTCGCACAAACACACAGGTTAACAACAACAATCGCCACGCGATGGTGACACCAGCACAGCGCTTGTGCCAGACTAGGTGCACCTTGAGGCCATGTAACCCAAGTATCACAGGTTGACTGAGATGACTGGCAAATGCACCACCTATATCAATTTGCCATGTTTTAACCACCCGGCGCTCCGCTCGTTGTTGTGAGCGTCGCTTCTCTGTCCTTCGTTGTTGCTGGAGGGTGACTGCCTCCGACTGCCGAGTAGCCTCAAAGTGCACCTAGCTTGACACTGTCCAGTAATAGCTTTCTCAAGCCACATCCATAGAGGTCTATCTTGACACCTCTGGTACAAGTCATTGGTAAGTCCACTCGGCTGCATATACATCCGTGCCGCATCAAGCCCATCTCTTCTCTAGCCCATGTCGCTCCCATTTAGCCCCCTCTATCCGGCCAAACAGAACTTGCTTGGGGCAATGCTGTGGCGGGGCATACCCTACTACACTGCACCCACATCAACACTCCGCCGCCTTCACGACCCCGCCGCCTTCACGACCCCGTACTAGCCACCAACGGTCAAGTATTATAAAGTATNNGGGGGGGGGGGGGGGGGGGGGAGGCTCCCATCCAGCAGTAGACCGGTCTCGCACGGACGCTGCCGAGCCTCACCAGCCGCCGTAGTCGAAGTCGAAGGGGATGGTGATCTCGGAGCCCTTGCCGATGAGCCCCATCGAGTAGATGCACAGCCGGATGACGCCCTTCTCCACGATGTGCCGCACCTGGCGTCGCGCGCGGAGACAGAAGACCCCCCCCACCCCCGCAAACGTTTACACGCCGTTTCAAACCTTGCGCTCCGCTGATGTTAGCCGTGGCCGGGAACTGAACTCAGAGCAGAGGTTTGTGATCGTGTTGGTGGTGGCAGTGGTAGTGGCAACGGTGGCAGCGATGACAGCGGTGGTGCTGGTTGTGGCGGCAGCGGTGCGGTGGCGGCAGCGGTGCGGTGGTGTCGTGAGCGGCGTCGCACCTCGGCGTTGGGCGTGCACGAGCGGCGGATGAAGCGCGCCGCGTTGCCGAAGGTCCTGGCGTCGACGCACACGTCAACGCCGTCGCACTTGGAGTAGAAGAGCACGAACGGGTACGGCCTGCGCGCGCACGCACGCACGCACCGAGCCTCGTCTCACAGCCCTCCGCCGGGGTGCGTGCTATCCATTAAATTTTTGTTGCTTTGGTTTGAATTAGTTGCTTTTTCTTTCGTTGTTGACATGCCGTCCTCGTCGCGGCGCTTGTGCAGCGCTTTGTGACCTTCGGGTGAAAGGCGCTATATAAATTGATCCATCCATCCATTTTCTAAACCGCTTGTCCTGGTGAGGGTCGCGGCGACAGCAGTCCAAGGAGAGTGGACCAGACATCCCTTTCCTCAGCAACAGACTCCAGCTCTTCCCGGGGGATTCCCAGCCGTTCTCAGGCAAGCCGAAGGATATAATCCCTCCAACGTGTCCTAGGTCGGCCTCTAGGTCTCCGCCCGGTGGGCCGCGCCTGGAATACCTCCCGAGGGAGCCTTCCGGGGGGCATCCTTACCAGATGCCCGAACCACTTCAACTGGCTCCTTTCAATCCGAAGAAGCAGCGACTCTACTCCGAGGTTGTCCCGGATTTCTGTGCTCCTCACTTTATCACGGAGAGTGAGCCCAGCAACCCTGCGGAGAAACCTCATTTCTGCCGCTTGTATCCGCGATCTCGTTCTTTCGGTCATTACCCAAAGTTCATGACCATAGGTGAGAATAGGGACGTAGATTGACCTGTAAACCGAGAGCTTTGTCCTAGGACCAAGCTCCCGCTTCACTACCACGGACCGGTACAGTGCCCGCATCACTGCAGACGCTGCTGCAATCCACTGGCCAACCTCCCGTTTCCGCTTACCATCACTCGTGAACAATACCCCAAGATACTTAAACTCCTCCACTAAGGGCAACTTCTCTCCCCTCACCTGATATTACTATTATTATTATCACGATCTATCGACCGCCGCATTACAGGCCTCTCCCCCGCCCCACGCCATGGCCAATTTCTCGAGGTCCCGCGCCAATCCAGCCGGCCGAGGCCGCGCAATCGCGACCCGATCGCCGCGTCCCGGCGCCCCTCACCTCTTGAAGAAGTGGCCGTTGGCCTCGAACTGCGTGGTGAGCATGACGACGCCGCGGTACTCGATGATGAGCGAGTGCGGCGGCAGGGGCCGGGCGGCCGTCACCACGCGGCCCAAGTAGAGCGAGTCGGGGCTCGCGCGGCCTCGCGCCAACGCGCACTTCGCAGGCACGCACGTACGGACGGGGACACACACCGGCACGTGAGGATGCGTGTGCACTCCCACACACACAAAAAGATTTACCGCACAACCTTAAGACTGTGGGGTCAAGTGCTGTTAGCGAATAGCACCTGTAAAGGTCAGAACCGTGCCTGGCCACCGTTGTCTCCCGAGAAGTAATGTTTACATACCGCACGAGGTACTCATTCCAGGCCGCGTCAACCTACAGGAGTCCCACGATGAGATTAGAAAGTCGTCACTCTCGGGTCGCTGGGTTCGTAGCTGATCGCGCCAAGCCACTACACTGGCGTTCCCCAACACACCCATGCACGCAACACACACAACACACGCACACGCACCCCCCACCACCAACCTGCCGCTTGAGCGAGACGAGCACGCAGTCCGAGTCCACGTCGGATTTCTCCATCTCGCCATTGAACCCGTCCACGCCGCCCGCACAGCCATCGGCATCCTCCTCTCCACCGCCACCACCACCACCACCAGCAGCACCACCACCGTCCCCGCCATCCACAACATCCCCAACGTCACGGGCGTCACCGGGATCGCCGTCGTCACCCCCGCCACCGGCGTCCTTCGCGCCCTGAGTTCGATCGTTCCACGCGCCGACGGCGCCCGCCTGAGGCCCGTGCTCGTCGCCGCGCGGCTCGCCGCCCTCCTCCTCGGGCGACGGGCCGCGCCCGCCCGCGTCGCCCTCCGCGGGGGAGCCCTGGCGGCGCCGCAGCAGCAGGGCCGAGCGCAGGTCGGCGCTGTAGCGGTTAGCCAGCGCCTCCTCGTAGTTCTCGGCCCAGGAGCGCACGCGGCTCCGCCAGTCGGCGCCAGACGAGTCGTCCTCGCAGCCGCCGGCGCCGGTGCCGGCGGAGGACGAGGACGAGGAGGCGGAGGAGGAGGCCAAGGCGTCCGCGGAGGTCGCGGGGAGGTCGCCGCCGGGGGAGGTCTCGCCCGCGACGCTCTGGTCGGGTGGTGGCGCGCAGAGAGGCTCGCGTGAGTTGAGGGGGTGACGATGTGTCGATGTGTCGATACTCCAACAACAACAATCAACGGCGACGACAACGGAACACGGCACAGGCACGAGGTGCTGTGGCCCTTTCGTCAATATCAGAATCGGGCACGTGCATCTGATAATTTCACACCGATCCCTCTTCTGTAACCCTTAGGACTACGTCACGTACTATGTTAGCATTGATAACTGATCTACAGTTGATTTCAAGCGTGGATGGTCAGCACAAAAACCAACTCGTACGATGCACCGCCAGAAACTGAGCCGTCGCAACGGGCTCACCTTTATCCTTGCAGACTTGCGAAGGCCTTCTCTTAGAGGCTGCGGAATAAAAAAAAACAAACGTCAACGATCCGCACACGCCTCGCGAGCAACGTCTCCACGCACGCGCCGCACTCCGGGTTACGAGCGGCCCACGGGCCACGGGTGAGCACGGAGCTGCTCATTACGACGGCATGAGTTTAAACCTGGACCGGACTTAACTCATCCCTGTGAGGTCAACAAAATGGTTACCAATTTATTGAAAGTGACGAGTGGTTTTGTTCTATCGGCCAAGGGAAATGGGAACCATCCCATCATCATCATCATCACACCCTCTAGGCAATTCAACGAGCAACACTTAGTTTAGTCACACGCGCATCACGATCGCAGCCGACGCGGCTGCTGACGCGGCTAAAACAAAGCGATCGCGGCCACCGGCGCGGCGCCGCTACCGACCTTCTTGGCCCGCACGGCCGGCCGGCGCTGCCTGCCCGCGGCGCTCCGCTTGCGCTTCACGGCGGCCGCCACCGTCATCGGCGAGAAGGCCTTGCCGCCGTTGCCGTCGCCGGTTCCGTCGTCGCCGGGCGCCAGCCTTCCGGCGGCGCGCGCATGCTCCTGCGACAGCGAGCGCGGGCGCGCGGGGCCTCTCGCCGCCCCCGCCGCCCCCATCGCCGCCGCCGCGCCGCCCCCCGCCACGCCCGAGCCGGCGCCGGCCGGGATGGCGCGGTTCGCCATGAGCGTGAGCGTCGTGGGCGACTGCTGCACGGCCGTGTAGGACACGGTCATGCACGCCGGCAGCTCCTCCTCCTCCTCTTCTTCATCGTCGTCGTCGTCGTCCTCGGCCTCCTCTTCCTCCTCCTCGTCCTCCTCCTCCTCGTCCTCCTCGTCGTCCTCCGTCGGCGGAGGCGGCGCGGCGGCCTGCTGCTGCTGCTCGCACGAGTCGCGGTTCCTGACGCCGGTGGGGGAGGCGGAGGCGAGGGGCGGCCGAGGGCCCGGACGGCACGCGGACGGATCCCCCGTCCCGTCTGGGTCCGGGCGCAGCGGCGACGAAGAACGCGATCAATGACGACCGCGACCGTCGCAAGCAATTAGAACCGCGGCCGCAAGCCCCCCGATCGCAATCACAAACGTAATCGCGACAAACCCCCAAACGCAACCACGACGACGACCGCAATCCAAACAGCCACAACAACCACGACGATCAGGAAAGAAGCAATAGCAACGATTACAGTCGCGACCTCAATCGCAACAGTTCGACGACAAAGCCGGTGCCGCTTAACGTCTCGCAGCCCCGACTCACGCTGCCTGTACCGCTGCTACAAAATAACAACGAGAGCAACGCCGGCTGTTTACCCAGCACAAACACGATGCAATAAGCAGGGCTACGCAGAGGCCACCGGTGCAGGGCAGCAGGGGTCACGGAGACCCAAGGGGGAAGGGCGCGTGTTATGGTGGTAACGGTGGCGCAGCGGTAACGCTCGCGCCTCATAGCAAGCAAGAAAGTTCCTGGGTTCGACTCCCGGCTCGGGTGCCTTTCTTTCTGCGTTCTCACCGAATCCGTGTGGGTTTTCGCCGGGTTACTCGGGTTTCATCACATCGCTTAAAAACACAATTTTGGCCGATAATATCTTTATAGAGGACACAGTGTCTGGCAAATATTGGCACTGGGTCACCGTGTGGCTGCCTTCCCCCCTCCCCCGCCTCTCTGCGGGCCCCCGTGCCTCTGAATTGTTATCTCTCTCCAAGACTAAACGAACGCTGCACGGCGGAGCGCTATTAGTGGTAGATTGCTATTTGTATTATCCACCAGTAGACCGACACGGGACTGTAGATGATTATTGACACGAGCGCGGGTGGCGGGCTACGCAGCGCGTCCTTACCGGGAGAGAAGCCCTTCCTGCCGGCAGGCTGCCTCTTCTGCCGCAGCACCCTGCAGGAACATCACCACCACCATCACGACCACCACCATCACCACCATCCTCACCGCCAACATCAACAACAATTACTACCGTATGCCACTAAGTGGCGGTGACGTTACCACATCCCTTGTGCCAGGCCAAATGTACCGTGAGGGCACGTGGCCTCATGTTACCACCAACAACAACCGCCATTCGCCACTAAGTGGCGGTGACGTCACCACGGCGCCTGTGCCAGGCCATATGCACCTTGAAGCCACCAACACTACCTCCACCAGCACTACCACCGCCAAACAATCATCGCAATTCGTCTCCAACAACACCTCAAAAACGCCGCACGGCCGACGTACCCCGCGTCACTCTGGCCCCACGACGCTCCGAGCGTCGCTCGCCTGCCGCCCGCCCCGGGTTGCTGCTGCTGCTGCTGACGCTGCCTCCTCTGCAGCGTGGCGGGGCTGGAGAAGGAGTAACCGACCCTTGCGCCGGCGCCGGCGCCTCCCTGCGCCGCCGCGGCCCAGACGCCGGGCGCCGGCAGGGCGCGCGTGTGCCCGTACGCCGCCTGCGCGCCGTGCGGCTGCTGCTGCTGGTGGCCGGGAGACGAGACGGCGCAGCGGGGGGCGCAAGCGGGCAGGCGCCCCCCCCCCTTGAGGGGGTGCAGCGGCGGAGGGGAGGCCGGCGGCGTGGGTGGCGGGGGAGCCCCGTAGTTGTGGTCCTGAGAACGGCGTCGGGGGAAACGACAGCGCACGATGAAACGCGACGGGATTTTGCTCAAGCTACAAACGGCCGCGAAGGACGGGGCCGCCACTCCCCACTGGCCTCCCGTTAGGACGCTCGGCGGGCTGGGGATGGTGAGGTGTGGCTTCTCACGGTGGAAGGGTTTGTGGTACAATCAACCCCAGAGATGTGTCGCCTGGAGTCGAGCACTCCTGATAGGGTCTCCCTTGGTGAAACGTCTGGAGTCCAGCACTGCTGCTAGGTTCTCCTTTGGGTGAAGCCACCGGGCAACCGGCCAACCCATTCCAACCATTTAAACCGCTTGTGTTTGTGTGTGATGCCTCAGAATTACAACTAGGCAGACAACCTCCTTCACATGTCCGTCCCTTCACTTAAGTAAAAAAACATCAGTGTCATTTTCACAAAGCCCATCAGCCACACAGCCTTCTGGAATAGATGTTTTTTTCCAGCAGAATTGGTTTCATATGGTTTTGACATTCAGTGCCTCATTAGTAGGCTCTGCTAAAACCAGTGTGGGCGAGCCGCCAATGCTGGCACGCTGAGTGACCGATGAGTCTGTGGTGCCCTCTTGCGTCATGCTGTAAATGCTGCAAGCAGGAGGGGAGCAGGGCGAGATGAGAGGGGCACGCGTAGGAGACGGCGTGGAGTGGAATAGTGAGAGGGGAGTGGCAGGAGAGTGTGTGGAAGGGGAGGACAGTACGACGAGAGGCAGGCAGGTGAGAGTTCATGACGAATCTTGAAGACACACTCACCCCTTGTGATTCTTCGTCAAAACATTCTCTGGCCCAAACACCCCCCTAAACCCTAAACCCTAAACCCACCGGGTTTAAACCCACCCTCGGCCCTAAACCCACCCTCAGGCCTAACCCCCGGGCGGGCGCGCGTGCCGAGCGCCGGCGCTCACCGTGTAGGGGAGCCCGAGGTATCCGTGCTGCGCCATGCCGCCCTTCGCGCCGGCGTGCTGCGTCTGTTGCTGCGCGCCGGCGCCGCCGTGCCTCAGCACGTGCTGCACCCCCGCGCCGCCGTGCCCGGCGTGCTGCTGCTGCACCAGCTGCATTTGCGACGCGTACTGCGCGTGCTGCGGGTACGGGGCTCCGGCGTGCTGCACGTGCTGCGTGTGCTGCACCACGCCGTGATGCAGCGCGCCGGGGTGCGCGTGCAGCACGCCGGCGCCGTGGGCGAGCGGCGCGCCGCCCGGAGCGTGCAGCACGCCGGCGTGAGGGAGCGGCGCCGTCCCCGAGCTGGTGTGCGAGTGCTGCGGGAGGCTGCCCGACTTGTCCACCACGGGACTCGCTTCGACGGACTCGGGCCTGCGGCGGCGGCGCGGATACGCGGCGCGGACAAGCGTTACCGTAGAGAGACGGACGGATCCCCACACCCNNNNCCCCCCCAAAGGCTCGCACACCGCGCGTGTCACCATCACGGAGAAGCCAACGCCGCAACGCCTGCCAGCATTCTCCCCCATCCCCAGACCGCCGACATTCACGTAACGTATACCGGAACTCACGATCGGTCCGAGTCAACCTAGGAGACGTCAACTCTGGCTGGGCACGGAGCGGTGAATTGACAGGCACACTCGCATTTTACTCCCCGTCGCGGAACGCCGACCGTACTGCGACAGGTACGCGTCGTAAGCTGCCTCGACCTACAGGAGGCACGGACCAGGTAGAGGCTGACCACGTGGTCGTGTGTGCCGCGGCCGGGAAGCGAACGCGGGTCACGGAGATCATAGTGCCGAGGACAACCACCGCACAGCTGCTCATCGCGCACACACACACACACAAAAAACAAAGATCCCCCGTATAGCCCTAACAGACTGTAGGGTGAAACGCCGTTAGCGAGTAGCACCTATGAAGGCCGAAACGGCATACGAGAAGGTGGGTGACCAGTACCATGCCCAGCCGCATTTGTCTCCCTAGTGGCAATGCTTACACACCACACCGGGTACACATTTGAAGCCGAGTTGACCTAGGGGTGACACAAGACCGGTTCAGATATTTGTCACTGATGTTAGTGGCCATGAGCGGGAATAGAGAAGTGCATTAACCGCTACACTACCACTCACATACACAAAGACACATTCACTCACATCTACATATCCACAATTACACACGCATTCAATTATACACTCCAATACACACACATACAGACACATAGTAAGCAGAGACACACGCTCGCACACAAATGCTCACAAACACAAAGCTCCCCGTATAGCCTGTAGGGACAAGTGCCGTTAGCGAGCACCTATGAAGGCCGAGATGGCACACGAGGGGGTGGGTGGCCAGCACAACGCCCGGCCGCCTTTGTCTAACCTATCCCACACCGCACTAGTTACTCATATGAGGCTGAGTCGACCTAGGGGAGACCCAGCACCGGTTCAAAAAAAATCATCACTGGTGTTGTCCGTGAGCGAGATTCGAACTCGGGTCATAGCCAGGTTTGAAGCCCAGCGCGCTAACCACTGAGCTACCGCTCCCCATAGAGTACACACACACGCGCTCACACGCAGCAGCGGGTCGTGATTGGCAGCCCGGTCACGTACGCGCGCACACACGCAGCGAGATGCTGGCCGCCACCATTTCTTGGGGCCGCTAATTGAAGTGCACGTGTTCGAGCCCCCCACCCACACTGAGCATCAATAATGTGTAGGGGGGGGGCGGAGGAGGGGGGGGCGAGGGGAGGGGGGAGGTGAGGAGGGGCACGGCGGCTGCCGCTCTATCAGCCAAATTAGCATTCACCAATGTCAGCCCGGGCTCTCATCTCTCCCACGCGTGTGTGCGTGTGTCTGTCCGTCCGTGCGCACGCGTGTCTGTCCGTGCGAGTGTCCGTCCGTCTGCGTGTCTTTGTCTTGAGTGAGTGCGCGCGCGTGTGTGTGTGTGCGCCCTCCGTGGTGGCGGTAGCGCGCTGGGCTACAAATCTAGCGACCCGAGTTCAAATCCCGCTCACGGCCAATACCAGTGACGATTTTTTGAACCAGTCCTGGACCTCCCCTAGGTCGACTCATCCTCAAATGAGTACCTGGTGCGGTGTGTAAACATCGCCACAGGGGAGACAAAGGCGGCTGGGCGTGGTGCTGGTCACCCACCCCCTCCGTGTGCCGTATTGACCTTCATAGGTGCTTGCTAACGGCACTTGACCCTACAGTCTTGTTAAGGCTATACGGGGGATCTTTGTCTTTGCGCCCTCCGAGTGTGTGCCACGGGGATCGGTGGCGCGGCGGTTTGGCGCGTGGGGTCGCCGACCCGGCGACCCGAGTCCGATTACCGCTCGCGGGCAATGTCGGTGACGCAAGATCGGAACTGGTTGTGGGCCTCCCCTAGGTCGACTCGGCCTTAAACGCTGATTATCTGCGAGACAAAGGCGGCCGGATGTGGTCCTGGCCACCCGCTCATTCGTGCGCTGCGTCCGTATTAAAAAGCGCTCCCTAACAGCACTTGCCCCAAAAGTTGATTAACGCTATACGGGGGATCTTTGCCGTTGTGAGTCCGTGTGCCTGCCTGTCTGTGCGATTGCATGGCGCAATGCACCGGGTACTTATTTAAGGTCGAGTCGACTTAGGCGAGGACGAGGACCCGTTTAAATATCCTCCGCTTTTGTTTGTCACGAGCGAGACTCGAATGCGGGTTGCCGGGTTCGTAGCGCAGTGCGCTAACCACCGCACCTCCGCTATCCAATGCCCGCACGCTATTACGTGCGTACGCACACACACACACACACGCGGAGCCGCTCATCATTTCGTATTTTCCTTTCCTATTATTAGCCCAGTTGTGTTGATATTTCAGCCATCATCCCTCCAGGGTGGATAAAATAAGAAACAATCTGTATCATGACAACGGCAATCGTCCTATGAATAGGCAGTCCGCCCCCTGCATAGGACTGTGGAATTCACACAGCTGTGCAGGCTTCCTCGAGAAAGACGAGTAACGCTCCATGCATATTTTAGTAATTTCCGCGAGTTAATTTTCATTTGTATAACGGCACAGTGCCTAACATCGTCATCGCGTCTTAAATACCTTATCGTCACATTGTTGCGATAATTACGGACGCCATCATACCTGCTTCATCGTGCCATTACCTTCACGACCATAATCATCGTCATCACATCATTACCACAATGGTCAAGACAATCATCACTACTCTGTCTTCCTGTCTCTGTGTCCCTATGTCTCCCCCTGTCGCTCACCCTCCCTCCATGTCTCCCTCCGTGGTTGTCTTTAAGGAAGTGACGACCATCTTAGGGGACGCTGGCAGATTTTTGCCGCTCTTAAGATTGCCAGTTTCACGACCTTTCAGTATATTCGAAGCAGCCTTAATCATTTATTTTTTGTTGCTTTGGTTTTTTATTGGTTGTTTTTTTCTTTCGTTGTTGACATGCCGTTCTCTTCGCGGCCCTTGTGCAGCGTTTTGTGACCCTCGGGTGAAAGGCGCTATATAACACGCTATTATTACCGTGAAAACGTCATATTTAACATCATCGTCCTCGTCATCCGTAAGCAATCGTCAGAAGCCACCTACACCCGCGCCGTTACAGCGTCACACCATCATCAACACATCATCGTTGTTATCAGGGTTACGGATGTGTTTACGACACCGTGCTGAGAAGATGGCTCGTGGATTTGGCTGGCGTCTGACCCTCACCCTAACCCCGACCCCTGCACCACAGGGGGAGGAGGGCAGGGCAGCGGGGAGGGGGGGCCCGACGCTCATCACCAGGCACGGAGAGTTTCACAACCCCGGTAACTCAGGGTCACGGTTTCGACTCCAGAATCCACTCGCCGGCGTGCCGCTCCGGCTCTTTAACTTGCACCGTCTGGATCGATGTATGTTTTCACGGCTCGGTGTGTGAGAATTGCTCGCAATAGCCGCTCATTGGGATGTTTGGCTGGCGCCAACGTTTGCCGAACACTGCAACCTCTATATATTAAGGTGATATCAGCCAAATAGTAAGAGGGTTTTTTTTATAGCTATGGGAGGAAACCAGAAAACCTGGCAAAAAGTGACGGCCATCTTAGGGGACGCTGGCAGATTTTTGCCGCTCTTAAGATTGCCAGTTTAACGACCTTTCAATATATTCGAAGCAGAATTAATCATTACATTTTTTTTGTTCCTTTGGTTTTTTATTTATTTACTTTTCATTGTTGACATGCCGTTCTCTTCACGGCCCTTGTGCAGCGCTTTGTGACCCTCGGGTGAAAGGCGCTATATAAAACGCTATTATTATTATTATAATAAAAACCCACACACGGAGAGAGAACACACAAACCCTATGCAGAAAGCCGGCGCCCCGAGCTGGGAATCGAACCCAGGGATTTCTTGCTGCGGTGCGCGATCGTCACCACTGCGCCGAACCCCCGGCGCTAGTTACACGGAGCGACTCGACACAGAGCGCACCGCCGCGGTAATGGAATTACTGTACAACCCATTACCCTAATTGCCGTGAACGGAGTAACACGGCGGAGGGACGCAGACAAACGCAACGACGAGCGCAATTATCCACGGAGACCGCGGCGGCGCCTAGCATTAGCGAGCGCCTATTTGGGTCAGCGCCGCACACCCGCCCGCGAGTGCAGCGGTCCGCCCGGCCCCCTTTGTCTTCCCCGTGCTCACACAGGCGGTGTGGGTTTATAAATAGAGCCTGACACAGCCGCGTCTCCAGTCGCGACCGCACAGGATTGCTCGGCACATTCCCCCCCCCCACCCCCGTTTCGCTAACAGACGCGAGCCGTGGCCAGGAATCTAACTCACGGAAACCATTGATCCACCGCTCACAAACACACACGCAAAGATCCCCGACGTAGCCTGAACAGACTGTTGGGGCAAGTGCGACGCATACAGATGCGTCGCCGAAAGCACCCTCCCCCCACCCACCCCCACCGGGACAAGCGCTCCTCAGAGCAGAGCGGCGCGCGGCTCGGCACCGGCGGGAGACGGGAGTGACGACGTGGAGCCAATCCTAGGATTCAGCGAGACCCCGTGCGGCGCATTCACCTCAAGGCAGCTTACTCCCCCCCCCTCTGCCCCAACACGCAGATGCACACACACACACGCAGGTGTGTGTGGATCTTCGTGTGTGTGTGTGTATGTTCGTAGCGCACGGCGTCACAACGGCGCTTGTGCCAGGCCAAATGCACCCCGAGGCCCCGTGAAGTGCACCACGCTCGCGTAAGTAGAGGCATGCGCACAACCGCACGGACACGCACGTGTGGAAACCGCACAATCGACGCTGCGGCAGGCAGCGGTGTCAGTGAACCACAACAAGCCTCCCTGTTCCCCGTCAGGCATGGCAGCTGCTCAACCATACTTCACCACGCGGGTCAGTGTGAGAGGCCGTGAAAGGGGGGGGGGGGGGGGGGGGGGGGGGGGGGGCTCACTGCCCAGTGACGACTGCTGTACCCAGCATGCATCTCTGCTGACGAGTCCTAAAAGCAACGGCGAGACGAGATTGACCCGGCGAGGCTGCGGCGCACTCGCGACCTCCAAAATGGGGAAAACCGGAGCACGACCGTCAACAGGCCGACACCACCTCCTGCGCTCCTCGTACCTCCCAATCTCCGCACGTCTCCCATACGCCACCCTCCTCCCCCCCAACTCACTCAGATCCCCGCGTCGCCCTCACCCCGCGTCGCCCGCACTCACTCAGATCCTGCGGCCATGGCTCGCTCGTGCCGGGCCTGCTCTCCGCCGAGGGAGGCGCGTCGCAGCAGCAGCAGCGCCGCCGCCGTTGCGCCCGCGGCCCCGCCGGCGGCCGTCGTCGCGGCGCCGGCGGCGGCGGTGTCGCCCGCCGCCGCGTTCCCCGCGTGGGCGTCGCTCGCTGCGCGGCCGTCGCTCGTCGCGTGGCCGTCGCAGGCCGCGGGGGCGCGTGGCTGTCGCGAGCCACTCGCGCGCCGCCTCATGGCGAGCGCCGGGCGGGCGCGTCTCCCAGCGCGGGGCGGACGCCATCGGACATCTCACCCGGCGGCGGAGGCGGCGGCGGCGACGGAGGAGGAGAAGGCGGAGGAGGCGACGGCGCGGGAGGCGGCTAAGGCGGCGCGACCGCGGGGGTCACAGGCCCGGCCGCCTCGCTCCTGCGCGGAGAAAGGGAGGGACGGGGCGCCGCGATGTTAGACTCCTCCGCCGGTAAATTCGGAGGCGCCGCGCGGGCGCGAGGGATGCTCGGCCGTGTCGAACGGCGCGATCCAAGGGTCGCGCGGACATCACGCCGGCCGAATCCTCAACGCCGGAACGTTCCAGCGTCCCCCCCCACACAACTCCGCTCCGGCAGGCTCGACCCTCCCGAGCTTGCGAGTTCCCGCCGGGGAGTCGGGCACGTGCGGATTGATCGGGGACGTCGGCCATGCCGGGTAAACCGACGGAGCTTCCGGTCCGCCTCATCAGCACGGCGTGATGCGACAAGCTCAAGCGGCTGCGCGGGCGATGTCGGGGGTCACGGGTCGATCCGTGACCTCGGAAGATCGCGGGTCGACATTCCGACCGCGGGGGACCAACGAGGTGCTACTTCCCGCAACGCGGTACTCGGTTTATCGACGCGGGCGGGATGACGGTCCGCGTGAAGCCTGGACGAGGAATCCAACCGGTCGCGTTGCGGGGCGTTGTGGCGGGGGCTCGAGATCGGCCGGCCGAGCCGATCAGATCGTCTCATTCACACCGTGTCATCTTCCGCGACGGTTTGAAACCCGTTCCGACCACTACGGCGCTAAACCCGGACAGCATTCGTGACCCTCGTTCCCTCACAGTAGGTGGGAGCAGCGGTGTCGCCGTAAACCCAGCTCCATGACGATGACAAACACGCAAACAGGGCGCACACACACACAAAACGCCAACCGCGGCGCTTCTACCAGGCCAGGTGCACCTTGAGGCCACGTTCAGCAGGGACCGTGCGACGGTTCTATAATGGATTTTTATCCTCCCGTGGCTCGTCACGATGCTTCATTAAAATGACACACCACCATCAACACTGTTCGCGCCCCCCCCCCAAGACTATTTTAATGCACGACCTCCCCCTCCCCGTCCACCCAGCCCCCCAATTTGTCGAGCGTTGTGGGGGGAGGCCACATTTAGCCGATCTTTAATTGCACGTTGCATTGTGCTCACGGTGGAGTCGAAACCATCCCGTCCCCCCCCCTTCACACACCTCGCACGATCAGGATTCACGGCTCGAACCAATGTGGTGCACGAGCTGGTGACTGGGGCACGGAGGGCGGCGCGGTGGCACGGAGGTGACTAGCGCTGCCGCCTCACAGCAAGAAGGACCCGGGTTCGCTTCCCAGCTCGGGTGACTTTCTGTGTGGAGTTTGCATGTTCTCCCCGTACCCACGTGGGTTTTCACGGGGTACTCCAATTTCCTCCCAGAATCCAAAGGCTTGCTGCCTAGGTTAATCGTCCTGACTAA
>JAZEWU010000043.1:591920-607167 GCA_036362915.1 Geotria australis | reverse complement strand
AAGCTGACCATCGCGCTTCGAAGAATCGCAAAGAAGAAGCCCAAGCGGCTCGGCAACGGGCTGGAGAAGAGATGGATTGATGCGGCACAGGAGGATGTGGAGCTGGGCGGATTTTCCGATTACTGAGAATAGCTTTCCGAAGGTGTTCATTCTGGATAATAATAGCATTTTATAGATAGCCGTGTCGGCGTGAACACATTACCACTAGGGGAGACAAAGGCGGCCGTGCGTGGTGCTGGTCACCCACCTCGTCGTGTGCCGTATCGGCCTTCACGTGTGCTCGCTAACGGCACTTGACCCTACAGTCCGTTGAGGCTATACGGGGGATCTTTGCTTTTGCATGGGTGTATTGGGAGGGGGAGAAGAACTGTATTTGGCGTGTCGCTTAGGGATGTGTCTGTGTGTGTGTTCGTGGCATGGGTGAGTGTGATGACACTGCATATGTATTGGTGTGTGTTACCTAGTGCGGGGTGTAAACACTGCCATTAGGGAGACAAAGGCGGCTGGGCGTGGTTCTGGCCACCCACCCCCTCGTGTGCCGTGTCGGCCTTCATGGGTGCTCGCTAACGGCACTTGACTCTACAGTCTGTAAAAGTCTACACGGGGAACCTTTGTCTTGTATGGTTTATATATGGGTGGGTATTGGTATGTGAGCATGGGTCAGTGTGTGTGTCAAGGTGTGTGTTTATGTCGTCGACGAGCCTTCGACACTTCACGTGGCCTCGGGGTGCATGTGGCCTGGCACAGGCGACGTGGTGACGTCACCGCCACTTAGTGGCGAAAGACGGTTGTTTGTTTATGTCTACGTGAGTATGCGTTAGCGGCCCGAGTTCGACTGCCACTCACAGCCAACACCATTAACGATTTTCTGAACCGTCCCTTGGCTTCCGCTAGGTCGATTCAGCCTCAAATGAGTACCCGGTGCGGTGTGTAAACATCAGTCAGTCTTTATTTAAGCTGGAACCTTTGAGCAATGTAGCTCTTTTTTCACAGTTGTCCAGCGAGAAGGGGTAAGCAAGTTACAGCAAAAGTAATATGCCCCAGTAGGGAGGCAAAGGCGGCCAGGCGTGGTGCTGGCCACCCACCCCCTCGTGTGTCGTGCTGGTCAGTATAGGTCCTCGCGAACAGCACTTGACCCTACAGTCCGTTAAGCCTATCCAGGGGATCTTTGTCTTGGTGTGGTTGTGTGGCTCTGGGTCACGCTATATGTTTATGGCAGTTTGTAGTACTGTATGGTTTTTTTTTTATGGGGGAGCGGTAGCATTGGCAGTTTGCGTGCTGCGCTATGAACCCGGCGACCCGAGTTCGATTCACACTCACGACCAACATCGGTGACGATTATCGGTGACTCGGTCCTGGGCCTCCCTTAGGTCGACTCAGCCTTAAACGGCGCGCTGTATAAACGTCACCACTGGGGAAACAAAGGCGGCCGGGCGTGGTACTGGCCACCCACCCCCTTAGAGTGCCGGCCTGTTAATATCTCAATGTGCTCGCGAACAGCACTTGCCCCGCGTCTGTTAAAGGCTACACGGGGGATCTTTGTCTCGCTGGGTGCGTGGGCGTGTGAAGGCAGGACACACTGTAAGGCAGACAGACGTGTGTGACAGTAAGCCTCGTTTCAATCGGTTTTAACAACTAAAATGTACCGGTAACCGCTTGCTATGAAACCGGTTAGCGGTGCGGAGCAGTAAACGCAACACATGGTCACCTGAATTTCGACGGGGTGTGCTATCGTTATGGAATAAAACGATACAGCAGCGCGGGTGTGTGCGGTGCGTTGGTGTCGCATCCTGTGAATTTGTGGTCGAGCCACGTATTAAATATCATCAAAGCACGTTTTTAGACATTCCCGTCGAGCACACGGGCTCCCGAGACGGCATCGTTTTATAGCAGCATCGATTCAGTACCCTGGAACCGATTTGTTTTGTCCTCAGCGGTACCCAGCCCCAGAAAAAAACACGCCAACGTTGGGATTACGTTGGTATGCGTCTCTCTCAGTGAGTGGAGCGCCGGGCGGGTAATGGGCAGCCAGGTGGTGCATCTGCCAGTCATCTCGGTCATTAAACCCAGAACACTTGGGTCTGTCTCGTGTACTTAGCCTGGCACATCAGTCAACCCGTAACACCTGTGTCTGTTTAGTGACCTCGTGCGCCTAGCCCTACCTCGCGCCCTGTGCCTGCCAGGTTGAGGCTCTGGGCTCACCGCGATCCCAGTTACTGGATTAAGTGGTTTCTGACAAATGGATGGATGATTTTTGCAATCTGGACCGCGACAACGGCACACCAATGACCCGCTCTTTACGAATGACGCCACGGGATCCCCGGCGTCCACCGTGAGAAGCAGACGGGCGGGTCTCTCGCGGTGAAACCCCCGCGGTATTGAGCCGGGGCGGCCGGCTTGGCTCGAACCGCGTTGGTGTGTCTGTAGCGAGCAGCCCGAACGCCACCGCCCCGTGGGAGACGCGTACAGTGCGGTCCATGCCACACATTCCTGCATCTGTGCGGACTTGCAGACGCACACGATTTACAAAGATCACCCTCGTAGCCTCGATCAACCGCCGGGGCAAGTGCTGCTGACGAAAAAGCTTTGAAGGCCGGCTCGGCGCACGAGGGAGTGGGTGGCCAGCAACACGCCCGGCCGCCTTTGTGTCCCCAGAGGCTGAGTCGACCTAGGGGAGGGCTAAGACCGGTTCAGAAAATCGTCACCGGTGTCACGCACCAACGCACAAAGACACACGCACCTACACGCGGTGTTCACTGTTGCGTAATACCGTGGAACAAATGGGCGCGGGCTGCCACATCGCTCAGCCACCGCATGCTCGGGGTGCACGGCGGTACTGTACACACCGACTAGAGGGCAGCCCGACCTTACAGCCTCACCCCACAGCCATCATCTCTCTCAGCCGCACACTCACTGCACGTCTTGCCAACCACCCGGACACTCACCGCTCACCAGCATCAACACTCATACGCGTCAGTCAGATACTCGCCATGCACCACGGGTTATCAACATTCGCACCTGAAGGGGCCACTTTGGTCTGGTCTCAACGGACCACTAGGTGGCGCTTGCAGCCCGCTGATGGGTCGTGACGCATCAGTGGACTACGGGTTTACGATACGGGTCCATAGTTTTAGTTTCACGGCCAGGCGCGCAGTAGTGACTTGTGTCTGTAATTGTCCATTCACGAGGGAGATGTGTGCATTTGGCCCGCTGCTGTTCTGATGCGGTCGATGATTTCGCCACCACTGTCTTCGAGGAGGAAGAAGACTGTGTCAGCCAGGAAGGAGGAGGGCGCGATTATGTTCGTGTCTCGAATAAAGAGGCGTTTATTCCGGACGTCCGCCTTGTTCCCCGCTCTTCACCATCATTCTGCTGAATCTGTGTGAGATTCTAGGATGGCAGGAGCACGGCGATGGTGGCTTGGTGACATTGTCGAGGTCTCGGTTGACGGATCAGTGTCACTGGTTGTTAACGGGACTCGAAAACGGGTTCCTAGCGCCGTGGCGTTAACCGCCGCGCCACCGCTCCCCACAAACATGTGCTCCTCCTCCGCTCTGTCCGCCCCTCCCCCACCCACGATTCGCATTCCAGCCCAGTGCCACCTCGACGGGCTGCTGCGGTGGCATAGCTGGCCGTCAGCCTGCACAGCAAGCTTGCTTGCCATGCACACAACAGCAAGCCAGTCTGCCGTGCATAGCAAAGCTGTCATGGACACACAGACAACAAGCCATATACACAGCAAGTCGGCCACACACACCGCAAGTCAAACAGACACACAAAGCAAGCCACATACACACATAGAAAGCTGCACACACACACAGCAGCCAAAGGCCCCCCCGTATAGCCTTACCAAACTGTAGGGTCAAGTGCTGTTATCGAGCACCTATAAAGGCCCGACACGGCACACGAGGGGGTGGGTGGCCAGCACCATGCTTACGCCCACACCAACAACAGGCCTCATTTGAGTCCCATTTAATTTACCTAAAACGTGTTCGGCCAAAATGGTTGATCCTGTGGAAAACAGCTTGTATATTCCCATCTCACTAGTGTCCGTTTTTGGTTGAGTGTTTTTTTTGTAAAATCTTTCACAGAGAACCGTCTCGAACATATTTCAAAGCTGTTTCTGGTTTGTGATATTTCACGAGCTCCAAAAAAGGACAATACATACACGAGACGACATCAACATGTCAGGACAAAACGTTTGAGGGAATGATATGGGGATCATAGGACATCTGGACGACGCCGCTGATAACATCTCACTGAGATGTTGCTGCACTGTGTGGACACACGTGAAGTACAGTACACACGTGTGACGGACAGTACACACGTGGCTGTGTCGTACAGTGCACGTTGTATCGTACAGTGCAGTCCTTGGAGCCAGGACTGGCGGTTGATGTGTCGATACACATTGATTAATCGACGTATCTGTCGATGACTCGATCCCACTTGCAAATAAAGGCCGTCCCAAAAGCGTACAGTATTTGTTGAAGGCGGGAAACCCCCTACAACCCACACCCACCCAACGTGAGGCAGCTGTCGATCAAACCCTCCCGTGACCTCCCAACCAGCGGTACACGTGGGGAAACAAACTCCCCACCTACCCTCGACTCAATTCGTTGTATGCGATTTCAGTAATCGAATTATGGCACCTGAGTAGATTAATTGGCCTGCTTACAAAATTGTCCTCGGTGCCTTGTGATGGACTGGCGTTCCATCCTGGGTATAGCCCTGCCTTGCGCCCTGTGTCTGCCGGGAGAGGTTTTTGCCAACGAGTATTGGAACCGATCATTCTTCTTCTTTGCGATTCTTCGAAGCACGATGGCCAGCTGCTGGACATCGTTGTCTTTCAGCTCGGCCTCGAAGTGTTTGGTAGAATAATTGACAGTCATCGATTACATAAACACCCAGCCACGTTGCCGAAAGCGGCACGGCGAACTGATAGCAATGAGGGAGGGAAGGCCACTTTGAGGGGAAGTCAATGATGGTCGTCACGCAGATGGACTCGCTCCCGTAATGTGAAGGAGGGATTTCCTTACGATGCCTCAAGTCCGTAAACAGATGGGGAGACCCGGTCTGAGTGCTGTGTTCGCAGCAGTTTTCCACGCGGTACAAAAGACAACGATCCCCCGTGTAGCCATAATTGACGTCTAGCGAATACCCGTGAAGGTCGGCACGGCACTGGAGGCGGTGGTTGTAACCGGAGCCGCCTTTGTCTCCCCCCCCAGTCCTGATGTTTACACAAGGCGCCGGGGTACTACTTATTTAAAGTCGAGTCGACCTAGGGGAGCACGATACCCTGGAACATTATAATGCAGTGTCGGATGTTCGCTCGTGATGCGCGCTAACCGCTGCACCACCGCTCCCCCCATTGGCATGCAGTCTGGACACTGTACTGTATAGTGGGTCACGTGCAGGACACTGCACAACGAGACTGCTGCACGGTAGTGTAATGTACACGTGTGCCGTGCAGCACACGGTACCACCGTGTGGCATCAATCCTTGCAGTACACGTATACTGTGGTACATGTGTACGGTGTACTGTATGCAGTGTACATGACACGTTGTACACGTCATCCAGCAGTGGATGTACTCAAGGTCCGTACATGTATACATGTACGGTGTTGGCAAACTCGCTGGATAAGACGCACTTTTTTGTATATTTGTTATGAAGGGTGCGTCTTATAATCCGGTATGTGTGAGTAAGCAGTTTTCCCGCCCACGGCCATCCATCGGTGACGAGGATCTGAACCTGATCCTGGGCCTCCCCTACATCGGGAAACAAAGGCGGCCCGGGGCGGTGCTGGTCACCCACCCCGTCGTGTGCCGTGCCGGCCTTCATAGGTGCTCGATAACAGCACTTGCCCCACCGTCTGTCACAGGCTATACGGGGGCACTTTGCCTTTGTCTTTACAGATTAGAATAACTTTATTGACACGCGGGTACACGTGTTGGGTGCGTCTTTCTTTCTGGGGCGTCTTATAATCCGGTCTTATAGAAGAAGCCAGTCAACCGTACGTTTAACAAAAGAGGCTCGTGTATAGAGAAGTAGCTATAGAACGAGGACTATACAACTGCACCCTGCACAGTAATTGACACGTATCACAATAATACGTCGAGTATTGTCTATAGTTCGATGCTCCAGTATCTAGTATTGTACTACTGTATTCTACATACAGTACACACAGAACGCATTACCCTATTCAGTGTCCAGTACCTTGTACTGTACAACACACGGACACAATATTGCACGGTACACATTACTGTATTCTACAATATACTGTACAGGATACTGACGAGTACGCGTACTTTGTAGTATACAAACACAGTATCACACCGTTCGTATACTGTATACAGTTTTCAGCTAAGTAGAGTAGTGATTAGTACACATGTTCGCACATCCCTAGTGACCGGCGTGGTGAAGTATGGTCGAGTAACCCGCGTGGCGTGGAGGCATGGAGGTCATCATCCACCAGCGGATTGGTAACGGGACTTGAAAATTGTGTTTGTCTAAACACAGGTACGTTATTTGACCATACTTCACCACACTGGTCAGTAAGTGTTAGAGTTGGTGGTGGGGGGGCAGCAGAACAACAAAGGATTTCTCTCCACTGCCCTCTACTTCCCGCAGTAGCCTATAACACCCGCATTTTAGAAATTTGATCACCCATCTCAAGCACTAATCCAGGTTCAAACCTGCTTAGCTTGAGATCTGACTAGATCTGTGGACGGCGGCGGTGGCGTGGGGTGGGGGCATTCCGGGTGATCATCAGGTAACAGTCTGAGTTATAAGTGATGCACGGCAGCAGCAGTCGTAGTGATAAGTGTACTACTGTGTGTTGCTGTGTGGGTGCAGGGTGCCATTCCTCAGTGCAGCCACATGGCCTGCAGCACTCATGTGGATGCAGGAGCAGAGGGAGACATCTAAGGGCACCCAGGTAATTGTCAGTACACTACCGTGCTCTCGCATACGTGTGTACGGGATAGCCAGTCTCAGATATGTAGAGTACGTGTAGCATGTGCAGTACACGCAGCGGCAGCACTGACTGGCGCAGTACAGACGTGCACATTATGTTAGAGTATTGAACAGCACGTGCATGTGCTGTTTGTGCATGTACTACTGTATGTACAGTATTTATATATACTGTATGTAGGCTGAAGAATCTGCACCGTGTGTGTATCTGTGTAAGTCTACTTGTCTAGGTGTGTATGTTTGTGAATGTCTGTGTGCCGGTGTGCATGTCTAAGTGTTTATTGTACGGGTGTTCATACAAGCGAGTGTGTGTTTTTGGTGTGTAGACATGTACGTCTCTGTGTGTCGGTGTGTATGTGAGCGTGTGTCCATGTGTATAGGTGTGTGTGTGTGTGTGTCTCGAGTATAGGTGTATAATATGTGTTAGTGTGTGTATGTGAGTGTATATATACACTCACAGGCGCGTGCACACACGCACGCGCGCTCCATGAAGAGTGGCCGAGGGAGGGAGAGCGAGCCAGTTGAGCTGTGTGTATGTTCTGTCTGTATGTATATGCATGCGTGTGTATGTGTTCATAGAAAGAACTGGGCTATGTAGGAGCCCTTCTTGTAGCAGAGCCACTATGTGATCACCTCGCTACACTATGTAATCACCTCGCTACACTATGTAACAGCCATTGCAAGACGACAAGGCTGTGGTGTCTCTTCTTTTGGATTGAAGGAATACAATTGCCCCCCTTAAAAACCAAGCAGCCAGCAAGCCAGCGAGCAAACAACACATCATCTTGTACACCTAGCAGCCAGGGACAAGCATCAGAACAACGTGTGTAAGGTAAGGCAATGTCCATGCAGCCCTTAACATAAACACACACGTACTGTACACGTACACACACTGTACAATTGTGCACAACACAGTACAAACACGCTGGACACATGAACACGTATGTACGCTAAAAGTACCTCCACACATACCTTACTGTAATACATATACAGTACGTATACACGTTGATACGCACATACACAGACAACATACAGTATATACACGTACAGTACATGCACACGTATACACTAACACACACGTACACGTGGTTGTGACAGTACCGGTTCACCATTTCACACGTGTTCATTTACACGTGTGCTCGCTGTGTTAAACGTGGCAAAGGGAGGAAAACAAACTCTTTAAGAGCAATAATTGTGCTTTGGTAGACGTGGTGTCGCTGCCCTTGTTGCTGTACTATAGATACACCGCATACTCGCAATTACAGCTCATTATAGCCGTATAACTCAATCCAATCAGCCGTCTGTTTGTCATCCGCGATTTTGCTCGTAACACATTCCTCTCATCCGCACTGTTGCGGATAAAGTTGCGGTTATTGTAACATAGCATACGTGTAGTGTACGGTGTGCGGGGTTCCACCACGGGTGAATTAGCAATTCCCCCAGATCCCTTGTCCACGTTATCTCCTCCACTGACCCTAGACCCAGGATTTAACCGGTTGGATTCCCCTTTTCATTGCCATATGCTTCTCATTGTACATAAATACTAGTGTCGGTTACTGTACCGAGCTTGTATTTAGCTGCTGAGCTGTATGGGTTAAGGGTCAGGGCTATGGTCCAGCTGCTAATCTTAGAGGTTTAAAAGTGTTAGCGTCAGGTGAAATATCAAAAAATAATGTGCTTAAGCAGCGAGTATAATGCAATGTGCAATCGTTACTCATGAAAATATCTCTGTTAGTGATACTTTTTTTTCCCGGGCGCTTGTCTCGCGCTTGGAATGTCAGAATATTGTTTATGGGGGACTGTGCAGTGGAGTAATTCTGCGTATAATCACTACTGTACTGCCCTATTGTATAGTGTGGTGGAGGAAATGGTAAGAGCCTGGAGAAACCCAGTGTGATTGGGAGACATTTAGAATCCAGAGACTGGGGGAAGTTCCGGATGGGGACGCACAATGGCACACGAACATGCCCCCACGTCCCCAATTAAGGTTATGGGGCAGGAACTCCTTTAGGAAATGTGGCCAACCTTTGCAACAACACGTGCCGCATTGCTTGCCATACATACTAATGCTAACTTTAATGCGGTATGTCGATAAGGGCGCAATCAATGCCACAATGTGTAACTCGTAACTCAGTCTGTGCTGCGCCGCGGCCACGTTAATTAAAGACTTAAGCCGAGGCAGTGCTGACAGCACGCGTTCCCCTCACAAACAATTGCGTCTTCGTATTTAGGCGACGATCGCTTTGCAACGCAGCAGCGCACTTTTTCCTGCGTAGAGCGATAGTTAAATGTTACGAATTAATGGTATAAGTTGTGGGGGAAAATGTTTATAAGTCGGTGTCCGGAGGCCGTCCCGCGCGGGAAGTCTAGCGTTGCATAGTTTTCCTGCGGGCAGCCTAGGCTAGGCCCCCGGCTGAAGCCTCGTCCCCGTCCACGGGGACGTCTCGCCCATCCCCCGACCAAAGTCTTTGAACCGGCTACCAGTTGCCAACAGTTATATGGGGCGCTTTAGGACTCGCTGCGTAAAATAAAAATACCATAGTGAAATGGTAGAAAAAAATAAGGATTTTTTTGGCGCCCGTGACCACTACGGGCCTATACGCGCTGCTTAGTTTTATTGCCGGAGCCCTGGCGTAGGCCCTCGGCGGGCGGCTGCCTCTCGCGCCGCACCGCGGTTCGCCCATCCCCCGCGTCCCGGGTGTATAACGCGGCTCCTTCTGCATTGGCGTGAGTAACAAACACCGCTCCCTCACACCGATACATTCATGTTAAACTTTACATTTTACTTCATGATACCGCTAACTTTAGCTCAAAGGCACGCAGTTGTATCAGTGAACGCGGCTTCTTAGCTTAGTGACCGGACTCGAGCAAATTTAAATTAAATAATTGTAAGTCTGAGGTGATAAAACTCGTACTGCCAAACTCACACCAACTCGATAGGTAGGTGATCATCTGTTAAATTTTAGCTAATCGACGTTTTGCTAAATCAGCTCATTGACATTTAAGCGGCGTGCCTTAAGGACTGCTAAGCTCGACATAATGCTAAATTGGTCAAAGCATTCTCAATGCAGCAGCACACCCTCCTCTCTAAAAGGAGTCTTGAGACTCGTGTAAGGCTCTCGTGGTTAAATCAATGGCATCGCTGTGCTAAGCACTAAGAAGGCTCTGCAGTTATTATTTCGGTAACGTGCAATCGCAAACAGAATACAGCACTGTATGTACCCCGTAATAGTCCGCTGCCATTTCGAGCACCAGTAAGTAGTAAGAGGTCGTGCTTTATTTAAAATGTAGGTCAAGCCATAGAGTGGGGCTTGTTTTGTGTGGGACGAGCCAGACCTGTTTTGCCAAATAAATAAATTAAACTAACCAACATTCTGGAGCAATTGAGGAACTGTTATCCCGGTTGGGCTTGAGGTTTCAATGCGGATCGTGAAGGAACCGATTGACTCTTATACGGTTGGCCATAAGAATGTCCTGGGAAGAGGTTGGTTTTTGTCAGAGGATTTAGAAATTTCCAGCAATGGCTCAGGGTTGTAAGTTGGAGATGAGTGCTTCACTGGTTGACAACAGCAGAGCACAATTTGCCAGATACTGGTCAACATTACAGGAGTGATTGTTTTGAATGTTCACAGGTAAATCACATACTGTATACGTTAGCGTGGTGAAATATGGTCAAATAACCCCGAAGACCCACACAGCATAGGAAGGCCCTCATCCAGAAATGGTTTGGCAAAAAGGCTGTACGTCTACAGATCGTCGGTGAGTCTTGATCTGGTTAATGGTTTCAGATAATGTTGAACCGGCCATCTTTTAGTACAGTGCCTACTGTGTGTTAGTGAGGGAGGAGCTGGAGTATTGTGTGAGAGCCCATGCAGACCAGTTGGAAACCTGCACCTCGTTTGTGACCGACCCACCAGGCTGGATTAGATGCACCCATCACGTCTGCCACAGTGACATATATCAGTGTATAATGGTGTCATGTGATTCTGCAATGATCTGTCATGCTGACAGTGTTCAAGCTGGTTGGGTTGTGGCTCATTTGCTAGCGTAGTGGGGCTGGTTCCCAGTTGTGAAATTAAGAGTTCATGTTCTGGCCAGTGTCAATTCAGCCCTATCATCGTCCTTCCTGTGGGGTTCCTAAAATGACTCAGCAGATGTTAGTCATTTTATCAATTTCACTGTTTGGTGCAAGAGCCACCAGTGATTAAGGACTTAAGTCCAAAGTAGTCTCTGCCACAAAACTGCCATTGGAAAAGAGTTAAGTATACTGGCCAGTGCCCGTGTGTGAAAAGGGTCACTTGTGTTTTTGAGCTGATGTCTGAAATTGCCCGTATTGTTTGACTGGAATTAACCAAACAGGCCGAGAAGGATTATTCCTTTTCACATTTCAGTTACGTTCAACCAATAGTAGTCTTTCTTCATCAACACAAGGGCATACGTGGGGCAGACCTGTATAGAACCTAGCATATGGTGGTGATGTTAGCATGAGCAGAGCGGTGACCGATTCCGATCTCCTGGGTATTAAGTCCCACCCATCGCTTGTTGCCGGGGAAACGTGCTGGGAGGAGGACAAGGCAGCATTGAGCTCATTCGCTGTCCCAGCTGAACCTCCTCCGGGTTCACAACAGCTTCCGCTGTGAGCATGTGTTCACAACCGACTCGGGCATAAGGCTCTGAAGTAATGTTGTGGGCCATCAGCTCACGGATAAATCCCGGGGCAGTTTTCATTTTGTCGGTGTCATCGGTGGCGTTCGCCCCGTTATACGTTTGTGTTTCACGCGAACTCCCGATTTTCTAGTGTTTTGGTAAACTGGGAATTTATTTCAGAGTAAGCTCGCTGGCCTAAATGTGGCCATTATCAGCAGATCCCCGGAGAGCCGCCAAATAACGATCAGAATTGTGAATAATAGGGCCCCTGTGTCCAAATGTGATTTGCCAATAAAATGACCCATAATAAGAGCAACATCCTATCACTACTATTATTATCACCAAAACTACCGTCTTTGTAACAATATGCGTTACGTGTACGGTCAGTAACATCATCTATCTTGCGCGGCTTGCGTGCACTTAATTTTGTAAGCCAGACACAAAGCCGGAAAAAGGTGTGAACAAAAGGTGCGGGGCTTTTGGGGATGGGGTTCGGGGAGGATGCAGTTGGGGGGGAAGTGGAGAGATGGGGGCGGGAGGACAGAAAAGGCAGGAAGGGAAAGACATTTTATCTGTGGTTTTTTTTAAGGCGGAAGCGTGCGTGCGAAATTCATGGAGGTGCGCTGGCATTGGCCTGTGTGTGTAAGACAGTGTGTCTGCGTGTGAAAGTGGGCGTGTGAGGGGAGCGGTGGCTCAGCCGTTAGCTCGCCGTACTAGGACCGTGGCCACACCGGTGACGATTGTCTGAAATGGTCCCGGACCTCCCCTAGGTCGACTCGGCCTCAACTGAGGCACGTTTGTCGTACCGCAGGAATCCCGCTGCCAGAGCTTGGAAAACTCACGGGGTATTTTTTTCTGCTGTAATAATAAACATCTGTCTATCTATGCGAGTGGCTGGTACGATGTGTAAATATTGCCACTAGGGAGACAAAAATGACCATGTGTGGTATTGGCCACCCACCCCCTCGTGAGGCATGCTGGCCTTAATAGGTGCTCGCTAACAGCACTTGCCCCAAAATACTGTGTAGCCTACACAGGGGATCTTTGTGTGTGTGTGTGTTTGGAGTGATCTGCTGGTGATGGCGAATGTCAGTGGCGAGTGATATTTGATCCAGTTCTGGACTCCGCATTCACCAACCTCCAGTGACGAGCGTGGTGAAGTATATCGTCAGCAACTGACGATCGTCACGGTGCAGGGAGACCAGCCATCGGAGGTTTTCGGGTGTTACAATGCGACAAATCCAATCAGGGATTGTATTTCAACATCAGGTTGCGTGTGTTATCCCAACCCCACCTGGGCCCCACCACCAGTGACAAAAAAATATCTGCACCGGTTCTGAACAGACTTCGCGGTTCGATCGGGATTAAAATAGGTACGTTCGCGCAGCCTGTGTGCATCACTCGGGCACGGTGTTGGCCAGAGCAGTCCGTGGGTTGCGTTCAAGAGACGGCACGCGCGCCCCGTACGGGGGTCTGTGTGACTGCTTTATGGGCATTTTTTTTGCCTTGTTGACGCGTGTGCGTGCGAGTGGAGCAGTGCACCAGCAAGGTCTCTGGTATGTTTCCTGACCGTGACGCGCAACACCAATAGATTTGTTTATGAGGTTAGGTCATGTGAGAAAAAAGTGTGTAAGTGTAGTGCACCCGTCTTCTTCTTCTTCTTCTCTGCGATTCTTCAAAGCACGATGGTCAGATTCTGGACATCGTTGTCTTTCAGCTCGGCCTCGAAGTGTTTGGTAGAATTCGCAGGCAATACCCAAGTATTACCTGACAGGGATCGCGACGTGAACGCTTCTACCTTGACCCCCAGTGCTCCCGTCGATATGTTGGAAAACGAGCGAGCACACACAGCACTCACTTTAAGCCCCGATGAAGCTGAGTGGAAGTCTCAGCGAAACGTCGGTACCATCTTTTAAGGTGAGTGCTCTGTGTGCTCGCTCGTTTTGCAACATATCGACGGGTGCACTACACTTACACACTTTTTTCACATTACCTAGACTCATAAACAGATCTTCACCATGGATAACATTTGTCATGAAAGCCTACGAGTTAATTTTATCAATAGATTTGACCCGGTCTCAGTCACCCCGAGGTCATCGCCGCGTCCCGTTTGTTGCTGCCGCGGTGGCGTACGCGCATCAGCGGTGACAAAAGTGGCCAGATGTGCGTAGGCGCTTAGTTGCATTTCCCCGTTTGTGCCAGCGCCACACTGTCCTCGATGCACGTACGTGCGCTGCCCTTTTTCAATACAGTTATTGGACCACACTTCGCCGTACTGCAACGGGTGGTATAGGCTCGCGGAGCAATGTTGTAGTGCAGGAAAGCCCGCTGCCTTCCCGCACTGTGTTCCCACGTCTACGCCGGCCTTCGCGGGCAATCGCTAAAAGCTCTTGTCCACACAGCCCCGTCTTGCTGAACCGCTGCCTCTGTGTGTGCGTGATTGATGATGGTGGCGAAGATGATGCGGTTTGCACACGGTGCTACGAACTCCGTGCCCCAGGTTTAATTCCTGTTTGTTGCGCATCTTGTGGTCGGCCTCCACGCTATAGCGAGCAGGCCGGTGCCTTCTACACTCAGCCCGGCAGCGCCTGTTCCCATGGTGGTACTGTACTGTGGTGGCAAATGACATCAGCGCTGGGGAGAGACAAAGGCGAAGGGTGTGTGTGTGTGTGGGCTCGGCGCTGCGGAGCGGTGGCACATTCGTTAACGTGCCGCGCTATGAACCCGGTGATCCGAGTTCGATTCCCGCTCACTGCCACCAACACCGGTGACGATTATCTGAACAGGTCCCGGGTCTCTCCTAGGTGGACTCAGCCTGAGATGAATACCCGGTGCAGCGGTGTGTATAAACGTCGCCACCGGGGAGAAAAATGCGGCCGGGCGTGGGGGTCGCTGGCCGCCCACCCCCTCGTGCGCCGTGCCAGCCTTCACGCGCGGTTCCTCGTCTGCGGCGCTTGCCGCAAAATTCCGCCGAGGCTACACGGGTGATTTTTGTCTTTGGTGCTGCCCCACCACCCCTGCGTGCATATGTGCCCTGCTGCCATTAATAAGCGTTCTTCCCACATAATTCGCCGCCTGTGCGCGTGGCCAGGCCACGTGCCGGCGCGATTGGTCGCCGTGTCGCTGTGCCGCCGCCGCCGCCACCGCGGCCGCCGCGCGTGTGATGCCGCGGGTCACAGCTGATCGCGGGTGCGCTGTAATTAAAACGATGATCCTCGTGGCCTGATGCCGTAAACATATATCGTACCATTAACTCGAAGGCTTTCATGACCAATGTTAGTCATAGTGAGGCTCTGTTTGTGAGTTTAGGTCACGTGAAGGTGTGTAAGTGAAGTGCACCCGTCGATATGCCGGAGCAAACGAAAGAGCACATGCATCACTTGCCTCAAAAGATGGCACCGACGTTTCGCTGGCATTACAGCTAGCATCATCAGGGATATCGCTGATATATATCGACGGGTGCACTTCACTTACACACCTTCACGTGACCTAAACTCACAGAGCCTCACTATGAATCTTTCGTACCGATATAGGTTTTCACGGCTCAATACATGGTGGTTGCTCTTCAGAGCTGTTCTTTCGGAATAATAATAACAATCTACTTTTGTAACGCGCGCATTTTCTCCGGGC
>JAZEWU010000043.1:537907-554533 GCA_036362915.1 Geotria australis | reverse complement strand
CGTGCCGGCACATCACGTCACTGCCTATCACGGCGTGTCGTTAGGGGTGGGTTGGTTAAGAAGTGTTCCAGAACCGGTTCGTACATGCCCGTGGCCGAGGCATCAAACTGGTGCGGGCCTTGCTGCGCGCGGGTCCCACCTTGTCGTGGATGGTGTCGTCGCGCTCCTGCACCTCCTTGCGCAGCACCTGCACGTCGCGCTCCAGGGCGCGCACCACGCCGCGCAGACGCCCCTCCTCGGCCCGCACGCGCTCCACCTCCACCTGCCGCTCCTCCACCTCGCGCTGCAGGCTGGCAAACTGCACAAATAATAATAATTTTACATTTATAACGCGCACATATTCATTCAATGTCGAAGGTATTCATCGACGAGAGAACGACTCAGAGGCGCGAGGAAAGCGAAGAGAGGCGGAGGAGGCAGCTAGGCGGTTTGCCGGCGCCATATTGCCACACACTGCTTCCTATATATAATAATAATATCAATTTATATAGCGCCTTTCACCCGAGGGTCACAAAGCGCTGTTGTTATCGGCCAAATAATTAATGAGTGTTTTTTTTTACAACGGACACGCGTGGGTTTTCACGGCTCGATGTGCGCAAGCTGCTCTTTCGGGATAGCCGTGGCGAGGCATCGTCAGATACGTGGGAGGCGAATTGTTGCGGAGGAGACGAGGAGCAATGCTCGACACGGCTATCACGACAGAGCAGCTCTTGAAAGCAATTTTCGAAATTAAAAATAATTTTACATTTATAACGCGCACATATTAATTCAATGTCAAAGGTAAATTAACAGGTAAACACGTGCATGCACACAGTACGGATACATAACACCGGAATGTAAACAAAACACAGACGCGCGCGTACACATACAGGCACTACGTGTGACGATGTCACTGTTTTAACGTCTCACACGTTTCCATCTCCCAGTATGCCCGTCTCCCCATATCACCGCGACCCAGCATTCTCGTCTTTCCGAACCCCCGTCTCCGCGTCTCCCCCGCGTGGTGGTGGTGGTGGCGGCGATGGTGCCGTGAGCCCGACCTTCTTGCGCATGATGCCGGCCTCCCCCTGCAGGCGCGCGTTTCCGTCGCGCTGGGCGTACAGCTGCTTCTCCAGATCGGTGCGCGACAGCAGCAGCTCGCGGTCCGCGTCCTCCTCCAGCTGCCGGCGAGACTCCTCGTGCGAGCGGTGCTCCGCCCGGCGCGCCTCCTCCACCTGCACGCACACGCAACAAAGATCCCCCGTAGAGCCTTAACAGACTGTTGGGTCAAGTGCTGTTAGCGAGCACCTATGAAGGTCGATACGGCACACGAGGGGATGGGTGACCAGAACCACGCCCGGCTGCCTTTGTCTCCCTAGTGGCGATGTTTACACACCGCACTAGGTACTCATTTGAGGCTAAGTCGACCTAGGGGAGGCCCAGGATCGGTTCAGAAAATCGTCACTGGTGTTGGCGTCACTGGTGTTGGCGAGATTCGAACTCGGGTCGCCGCACACACACGTGTTCGCACACACGCACGTGTGTTCAACAACAACCGCAGTTCGCCACTAAGTGGCGGTGACGTCACCACAGCGCCTGTGCCAGGCCAAGTGCACCTTGAGGCTATTACGCAGAGTGTCGAAGGCTCGCTGACAGGAGGCCACGGAACAGACCCGGGTGCCATTGGTTGCCTGACGCACGTGTGGACACCCAGGGACACACGCATGGACGCACACACAGGGGTACGCACACACGCACGTGTACACAAACACATGGCCTATGTGTACGCTCCCCGTGTCTCCAGTCCGTGTGTCCCGTACGTGCCCTGTGTCTGGTCCCCGTGTCCCGTCCCTGCCGCGTGGCGTGTGGGTGGAGGCGCCACCTGCTTGAGCAGCTGCTGCTGCTCGGCGAGCCGCTGCTCGTAGCCTTGTGCGGCGGAGCGCAGCGCGCGCTCGCGAGCCTCGTCCGCCTCTTGCAGCTGCTGCTCAAACTCGTCCTGCATGCGCTGGGCGCGCACCTGCAGCTCCTGCTGGCGCTCGTACTCCAGCAGCAGCTTCTGGCTGTTACCAGACTCTGCGCGCGGACGCACACAACGACAACAACAACAACCGCCTTTCGCCACTAAGTGGCGGTGACGTCACCACGTCGCCTGTGGCAGGCCATGTGCACCTTGAGGCCACGTGCAGTGTCGAAGGCTCGTCGACAGGAGGTCACGGCACAGACCCAGATGCACACACGCACATCACCAAGTACACGCACATCGCACGCATACCAGTACACCACAAAGGACAAGGATCCCCCGTATAGCCTTAACAGACTGTAGTAGCACCGATGAAGGTTGACACGGCACACGAGGAGGTGGGTGACCAGCACCACGCCCGCACACACACCAACGCATACGCCTACAACTACTACAACCGCCGTTCACCGCTAAGTGGCGGTGTTGTCACAACGGCGCCTGTGCCAGGCCAGGTGCACCTTGAGGCCACGCACGTACACCACACATACACACCGATATTTATACATGCAGGTGTCAGGGACCTGTATGCTGGGTACACAGTGTATAGTGTTCTATATGCAGGGTTCTGGGCACAGGTTGCAAACTGTAAGCAATCACGTTTGCAGAGTGCATGGTGTGGCTATGGGGCACAACGTGCTGGCTGGTATACGGTTCTGTGTGCAGGGCGCTGGTCGTTTGGTGCCGACTGCTGGGCACAGCTGTTGCTGTCCACAGGGTGCGACGGTGGCGGGCGCCGGTTGGCGCCGGGCGGGCACGGGGTGGCAACGCTTTGCCGGGCGGCGGCAGCGGGCGACCACGGGCCTCGTACCGGTGTCGTGCAGCTGCTGCGCATGCCTCTGCGCCAGCTCGGCGATCTCCTGGGCGTGGTGCGCCGCGTCGCGCTCCCGCTCCACCTTCAGCACCTGGTTCTTGGTCTTGAGCGCCTCGATCTCGTGCACGAACTTGTCGGTGAGCTCGCGCACCTTCTCCTGGTAGGTCATGTCGCGCAGCCGCTGCGAGTACTCGCTCTCGCTGCGCACCTCCTCCAGGCGCACGCGCAGGTCCGCCGTCGCCTGCTCCTGCGGGCGCCCGCGCGGGAACCGTTAGCGGCGCCGCGCGGCCGCACGGCGGTGGGTTCACATCCCCGCTCGGGGCTCGACCGGGGCGGTCAATCCGGCGTCGATCGAGCGAGCGCCGTACCGGGTTGGGGGAAATCAACGCTGACGTTCCTGAGTCACAATCCGAGTTATTTCAAATTGTGGCACGTGCGTCGGTCGCTCACGCTCGGCGAAAACGATCTGCAGGCGCGAGACAAGCAGGAAGGCGATCGCACAACAAGCCAGTGCCAACATTTACCCAAGCTTTTCCGGCCTGTACACGTTACGGTGTTATCGGCCGGTTTAACGGACGTCCGCGCAAGCGCGCACCTTGTCCTGCAGGTCGGCCTTGGTGACGAGGATCTCGTCGGAATAGGGGACGTCGCGCTCGCGCCGCAGGCTGCGGCCCTCCTTGTCGGTGAGGCGCCACACGAGCACGCACGCGTCCTCGCCCACCGTCACCACAAATTGCTCGTCATGCGTCACACGCATCTGCGAACGCGCGCGTGCCGCGTGAGCGACACCCTCTCCGTCACAAGACTCACCTTGTCACTCAACCCCAATACCCACCATATCGCAGCGCCCACTCTGTCATTCACTCCGTCACTCAACCACTATAGCCTCTCTGTCACTCAACAGTAATACTCGCTCCATCACAATACTCGCTCCAATCACTCAGCTACAATGCCAACTCAATCACTTACTCCGTCACTCAACCACAACATTCTCAACCACAATAATCACTCCTTCCATCACTCATTGCTATCACTCACTTCTTACTCAACCACATAATCCTCTCCATCACTTATGGTGTCACTCAACCACTATACCCACCCCGTCACTCACTCGGTCTCTCAATCACAACACCCTCGACACGACTCCACCGCTCGTATCGCAACAACTCCCGGGCGGAGACCTTGGTGATGGGCCCGGCGTGGCCCTGGTACTCGAGCCAGTCTCCCGGCGTGGACGTGAGCGGGAAGCGCATCGAGCGCAGGGTCCCCAGCGCGGTGCCGGCGAGCAGCAGGCGCCCCGAGCGCGGCACCAGCACCGCCGTCAGCGCCACGCCGTCCGACTCCACCTCTCGCACAACCTGCCGGATGCGGGGACAGGGCGACACGGGCGACACGGGGGACACGGGGAGACAGTAGAAAAATACCCAGTGAACGTGCAAGCTTTGTACAGGATTCCTGCGACTCAACAAACACGCGAATTGACAAAAATAAAATCTAAAAATAACAAATTAACCAAACAAAATAAATAGCCATTTACACACAGCAATGCACGTAGATGGGGGATAGTGGGTAACAGGGATATGAAACACTGGAACACGGGGACAGGGGAACAGTGGGAGACAAAAAAACAGCGACAAAAAACACGGAGATGTGGAGACAGCAAACACCGGGGTCTGAGAGAAACGGAATTTCGATCCTCTATATGTCCTATACATATGGCAGAATTGACAAATAAAGTTGAATTGAATATGGGAACACGGGGAAGGGGGAACGCGGGAACACGGGAGCGCCGGGCTCGAGGCGCGGACGGCGTCACCTGCGAGTCGGCGATCTCCTTGAGCGTGCGGTCGGAGCCGACGGCGTAGACGGCGGCGCGGGCGTCGGGCGCCACCGCCACGCCCGTGTAGGCGCACGCCTTCACCACGCACTCGGCGTCGCGGCGCCCGCACAGCGGGCTCCACTCGTACACGGCGCCGTCCAGCCCGCACGACACGAGGCGAGCGTCGTCCGCGCTCCACGCCAGCCCCCGCACCTTGCACAGCGCCACCGTCACCACTACCGTCATCGTCACCCTCACTCAACCACAATGCAGTGTGTGGCAATATGGCGCCGGCAAACCGCCTGGCTGCTTCCTCCGCCTCTCTGCGCTTTCCTCGCGCCTCTGAGTCGTTCTCTCGTCGATGAATACCTTCGACATTGAATGAATATGTGCGCGTTATAAATGTAACATTATTATTAATTATTAATGCCCTCTCCGTCGCTCCCTCTGCCGCTCGACTGTAACACCCTCTCCGTCGCTCGTGTGTGTTTGCGTGTGCTCGTGCAGTTTGTGCAGGTCCACGTGTAGTTGTTTAGTGTGTGTGGCCTCAAGTGTGGATGTGGCCGCCCCACCTTTCCACTGTGGCCCTTGAGGTTGGCCACGTTCTCAAACGTGATGCTGGAGAACACCTGGACCACGTTCCCGTTTGCTGCAGCAAACAGGTGTCCCCCGTTACTGAAGCAGCACTGCAAAGACAGGGGCACGGTTACGAAACGAGCACAGACGTAGGAGCATAGTGCAGCACAACACGTAACGAACATCCATAGCGTTGGGTTATGTACCGATTTTCAATGTGTAGTTGTGTCCGGAGGAACTGAATGAGCTGAATGGAAGCCGACGGGCAGCCCATCGACGCAGAACGCCCGTGAATACTTGAAAATAATCCTTTTTCTCCGGAATTGTGTTTCAAAGTTTCGGGGAGCCCTTTGATTAACTTGGCCAATCTTCAATACGGCGTGGTCCCTCGTATCAAATTAACTTTATACTAAACATTCATTCACATCGGATCACCATTAAGAGGGTAGAGTGACCCCCTCCGCTCCCCGTTACGGACGGAGTCAATGGGCGGACACTTTCAACCTGAGCAGGATGGTATTAGTTTTGCTACACAGCCCTCTGCTGCATCCCACAAGAGCACTCTTCAACGCACGGTGCTCGTCCATCCTAGCACCGTGCAGACTCAACCTCGCTTAGCTCGCGAGCTCCGACGCGATCGGGCGGGTCGCGGGTCACTCCGCCGTAACCAACGAAGAGGTGCCGCTCACCTCCTTGCAGGCGCGCACGGGGAAGTCGCGCAGCGGGCGCACGTCGTGCAGCAGCAGCGTGAGCAGCCGCAGCTTGTCGGAGAAGCCGACGAGCACCTGCAGGCCCGACGGGTGCAGCGCCACGCTGTGCGCCTCCTCGGGGAACACGTGGTACAGCTCCAGAGAGCTGCGCCGCAAACGCACGCGGGTACACGCACGCACACGACGACGGTAACGGCAGCCGTTCGCCGCGGCGGTGTAACCGCGGTGCTTGTGCCAGGCTTGGCGCACTTGGAGGCGGCGTGAATAATAATAATAACAATATAATAATAATAATATCAATTTATATAGCGCCTTTCGCCCGAGGGTCACAAAGCGCTGCACAAGGGCCGCGAAGCGGACGGCATGTCAACAACGAAAGAAGAAAACAATAAAAACCAAAGCAACAAAAATAAATAATTAAGACTGCTTCGAATATACTGAAAGGTCGTGAAACTGGCAATCTTAAGAGCGGCAAAAATCTGCCAGCGTCCCCTAAGATGGTCGTCACTTCCTTAAAGACAACCACGGAGGGAGACAGGGAAGTTGTCGAAGGCGCGCCGCTGGGAGGAGGTCACTGGTTCGGTTCTTCCCGTGAAAAAGGCGAAGTGGTCCCGTGCCCGCGGTGCGCCGCGCGTGATGGGGTCGGATCTCACTTGGTCTCGTAGTTCCAGACGCGGAGGGAACGGTCGAGGGAGCAGGTGGCAGCCAGCGGCTTCCTCGCGCACACGTCGAGCCCCGTGATGGTGCTGTGGTGAGGCGGCGGGGACAGCGGCTCCAGCCACGACACTTCACCCTGCAGACGCGCGCACACACATGGGTGCATATTCATGAGAACACACACACACAGAGCGTGGGTACACGTACACAAAAAGACGAGGCCGGGTTGAACGGTGGCGCCGCTGACCCGGGTGATGTCGCTGGCCGACAGCGTGACGCTGTAGAGGCGGTGCTGGTCGGTGGACACCAGCAGCGTCTCCTCGGACGGGCTGAACACCAGCGACGCGACGCCGGGGGCCTCCGGGCCGGCCTCGTCCCCGGCGCCCGTATCCACCGGGACCTACACCCACGCCACAGGCGACACCCAGGCCACACGTGGGAAGAATTAAAATTGTCTCGCCAGACCCCCAGCTTAGCTTAACTTGTAAATATTTAAAAATTGTTAGTATTTAGTTTTTTTTATCCTAGTATTTTTAAACCTTTGTTGTTGTGTTCCAGTCCATGTATATGCCGTCACCGGGGTCTGAGAGAAACGGCATTTCGATCCTCTATATGTCCTGTACTTATGGCAGAATTGACAATAAAGTTGAATTGAATTGAAATTGGTAACCGTTTGGGTTTGGCCACCTTATGATCTGGCTGAATGTTCCACCTACGACACGGCCGAACAAATGCAATGTTAACTCGAAGGCTTTCATGACCAATGTTATTTATAGTGAGGTTCTGTTTGTGAGTTTAGGTCATGTGAAGGTGTGTAAGTGAAGTGCACCCGTCAATATACTGGAGCAAACGAATGACCACATGCATCACTTACCTCAAAAGATGGCACCGACGTTTCGCTGGCATTACAGCTAGCATCATCAGGGACTCATTCGTTTGCTCCGGTATATCGACGGGTGCACTTCACTTACACACCTTCACATGACCTAAACTCACAAACAGAACCTCACTACGAAATGCAATGTTGTTACGCCCACTCTCCGCGATCTGCACTGGATTTCAGGAAGCTTCCGTATCTATTTTTCTTGTATATATTTTAATTTTCGTCAGCAACTCGCATGTTTGTCGTGTCGCAGGAGTCCCGTAAAGAGCTTGCAAGCTCACTGGGTATTTTTCTGCTGTAATAATAAACAAAAATAAACAATAATACATACTGGATATTTTGGCCTATAAAAACTCTGCACGGCTGGTGTTAAGTGCAGTGTTCGCTCGCGTGCCGTGTGTTCTATCGCGTGCGTCGCGCCAGCGTCTCGTTACCTGGAAGGTGCGCGCCAGGCGTAGCGGGTCTCCGCGGGCCTCCCCCGGCTCGAAGAGACACACGGTGCCCGGGCCTGCCGAGCAGGCCACGCCGCGGGCAAACGCACACACGGCCCACACGGGGAAACCCGTCCTGCACTCACACACACACAATCACAATAATATTACACTCGCACATTCATTCATTCTCAGTACCCCATTGATACTGAAAGGGGACGCGGTGAGCCGGAGCCTATCCCGGCAGACACAGGGTGCAAGGCAGGTCTACACCCATGATGGGATTGCCAGTCCATCGCAAGGCACTGGCTGCAATTTAGTCAGCAGGTTAATCAATTTCCCACGCAGACATGGGTGGAACATGCAAACGCCACACAGAAAGGCACCCGAGCCGGATTGGAACCCAGGACCTCCATGCTGTGAGGCGACAGCGTTACTCTCTGCGTCACCGTGCCGCCCCTATTAAGCTTGTTTACTCGGGTCTCATGACTTAATTGATCCGGCCAATTATGTGCAATAGTGGACAATAATTGGGTCATTTGCGGGTAATATTTCAGATTTGCACCATCATGCCGGCACAATGTCCTACTGTAGCAAATGACGTCGCAGGATTTGGAACGTCCACTGTGAAGAAGACAGAGGGTAGTATGTCCCTAACAGCTGCCCTTTCAAGATAGCCGTGTCGAGTGGGCGAGTTGCCAACACCACACCGCACCAGGTACTCATTTGAGGCTGATTTGACTTAGGGGGGAAGTCACAGTACCAATTCAGAAAATCGTCACCGTCGTTGTTGGCCGTGAGCGGGAATCGAACTCGGTTTTGCCGGACTCGTATCTCGGCGCGCTCACCGCCGCGCCACTCCTCACCCCGCAGGCGACTCGACGAGCGTTTCCCCGCGCAGCTCGCCCCCCAGGAAGGTGAGCAGCCGTCCCGAGTCCGTGCCCACGACGACGCGCTCCGGGCCCAGCCACGCGTGGCTCAGGTAGACGGGGGCGTGGGGGTCGACGGCCGCGCGCGTCGCGCCCGCGCCCACGCCGCGCAGCGCCCCCTCCGCGTAGCGGAACAGGCGGAACGCGCCCTGGCCCGTGACGCACGCCAGCCCCGCGTCCTGGGGGCTCAGCGACACCTGCGGAGGGCGGCACGCGGTGATGTGGTGGCACGCGGTGATGAGGCGGCACGCGGTGATGTGGTGGCACGCGGTGATGAGGTGGCAAGGGGTGATGGGTACCATGGGGCGATGGACAGCATGGGGGTCACCATGGCCGGGGTGAGACAGGCAGTGAATGTCGCGCAAATTGGTTCTCGAGCCACAGCCAGGGCCCTTCATACAGCCTGTGGCCACATTAAGCCTACTGCTATCGAGCCGTCGGTGAGAAAGAAGTTCGCTATTCCTGTAATAGTCCGATCTTCATCTCCCTTTTCTTCTACATTACGTAATGAACCAGCCCCGCTCTGACCTCCACCTGTACACACCTGATGGATGGGTCCACCCCCGAGGGGGGCGCTGCGTATGGCCGCCATGAGCCGCCCCTTCTCCCACAGCCAGAGGGTGAGCAGCCAGTCGGGGCCTCCGGCCTGCACGAGCAGCCAGCGCGAGTCGGCCGAGAAGCCCAAGCTCACCACGTCCTGCGGCGGCGGGCCCGTGAGCACGGTCACGGTGCCGGCCGGCACGCTGCCCGCCGCTCCGGGGCCTCCGGGGCCGCCGGGTGGCCCAGCCGCCTGCTGCAGTTGCGCGTCGCCGAGGTTCAGCACCTGACTCGCAGAACAGCACACAGCAAGCAGCACGGCACGCATACGGGTTAGCTTGACACAGATGCTACGTTTCCACTGCAGTTGTAAAGCAGACCCAAGCCGTGCTGGGAGGTGAAAGGTCGCATAAGAAAGAGGAGTGCTCGGCACGGCTATCCCGACGTAGCAGCTTTGGAAAGCAATTCTCATAGATCAAGCCGTGAAAACCTACACCAGTAAGTTTTAACGAGAGTTGTTACATGCTCTTCAAACGTAAGAGCAGGGTCAGGGATGACACCCGAGGTGTTTACCGCGGCCGATGGGCTGACGCTGTGACCTTCAAAATCTTCCCATGCTATGTGGTAGATGCAGCGATGAAAGGTCGGTATTAATGCTTGCACACGGTGATATTAAACAATTGTTAGTATTTTGGTTTTTTCATCCGAGTATTTTTAAACCCTTGTTGTTGTGTTCCAGTCCACGTATATGCCAACACCGGGGTCTGAGAGAAACGGCATTTCGATCCTCTATATGTCCTGGACATATGGCAAAATTGATAATAACATTTAATTGAATTGAAAATCTAGACATCAGAAGGCACGATGGCATCACCACAAACTCAAAACCTCCAACGCCGCGGCTCTATCATACACAGCGGGCAGGTTCCCGTGCCGCTCACGGCGCCACCCTCGCGAGGGTCACCGTCGCCCACCTTGCGGCGCCGCACGGGCTCGGCCTGCAGGTCGTACACCGCGACGGAGGCGGGCGCCGCACGGTTGTCGGCGGCGCCGCCGTCAGCGGGCACCGCGACGCGCGCCGAGCCCAGCGCCAGGAAGCGGCGGTTCGGGCTGAGCGCGAAGGCGCGCCCGGCCGCTTGGATCCTCCCGGTCGGCGCCACCGCGGCCGCCACCCCGCCGCCCACGCCGCCCCGCTCGGGCCCCTGCGTCAGGGTCTGCGTCCGCAGCTCGGCCCCAGCGCCGGCGCTCGCCCGCACCAGCTGGTTGGCGGCGGCGAACACCAGCGTCTGCTCGTCGAGGAAGGCGAAGGACGCGGCGCCGGGACCCGGGGCGCCGGCGAGACCGAACACATGGTGGGCGAGCGCCTGGGCCTGAGACATGGTGGGCGCTGGCGTGGAATCTGGTCACCGTGGGACGAGGAGACCTGCGCACGGACGCATGCACGTGGGACACATCTAATCCATCCACTTTCTAAACGGCTTGTCCTGGTGAGGGTCGCGGTGGCAGCAGTCCAAGGAGGGTGGACCAGACATCCCTTTCCTCAGCAACCGATTCCAGCTCTTCCTGAGGGATTGCCAGGCGTTCCCAGGCCAGCCGAAGGATATAATCCCTCCAGCCCAGCGGTTCTTAACCTTATTGGAGGTACTGAACCCTGCAAGCTTCATCAGTGCATTCACCGAACCCTTCGTAATTGGAAAAATCAAATATGATTTCTTCAAAACATAGGTATATATTTTATTAGTGCACAAAATGAACCATGAATCAGTTGCACACAAAATCACTGTGTTCAAAGAACAAAACCAACAAAAACGGCCCGACATTGCTAGTGTGAACCGGGCTATACTGTGTGTGTCTTGACCCCTGCCGAACCCCTGAGACTGACTCAACGAACCCCTGGGGTTCGATCGAACCCAGGTTAAGAACCACTGCTCCAGCCGAAGGATATAATCCCTGCAGCGTGTCCTGGGTCGGCCTCTAGGGCTCCGCCCAATGGGCCGTGCCTGGTAGACTTCCCGGGGGAGCCTTTAACAGATGCCCGAACCACCTCACCAGATATAATTCACGAGCAGACACAACTCACCACCAGACACCTCACCGCTAAGCTGACACCATTTACCGCTGACACACACTCACTGTACAGTGTACATCCACCATGTAGTGGCGTGTAATATTCCGGTACTGTACCTGCATGAAGCTGGTATTATACTGTGGCTACAAATATTATGTAGCGTGAATGTACGGTCACGTAGTGTGTGTAATATGTGAGGGTGAGTTACTTTAATACCTGTGTATGCTCGTACAGTATACAATACAGCAGTAGTTGCTTGAAACGCGCTGTGTACGTCTAAGCGTAGCGTCATGTACTATGACGAACAGTGCACAGTAATTTAGCGAGTATCTGGTACGCGTATACTATGTGTATTAACACTAACACACTATGTAATGCTGTGTGAGTGTAGACAGGTGTATGTTGTACAAGTGTGTGTATTGTTACTTTATGAGTTGAACCCAGTCGCTGCTTAGTTCCCCGCGTTCTGCGTTACCAAGGAGACTCCCCCACCCCCTTGGTTGTGCACGAATACATTAACGAAGCCGACACGAACAGAATAGTACGCGTGAATGAATGAGAAAAATAGATGTTTATTATTGTTACAGCGGAAAAACACCGAGTGCGATTGTAAGCTCTTTACGGCATTCATGCGACACAAGCACGTGAATTTACAAAACCCGTAAAAATCTAAAATTAACTAATTAACAAACAAAAACATAACCATTAAAAACACAGCATTGCATAGAAGTGACAAAATAAATAAAACGTATAGATATAGTTTTTAAAAACAAGGTATTTCAAACATTTAAAACTGTTAAACATTGCGATGGGTAAACATTATATGCAGCTTATTGCACATTGACGATCACGTGACAACGGCGAGGGAGAGAGGAGGGGAGCGTGAGGGCGGGAGGGGCTGCTCGCGATCATATGACCCGCGAGACCCAATGGCCGGGGATAGAGGGAGGTGTCGATGTTGAGAATCGATGTTTAAAATCGATACTTTGGAATCGCTCGCATAGCCAATCATGTAACAATGGAGCTTTTGCTGCCAGATCGATGCGTATTTTTAATGAAGAAAAAATACCCAGTGAGCTTGAAAGCTCTTTACGCGATTCCTGCGACACAACAAACACGCGAATTGACAAAAAGACAAACTAAAAATCTCTGCAAACTAAGTCAAAACATCACCATTTACGCCGCATTGCACGTAAGTGACCTAGAACAACATTTAAACATTATATTTTTACACGTAAACATCGGCACGTTTGATTTAACGCTCGATTCGAATCGGTGGTGAGAATCGACTGCCGCGAGGATCGTTTCCTCGCGCTTTTGTGGCTGAAATGCGAAGCACAAATCAGATGGAAGGACGTGCCTGCGTCATCGATTACTTTGTACGTCATGGTGTAACGAGCTTACTTCATTACGTTTGCGTCATCGCCGTATGCCAATCCATGTCACACGAATCAGGAAATAATGCGATCACATTACGTTAATTCGCAACACGTGTGCAGTGATTTAATTACACACGTGTTGCAAATACCTGCCATTAGCTCCCTATTTGAGTTTATTATTTAATAACGCTTACCCGGCTCGCCACGAGAGGACGCTATAGTACAAAATGTGGACCCCCGCCTGTTTCATCTTGACGGGATAGAGTATTGCCCCCTCGCACGAGTGGGTTTTCTACGGCTGCTCCGGTTTCCTCTCACAGGTGCACTGTCATTAAATGGGATTATTATTTATTTTTCATTGTTGACATGCCGTTCTCTTCGCGGCCCTTGTGCAGCGCTTTGTGACCCTCGGGTGAAAGGCGCTATATTTAACGCTATTATTATTAAACGCTATTATTATTAAATAGCAGTGCACGCACCACACCCACCCAAACATCACACATGTGAACCACACACTAACCACACATTCGCTAAAAGCACCCCACTCACCAGACAAGAGATTAAACCACGTTACTTATTTATTTTAAAACTAACTTGATTGCTTCAAACAATAAACTATGCAAAACAGCACATCACTTTACAAAATTTACTCTCTTTCTCAAACGTTTAAATTCATTTTGGTCAAAGCAGTGATTCTGATTAAAAAAATAACCACCCTTAGTATTGCTTGTAATTGTGAAAGTGTAAAAATAAACCAAAAGAGAGAGTAAATTTTGTATAAAACTACCTACGCAGGGTATTTCACTTGACCCTACAGTCTGTTAAGGCTATACGGGGGATATTTATACTTTGTGGGAGAGTGAGTGTAGACGACACACAGAAAGGCACTCGACCCGGGATTCGAACCCAGGTCGTCTTGCTGTGAGGCGACAGTGCTACTCACTGCGCCACCGTGCACGATTGCACCATTTCCAGTGCACAAACTCCGTTGCACCTATTCCAGTGCACCACTGTCGGACGCATTTCAATGCACCGATTTCGGGCGCATCAACGCCTCTCTCCCCCCTCCTTTCTCCCCCGCCGTTGGCTCTCGCGGGTCACGTGATCGTCAATTCCGTCAATGTGCTGTATAATTGATGTGGAATATACGAGGTTTAACCCTTTCCGGCAATGAGAAAAAAGTGTTAAGATCTTTTAACACTTAATGGACACATTTTGCAAAGGTTCCTGAATAATGCCTATATTGTTTAACCATTGCAATGTTGAAATGTTTAAACTGTTTAAGCTACCTTATATTTTTAAATATTTAGATAATTATATAGTCACTTATATGCAGTGGTGTGTGTAAATGGTTATATTTTGTTTGGTGAAATTGTTATTTTAATGTTTTTTTGTAAATTCGCGTGTTTGTTGTGTCGCAGGAATCCCGCAAAGAGCTTGCAATCTCACTGGGTATTTTTCTTCTGTAATAATAATAATAAACATCTCAACACCAGTGCAGCGACACCAATGCACCAACTCTACGGCAGGGGTTCCAGTGCACCGACCGCAGACACACCCCCGATCCTTGCTCCGCTCCCCCCGGACCCGTTGCGGTGCACACTGCCCAGTGTACCGACGGCCGCAATAAAACGCGCGGTGCAGTGCAGATGCGGGCAGCAGAGCGGGTGTCCCCGAGCATGGCAGCACGCCGGGGAGTAGCGCGCACCGGGGACACCTAGCGGGGACGCCGTCTCGTCTCTCCCGGGGTCTCTCCTCGCCCGGCTCACCACCTCCACCATCCACCCATCTATCCTCCAACTGCACCCCGAGCCGCCGCTATGAATTACCTGCGGCGGCGGCTGTCGGACAGCGGGTTCGCGGGCAACCTCCCCAACGGGTACCTGTCCGACCTGCAGCGGCCCCAGGGCGCGCCTCCCCCGCCGGGGCCGCCAGGCAAGACCGAGGCCGCGGCCCAGCCGGGTTCGGGCTCCGCGGGCTTCCTCAGTTCGCTGTCGTCGTCCCTCACCCACGCCGTGAAGAGCACCGCGGCCGGCCTGATCGGGGAGTCGGCGGGGTCGCCCGGCGACGAGGCGAAGGCGGCCAGGAAGAAGGTCCTCCTCGTCATTGACGACGGGAGCACGGACTGGTGAGTGGCGGAGCGCGCGCTGAATGTTGATATGCGGCGTTTGGCGGCAGCTGTTTCAGCAGCGATAGATTAATCAGCATCATCAGCCGCCGCTGCTGCTGCTACTGCAAGTGTCACCACGAGCAGCAGCAGCAACAGCCCATAATGCATCGTCATCAGCTGCTGTGGCGTTGGTAGCTTCGGCTGCTGGAGATGCTAGTGCTATCATCAGCAGCTGGGACGCGAGTGCCATCTCCATCATCAGCTGATGCATCATCATCATCAATCATCTGCGGTAGCATCGGCTGTTGCTGATGCTGATATCAGCAGCAGCTGTCATCAGCTTCTTCAAATTGAGCACCGGCTGCGGTAGTGTCATCGGCGTCAGCTGATTGCACTAGCATCAGCATCATGTCCATCATCAGCATCGGCTACTGCAGCAGATTCATCAGCAGCAGGAATGCCATCGGCTGCAGTCGATACAGATGTGTGTTTTTATCCATCCATCGTCAGAAATCGCTTAATCCTGTACAGGGTCGCGGTTAGCCGGTGCCTATCCCTGCAGACGCAGGGCGAAAGGTAGGGCTATAACCAGGATGGGACGCCAGTCCATCACAGGGCACCGGGGACAAATTCGTCCACAGGACAATTAACATATGCAGCAGCATGTCTTTGAACTGTGGGAGGAAACTGGAGTGCCCGGCGAAAACCTACACGTGTTTTTATTACAGCAGAAAATACATCGACATGGTTAATCCGTAGCTGCAGCAGCAGTCACAGCATCGGCAACATTCGATGCTTCATCAGCAGCAGCGGTGGGAATGTTATGAGCGGCGTAATAATCGGCACCAGTATCCGCAGCATCAGCATCATAAAGGGCAGCTCCCGTAACTGCAGCATCAGCATCAACAGCAGGGTTGGTTGATTGTGCAGAATATTTTGCAGCATCAGCGGGTTAATTTGCAAAAACATCCGCAGCAGAAAAATCATAATAATAATCAGCATCATTGCCGTCATGATCAACACCACCACCTTCACCATCACCACTATCACCACCATCGCCACCATCAACCACGCCTGTCCTCGCTGCGGCGGAGACGCCCTGAGCCATGATTTATGAGTCAATGAGGCCGCGTCTCTTCACACTGACTGATGCTTACAGCCTCGCTGGGAGATTTGTGCTGTGCGTGGTGAGAGGTGTGTGTGTGGTTGGTGCGTGTGCGTGCGTGGGTTGGTGCGTGCGTGGGTTGGTCCGTGCGTGGGTGGTGTGTGTGGTTGGTGTGTGCGTGGTGAGAGGTGCATCTGTGAAGCATGTGTTGCGTGTGTTGTCATTTGTGATGAACACGTGTCTTGTTTCTTTATAACACGGTTGCTGGGCACAGGACCAAACGCCCACAACGTCAGACGGCCAGCAACAAACAGCACTATCAAAGATGGAATCGATTTGTAAGACGTGCCTTGAGAGAGATTATGTAAGACCTTGAGGGGGGGGAGGGAAGCAGACGCTGGTGATGAGAGGAAATTACTAAGTGGAGCAGTGCGGGGCGGTAAGTGGGTGAGTGAGTGAGTGGGTGCGTGTGTTGTATCGGATGGCACGACACATTATCTGGTAGAGACCGAGTCCTCAACACGTGTGGAGGAGGACTCAATGAGTGTGTATTGTGTGTGCGTTGTGTAGTGTGTGTCGTGTGTGATGCTGGTGTGGTGTGTGTGCGTAATG
>JAZEWU010000043.1:526514-537826 GCA_036362915.1 Geotria australis | reverse complement strand
CTGAGAATGAATCAAGGCACCATACAGGGGGAACGATTCCATTGCGCCGTGTGGTCAAATTCATTCTAAGAATGAATGCATGGAAATGATCCCACCGTGTGAATGATTGATTGCGTAAGAATGAACGCTAGGTGGGAATGAATTACTGCACGATTGGGATGAATGGTCAGCATGATGCAATGCATGTCTATGAAAGTGAATGAATGCATGATCTGAATGAATGCGTTCGTTATAATATTTGATCAGAATGAATGCATGCATGGTGAGTGTACTTGCGTAAGAATGAATGCACGATGAAATTGAACGATTCAATTTGAATGATACGAATGAATGCTCGATGCTATTGAATGCAGGATGTTGAACGCACGGTGAGGGTTCGTGCATTAGAATCGAAGCATTAGACCGTACGATGGGAATGAATAAAGAATGAACATGAAGGAAAGCATGATAATGAGTGTGTGAGAGGAGCAGTGTGGGTTGGTGAGAGAGCGCTCGCGGAGTGAGGGGTGCGTGGATCTTCTTTGCGATTCTTCGAAGCACGATGGTCAGCCTCTGGACAACGTTGTCTTTCAGCTCGGCCTCGAAGTGTTTGGTAGAATTTGCAGGCAATACCAAGTATTACCTGAGCGTGGATGACGGAGCGCGATGAGGTATCGCGTGAGTGTCGGCGTGAGCTCCCGTTAGCGAGTGTGAGTGAGCAGTTATGAGCAGGAGTGACCGTGTGCGGGTGAGCGTGCGCATTTGAGTGAGCGAGGACCAGTGAGCGGAGAGTGAGGGAGCGTTAATGAGCGAGCGTGGTTGAGAGTGCGTGAGTGAGCGAGTGTGAGCGAACGTATCGCATCACGACCAGCCACTACGAGTCCCTGGCTCCGTGCAACCCGAGCGTGGTTGCTTGGCGACGGGCCCGGCTGCCGTGGCAACCCTGTGATGGCTGCGATAGTTAAGAAGCCGGGCGTCGCGTTCGCCGTGACGACGCCGACCCGCTAATCGCCGTCCATTAAAGAGGCCCTCACCGGCCAAGCCCTGCCGCTCCGCCCAACAGGAGGCCGCTCATTTGTAAACCAAGTCGCCGGCGCATCAAGGTTTTCCAAGCGCGATATTCCATCCCCTATCAGTCCCAGCCTAATTCTGGAGAGGGTCGCAGTGAGCCGGAGCCTATCCCGGCAGACACAGGGCGCAAGGCAGCGCTTTGTGACCTTCGGGTAAAATGCGCTATATAAATTGATATTATTATTATTATATTATTATTATAAAACAAAATAAACAAATCAGCATTGGGGAGACAAAGGTGGCCGGGCATCGTGCTGGCCACGCACCTGCTCGTGTGCTGTAACCGGCATTAAAATAGGTGCTACTCGCTAACAGCGCTTGCCCAAACGGTTTGTGAAAGGCTGCCACAGGGGATCTTTGACTTTGTTGTAGTTTATTAATAATAATAATAGCATTTATAGGTGTGCGTGGGTGTTTATGTACGTATGTGGTATATCATTAAGGAATTATAATTCCCGGTTTGAAGCGTGCGGTTTGAAAAGTCGGCACATATTAGGCGACCTCGTTGTCACAATCTCAGCAGCGCCCCTAATTACACACGTGTGCTGGGCGGTGGTTGTGGTGTCTGTGGAGGTAATGGTGCCCTGGCGTTTCAGAGAGCGTGGGTTATTTAATGAACACGCTGAGTGATTTGAAATGTTTACTAAATTGGATCGCACCGTCTGCCCCGCTCCCAGCGTGGCAGACATGCAGTCCACACAACCCGGGGGCCGCGAATCGCTCTCAAGAGCTCCTCAAGAGTTGCTCTTTCTCAATGGCCGTGTCGAGTGTTCCCCCTCTTTCCTTTGCGATGCTTTGCTTGATGATGCCTTGTGTTAAAACATCAGCTCTGCGGAGATAATAATAATAATAGCATGTATAGAGCACCTTTCACCCGAGGGTCACAAAGCGCTGCACAAGGCTGTGGAGAAAAAGGCATGTCAATAACATCAAGACAGATAAACTGAGAGTCAAGCAATAGCGATAAATTATAGAGATGCAGGCAGCCGGGTTGGGCGCGGTGCTGGTCGCATGACCCGCCTCGCGTACCGTGCTGGCATGGCCTTCGTAGGTGCAACTCGCTAACGGCACTTGCCCCAACAGCCTGTCAAGGCTATATGGGGGATCTTTGTGGTGTGTGTGTGCGCAGGGCGCGTCTCTTTCGAGGGAAGAAGATCCTGCAGGATTATGACATCGTGGTGGAACAGGTGGGAGCATGGGAGGAGGGAGCTAAGCAGGAGTGAACGTAACTTAAATTTCGTACTGAATGCTTCGGCCACTCTCACACCGGTCCTTTCACACCGGTACGCCGGAGCGTACAGGACCGGACCGTAGCGGCTCTGAGTGTTGCCCCGTCGTGCCGGCTCCCCAGGCCGAGTTTGGAGACATCGGGCTGGTGGCGCAGTCCGGCGAGCCGTGCGTCGTCACCGTGAGGCAGGGCCACAACCTCCGCCAGCCCAGCAGGTGAGGCGTCGCCTCCAACGTGGGACCACCTCCACCGTGGGGCCACCTCCACCGTGGGGCCACCTCCACCGTGGGGCCACCTCCACCGTGGGGCCACCTCCACCGTGGGGCGACCTCCACCGTGGGGCCGCCTCTTCATGCAGGCTGCACTTCGAGGCCGAGCTGAAAGACAACGATGTCCAGAAGCTGACCATCGTGCTTCGAAGAATCGCAAAGAAGAAGAAGACCACCCCCTCGTTGGTAGGTGCTGCTTGCTGACAGCACTTGCCCCTGCAGTCTGTTAAATGCTACCTGGGGAACATTTGTCTGTGCGTGCAGGTCGTTTGTGCCGGACTTTGTCCTCATCCGTCAGCACGTGTGTGACGGCGGGCGGGGCCAGGATTTCCGCTCGCTGCTGATTGGCCTGCAGTTTGGGGGGGTGGCCTCGCTCAACTCGCTGTCGTCAATCTACCACTTCTGCGACCGGCCCTGGGTGGTGCGTCTGCAGCCGTATCATCATCATAATCATCATCAGCATCATCATCGTCACCATCATTAGCAGTGTTATCAGCAGCATTGTCTTCAGCAGTGACATCAGCAGCAACAGCACGAGCAGTGCTTTGTGACCCTCGGGTGAAAGGCGCTATATAAATGCTATTATTATTATATCAGCAAAAACATCGCCATCACCAACATCAGCAATATCATCATCATCATCATTCTTGGCATTATCGACAGAGTCATTGGCATATTCAGCAACGTCGACAACATAATTGGCAATATAATCATAGGTGCTCGCTAACAGCACTTGCCCCAACGGTCTGTTAAGGCTTTACGGGGGGGATATTTGGCTTTGTATGTGCTCATGTCTGTTGTACTGTACATCTTTTCTACCCGTCTACACCAACCCACACCGCCACAAGTGTGCCATGTTGGCCACTAACACAACTTGGCCCAACAGGCCTATAAGGCTGTTTAGTCATGGGGCCTTCTACACTTGCGTGTTGTTTATCAGCCTGCGCGCCGGTTTTTTTATATTTTAACCTCGTACAGCGCCTTGCGACCCTCGGGTAAAGTTGCTTAAGAATTGTAAATAGTTGTTTGTCTGTGTGTGTGTCTGTGTGTCTTTGTCTTATGTCTTCTTATTCTTTTCGATTCTTCTAAGCGTGATGGTTATATGACAGTTTCCCATGTCTTTACACAGTTCTTTGCACTTTTATTGAACTCTGCAAGGTCTTTTGAGCTGCAGAGGTTGGGTGGTAGAACGCAGACAAGGCAGTGTGTGTGAGCGTGTGGTGCTATGAGTGAGAAACCTACCATGGCCCTGTGTGTCTGTGTGTGTGTCTGTGACAGTTTGCTCAGCTGATCGGGGTGCGGAGGCAGCTCGGGGGCGACGCGTTCCCCCTCATCACGCAGGCCTTCTACCCAGACCACAGGGCCATGGTAGGTCTCTCACTCATATAGCAACACACGTTCACACACGCTCATAACAACACTGAGACTATAGTCTCGGTGTTGTTATAGAGCAGGGGTGTCCAAACTACAAAACATCAGACCTTCACGTCCTACACTGGCGTAATTTACCTGCATTTGATGATTTTACCAATGTTAGTGCATTAGAAGTGAGGCAGTATACCTCATGTCTAGTGAGTGGCCCAGTCCTTCGTATATTTTTATGTACGTTGCCCTCAGGAAAAAAAGTTTGGACACCCCTGTTATAGAGTATGACCCAGGTTTGACACACACTTGGAACTCTGGATGCGAGGAACTGGAGAGAGGTGGGGGAGCGGGAAGGCAGCCACGTGGTAAGCCAGAGCCAACATTTCCCAGACACTGCGTCTTCTATATATTAACATGTTATTGGTCAAATAGTGAGTGGGTTTTTTTTAGCTATGGCCGGAAACCGGAGTACCCGGTTAAAACCCACGCGGATACAGAGAGAACACACAAAATCCACACAGAAAGGTTCCCGAGCCGGGAATCGAACCCAGAATATTTTATTGGGACGCACGCACGCAAGTACACGGTGTGGCCTGTGTATCCCAGGTGAGCACCCAGGAGCTCCCAGCGGTGGTGAAGATGGGTCACACACATGGTGGCCTCGGCAAGGTAGGCACCTCACCACACTCGCCACACTCTGACCACACTCAGCACACTTGCCACACTCCCACACGTTGACCACACACTGACCACACTGACCACATCCGCCATTCCCTCCCCATCAGCCACAGCTGATGACGACGATGATCATGGATACCATGGGCACATTTTTTTCCAGTATACCAATAATGTAGAATATATAAGGTTTCACTTTTTCTGGCAAAAACGAATGCATTTATTATAGCATCCGTTTGCATGTTTTTTGCCACAAGCATGTGTGGCTGCTTTCAAACTGGAACCTTTGCAAAAAGGTGTCCGTTTAGTGTTTAAGATCTTAACACGTCTCTCATTGCCATAAAAGGTGAAACCTTATATATTCGACATGATGGATACCGGTTGACAGGTTAGGTCAGCTGATGATGTTGCTGGTTGGCAGGTCAGAGCCGTGGCTGGTGATGATGTTATGCAAGCGAGAGCAACTGACGATAGATGACCGATGATGACAGATGTTTATTATTATTATTATCGCAGGAAATACCCAGTGAGCTTGCGAGCTGTTTGCGGGATTCCCGCTGATGCCGGTGACGTGCGATGGCAGGTGCGTGCGGAGAGCCACGGCGGCCTGCAGGAGCTGCCGGGCCTGCTGTCGCTCGTGCGAGCCTACGCGACGGCCGAGCCCTACCTGGAGGCCAAGTACGACGTGCTGGTCTACAAGATCGGCACGGCCTACCGCGCGTTCATGTGAGCGCCGCTCACAACTCGACCCCGAACACCAACACAACCCCAAGCACTACCTCTGACGCTAACATGGCCACTAACCCTGAACACCAACACTACCCCTACCCATAACACTGCCCGTAAACCTACTGCACGTTTATGTAAGCACAGCCCCTAACCCCTAACCCCAGCCCCACCGCTAACCCTAGCCGTAACCCTAGCGCTCCTCCTAACCCTACAGCTAAACCCTAACGCTAACCATACGCCTGCAATGCATGCATTGTCTCTTAACACTACCCCTAGCACTGCTCCACCCTTAACACTACCCCTACCGCTAACACTAACCGTGCCGCGTGCAGGAGGACATCCATGTCGGGCAGCTGGAAATCGAACACAGGATCCGCCATGGTGCAGCAGATCGCCATGACCGACAGGTGACGCGCGGGAGACTCGCGGAGACACGCGGACACACAGAGGGGGACACGCGGAGAGACACGGAGGGGGACGCACGCACGGAGACGCAGAGACGGGCAGCGGGACACACGTCTCTGCGTCTTGTTAAATATACGTGGGCGGACAGGGGCGCGCGTGGACGCCACACGGGCACGGCCAACGTCGGTGAATAATATCCGAAGCTGTCCTGGGTCCCCCCCCCAGGTCGACTCAACCTTAAAAAAAACACTCATAAATTATTTGGCCGATAACATCATAATATATAGGAAGCAGTGTGTGGCAATATGGCACCGGCAACACCGCCTGGCTGCCTCCTCCGCCTCTCTGCACTCTTCTCGCGCCTCTGAGTCGTTCTCTCGTCGAATGAGTACCTTTGACAGTGAATGAATATGTGCGCGTTCTAAATGTAAAATTATTATTATTAAATTACTACCTTGCGGTTACGTGTCCAAAACCATCAGCAATGGGGAGACGATGGCTACAGGCGGACTGCCTCCCCGTAGGCGCCGCTCGCTATTACTACAGCACTCGCCCCCCTGGGCCTGTGTGGGCTACACAGGGGAGCCGTGTCTGTGCGTGGCGGCGCAGGTACCGCGTGTGGGTGGACGCGTGCGCCCAGCTGTTTGGCGGCCTGCACGTGTGCGCCGTCAAGGCCGTGCACGCCAAGGACGGACGCGACTACATCATCGACGTGAGTGCCGTCACCACCACCACCGCCACCGTCATCGTAACCACAGCGTCGTCATCCTCACCGTCCTATCGCCGCCACCACGACACCACCGCTATGTTGTGGACATGTGTGTGACCCCGCGACACCGTGACCCCGGCGGGCAGGTGATGGACGGCTCGGTGCCGCTGGTCGGGGAGACGCGCGAGGAGGACGAGCGGCTGATCGCGCAGCTCGTCACCTCGTCGTGGGAGGCGCTGCTCGCCCACCAGCGCTCGCAGGCTGAGGTGAGGGCGACGCCATCGTCGTCACCACCATCACCTTCACCACCATCATCGTCATCATCGTCACCATCACCACCGTCACCATCAAAGATAAAGACAACGATCCCCCGTATAGCCTTAACAGACTGTTGGGGCAAGCGCCATTAGCGAGCACCTGTGAAGGTCGACACGGCACACGAGGGGGTGGGTGACAAGCACCACGCCCGGCCGCCTTTGTCTCCCTAGCGGCGATGTTTACACACCACACTAGGTACTCATTTGAGGCTGAGTCGACCTAGGGGAGGCCCAGGACCCGGTTCAGAAAATCGTCACTGGTGTTGGTGGCCGTGAGCGGGATTCGAACTCGGGGTCGCCAGATTCGTAGCCCAGTGCGTTGACCACTGGGCTCCCGCTCCCCATTACCACCGTCACCATCACCACCGTACGCACAAACGCTTGCTCGGTTTCACGTAGATTACAATTGTCATCCTAACGATGTGCCGCGTGACGCGGCCGATCACGTTGCAGGCCAGCAGCGTAGAAGGCGAGGAAGACCCGAAACCTCCGGCGCAGGGCTGCCTGCAGTACATCCTGGACTGTAACGGTGAGCTCCCCAGCCTCCCCGCCGACCCGCCGCCCGGCTCCAAACCTCGCTGTTCCCTCCACCGCTTCGCTGCCCTTTCCGTCCCTTCTGACGAGCTTCTGGCCCTTTCTGCCCTCAGGGTCACAGGGCACGACAGACGCCGATAAGGCCGGGCAGCAGCAGCAGCAGCAGCAGCGGGTACAGGCGGCACAGCCACAACCGTCAGGTCAGCCGCCACCGAAACCGCAGCCGCAACCCGCGCAGCCGCAACAGAAGCCGCCGTCTCAGGCGGTGCAGCCGCAGTCGAAGCCACAGGCGCAGCCCGGACAACCGCAAGCAAAACCACAACAACAACAACAGCAGCCTGGCCAGCCACAACCGAAACCGCAAGGACAGGCAGGGCAGCCGCAACAGCAACAGCCGGGGCAACCGCAGCCGAAGCCACAACAGCAGCCCGGGACGGCACAACCGAAACCGCAACCGCAGGCCGGGCAGCCGCAACCAAAGCCGCAGTCGTCACCACCGGCACAACCGAAGCCACAACCGCAGCCACAACCGCAAACTCAGCCGCAGCAACAGGCGGCGGCACCGCAGCCGAAACCGCAAGCGCAGCTTGGGCAGGGGCAGCCCAAACTACAGCCCGTGGGCCACTCCACACAGCCGCCTGCCAGGTGAGGCCACGTGCGGTGGTACGGGCGGCCACGGTGCCGCAGTGGTAATACTCGCGCCCAGCGGCAACAAGCGCCTGCGTTCGAGTCCGGACTTGGGTGCCTTTCTGTGTGACGTTTGCGTGCTCTCTCCGTGTCCGCGTGGGTACCCCGCTTTTCTTCCCATATTAAAAAACAAAAACGGTTTGGCCGGTAACATCTTAATTGCAGGACGCAGTGTCTGGCAAATGTTGGTCCCGGATTACTGCGTAGCTGCCATTGCCCCTCTCTGCGGTTCCTCTGAGTCGTGCTCTCTCTGTCTTCGAGAGTGAACGAATATGCGTGGTGCATTATTATAAGTGGTAGATTATTATAATTATTTTTACCGTGTGAGTTGTGGTTGTAGTGTTGCTGTTGCGTTGCCGTGTTGCGGACCGACCGCGATTTGTGTTGTGTGTGTGCTTTAGTGTTGCTGTGCGTTAAAGTGTAATGCGTCACGCTTGCGTAATGCGTGAAGTGTGTCACAGTGTGCGGCCGGGCGTGGTGCTAGTCACTCACCGCCTCGTGTGCCGTGCTGGCCGTTCTAGTTGCTCCTCACTAACAGCACTTGACCCTACAGTCTGTTTAAGCTATATAGGGGATCTTTGCCTTTGTCTCGTCTGTTATTGAGCAATGTTTCACCCATCCTGGATATCCCCAGGGTCAGCGACTTAGCTTTAAACGAGAACATGGGACCCAAGTACAAAGAATGCTCGTAAAGTATGCGGCACGCTGCGTTTGTACTGCGCTTCTAAACGCCGTAGGGTGAGAGACGATTTTTATTGGATCGTAAATCTAAGGCGCGTGGTGATAGTTGCTAGGGTATTGCGTCATCACTCCCGCTGCTCTAGCCAATCGGCTGCCGGGAGGACATCGCCACGCGACTTGACCACCGCGACTTGACCACCGCGACATGACCCGTGCAACATGGCCGCTGCGATGTCACCCAGGAAATACGGCCGCCGCGACGTCACGACTCCGCGCATTTTGACCGATTTGTGGCAGAGGCAGCGCCGTGACTCTCGTTCCTTGCAGGCCGGTGGTCGTACAGCAGCAGAGGCCGCAGGACGGGACCCGCCCGGAGCCCCCCCAGGCCCGTGCCCCGGGACAGGCGGCCCAAAAGTGGAAGGCCGTGGGGGGCGTGGGCGCCGCCGGCGGCGGCGGCACCGCGCCGGCGGCGGCGGCCGGCGGCGGCCGGGGCCCCCAGCCCAGGACCCAGGGGGAGGGTTCGAGCCCGCCACCGCGAGCGCCGCAGTCGGGCGGTGGCGCCGCCCCGTCGTCCGGCGCGGCCCCCCACCGGCCGCCGGGGGAGGGGGGGCCGGTGGCGCAACAGGCGGCCGGCGGAGGGCAACCGCAAACGGCGGCGCAGCAACCGGCGGGAGGGCCGCGGCGGGCGGCGGGGGGGCCGCAGGCCGCCGGGCCCACCGCCGGCCTCGAGGGGAGCGACCCCGCCGCGAGCCGGCGCTTCGTGGGCGACGGCGCTCCGTCCGAGAAGCAGATGGCGCTGCAGCAGCAGCAGCAGCAGCAGGGGGCGGGGCTGGCTGGAGGGCAGCAGGGCAGCCGCGCGGCGCCGACCGTGGGTCAGAGGTCACGCGCGCAGTCCCACTCGGAGCATGCGGGGTCGCCCGCCCCGCAGTGGAGCGGGGTCAGGCAGGGGTCGGCGCCGGGGCCGGCGTCGGCTCCGGGATCGGTTCCGGGATCGGTTCCGGGGTCGGCTCCGGGGTCGGCGCCGGGGTCAGGCCCGGGGTCGCCACAGCACCAGAGGTCGGCGGGCGGACCCGGCTCCCCGCAGCAGGGCAAAGGTCGCAGCCGGTCGGTGCAGGGGGCGGCACCGGCTGACGCGGCTTCGCCGGCGCCGGCCTCGCCCCCGCAGCAGCATCAGAAGCAGCGGGCAGAGAGCATGGGCTCGGACAGACGCGGTGACCCCGTCAGGGCACCGTCCCCACAGCAGCAGCAGCAGTCACCGGTCGCACAAGCCAAGCAGCAGCAGCAGCCGCTGCCTCAAGCGCCGGCTCAGGGGAGGCCGACCTGGGCCGTGCAGGAAGCGGCGACTCGAGCCGGGACGGTCGGAGAGCAGCGCGCGGCCGCCCCGCCGCCAGACCAGCAGCAGCACGGCCAGGCCCCACTCTACCAACATGAGCAGGACACTCGTCAGCAGCAGCAGGAGCATCATCATCATCAGCAGCAGCCGACCGCGAGCGAGCAGCAAACCACCCAGGGCCTCAACCGGGCCAAAGGTCCGTCACCACAGGCGTCCCCGCCTCCGCACCAGGCCCGAGAGAGGCCGCAGTCCGGCGCGCTCGGCCAGCGGCGGTGGCCGCCCGAGCAGGGCCCGGGCGCGGGGCCCGTCCCGCCGCCGCAGCAGCAGCCCGTGGCGAGCCCGAGGGGGGGCCCCGCCGCCGAGGCCCCGTCCGGCCCCCAGGCCCGGCCGCGGGGGCCCTCCGCCCATCCGTCCCCTCCGCCGCAGCAGCGGGCGCCCGGAGAGCGGCCCCGCGGGCCCCCACCGCCGCTGCAGCCCAAGCCGGCCGAGCTGGCCGCCAGGCCCGAACAGGGCCCGCCCGCGGCGGGGGCGCCGGAGCGGGGCCCGCCCAGGGGCCAGGCGGGCCAGCCCCGTCCCGCGGAGGGCGGCGGCGAGGCCCAGGGTAGGCCGCGTCTGCCGCCGAAGCCCAGCGATCTGGCCGCTCAGCCGCCGTCGCCTCGGCCCCAGCAGAAGGCCGTCGGGTACGCGGCGGCGGCGGCGGCGGCGCCGCCTCGGCAGCCGCAGCAGCAGCAGCAGCAGCAGCAGCAGGGATTCTCGCAGCTGCAGCAGAGGCCCGTGGCGACCCCAAAGCCGCAGGGGTCCCCCTCCTCCTCGGCGTCGTCGTCGCCGGTGCCCGCACAGCGGCCGCGCAACCCGTCGGTGTCTCCGGATCACCAGCGGGGCCCCGCCGGGAGGGCCCCGGCCACGCAGGCCGCCGCGGCCGCGGCCCAGGCGCAACCGCCGCCGGCAGCGACGACGCCGCCGCCGCCGTCGCAGCAGCAGCATCAGCAGGACTTTGCGCGCCAGCCGCTGAGGTGAGTGGGAAGCGGCGGGCCGCTTGGCGCAGGTGAGATGCGCGCTGTGCGACCTTTGGACGAACGGCGCTTTAAACATAGAAATTGTCGGCCGTCTGTCGTATTGGACGGTGACTGCGAAGGAGGGAAGTTTAACGCTCGTGAGCTCGGCCGAGACCAGCGTTTGAAACGAAGCCTCTGTGGCAGTTCAGAGGGCTGCTCGATGTTATTGTGCCGGTGGATGCGGTGCTGTTGACGTTTAAAGGCTACACGGGGGGGGGGTCTTTGTCTCTCGTGTGCGCAGCTCATCTGGCGATCCCGCGTCGGGCCAGGAGCAG
>JAZEWU010000043.1:507366-520611 GCA_036362915.1 Geotria australis | reverse complement strand
CTCTATTCTCCTTCGCGACGTTTCGCCTGCCACGTTGGAGCCTGAAGACGTCTACAATGTGGGAGGCGAAACGTCGCGAAGGATAGGAGACGAACGCCGGTCACGGACGTCGTGAGAGACCGGCGCTCCTTGCCGGCTTATCGGTGGTGGGTCTAATCATTGACGAGGAGACTCCGGGCTTCCAGCCAGGGAGGATCTACCTGCACACCTCCCCCATTCGCCAATACCACCCCCCTCACACCCTCCTCACCCCCCTACCCCAGCCAGCACACCTGAAGGCGGAAGCGCCTGTCAGCCACAGAAACCAGGAAGACGCCTCGGAGCCTCGGATGGCAGGTGTGTGTCATGTGTGTCATTTCGTGTGTCGGGTCTGTCGGCTGGATATTTGCGGCAGGTGTGCGTCCCAGGTCTGTGGCAGAAGAGTGTCGTGCGCGTATCGGGCGAGTGTGCCACGTTTGTGCCAGGTGTTTGTCAGGTGTGTTGCGTGCGTCAGCGAGGCGCGTTTGAGGTGTTATCCAGGTGTGTATCCCGCCAGGTGTGTGATGGAATGAGATGTCGTCGTTGGTGTGCGTGATGGCGGTGTGTAATCGTGTGTGTGATGGTGTGGGGAGCGGTAGCCCGGTGGTTAACGCGCTGGGCTACGAATCTGGCGACCCGAGTTCGAATCCCGCTCACGGCCAACACCCAGTGACGATTTTCTGAACCGGTCCTGGGCCTCCCCTAGGTCGACTCAACCTCAAATGAGTACCTAGTGCAGTGTGTAAACATTGCCACTAGGGAGACAAAGGCGGCCGGGCGTGGTGCTGGTCACCCACCCCTTCGTGTGCCGTGTCGACCTTCATAGGTGCTCGCTAACAGCACTTGCCCCTACAGTCTGTTAGGCTATACGAGGGATCTTTGTCTTGATGTTGTGATGGGGTGTGTGGGGAGAGGTGACGCATAGCTAGCGCCACGCTCCGAACCCGGTCACTCGAGTTCGATTCCCGCTCACGGCCAACACCAGTGACGATTTTCTGAACCGGTACTGGGCCAGCCTTAAATGAGGACTTGGTGCGGAGTGTAAACATCGCCACTAGGGAGATAAAGTTCGCCGGGCTTGGTGCTGGCCACCCACCATGTGCCGTGCTGGCCTTCATAGGTGCTCGCTATCAGCGCTTGCCTGACAGGTCTGTTAAGGCTATACGGGGGATCTTTGTCTTTGTGTGTTGGTGTGGAGGAGGTTCGTGAAAGACGCAGTCGCCCTCCAGCAACAACAGAGCGCGGACGAGCGACGCTCACAACAACGAGCGGAGCGCCGGGCGGATAAAACGGAGCAAGCTGGCACGGTGGGAAGCACGGGTGGTGTCCCCTGTCAATCGTCGAAACTGGGGAAACTCATGGCGGCTGGGTCTGCCTCGTGACCTCCGGACGGGATCGGATCACACGTCACGTGACGGCCTCGAGGCGCACCTAGCCTGGCACAAGCGCCCGGCGGGCGTGATGAACGTGATGGTGCCGATGGGAAGGAATCCACCACACACACGAGACGCCGGCTCCCACACCTCCCCCGCGCCATGGGCCAGTGAGTAGCGACGCCACTCACAGGCGCTCACCTTCACTCACCGGCGCTTACAACTACACACAGCCTATCCTGGCAGACACTGGGCGGAAGGCAGGGCTATACCCTGTATGGGACGTCAGTCCACCAACAAGGCACCGGGGGCTATTTCCTCTGCAGGCCACATGTGATTTGTCGTTAACGTGCGTGTCGTGGGGAGCAGGGGTGGCGTCGATGCCCGAGGCTTGTGGGGTGGAGGCCCAGGCCCCGGGTGGCCCACCGCCAGGGCCTGCTGTGGTGGCCCCCCCGGGCCCCGGGGCGGTGGGCCCCTCTGAGGTCGTGGAGTGCCGCGTGTGCGGGGATCGGGCCTCAGGATTCCACTACGGCCTCCACGCCTGCGAGGGCTGCAAGGTACGGCCAGGACGAGCTGCTGCTGGTGATCTTCTTTTCGATTCTTCGAAGCGTGATGGTTATACGACAGTTTCCCATTTCTTTACACAGTTCTTTTTATTGAACTCTGCAAGGTCTTTTGAGCTGCAGAGGTTGTGTAGTAGAGTGCTGGTGATGTGTAGCGAGGGATGATGATGTGTGGTGACGCGTGATGATGGGAGATCACCGGAGGCGTCGCGACGTCGTGAGACTCGCTCTCCGTCGCTGCTCTTTCGGGATAGCAGCCGTGTCACGGAGCGTTCCTCCTCCCTCCTTCGCGACGTTTCGCCTCCCACGTTGGAGGCATCGTCGTGCTAATTCATGGGTTGAGATGAAAGTTGTGCTTTTACGTTTGTAGCTCACGCGGGTGTGCTTGTGATGTTCGGATGCGATGTGGGTGTCGGCAGATGTTATCTGCACTCGTCCGGTACACAGGGGCACATGGGTTCAAACCGGCACCCTGGCGGTGCCCGCTGTGTGGAGTCCGCGTGTTCTCTCTCCCCGTGGGGGCCGCGCGGCCCGGTGCTCCGGGTTGCTCCGGCATTGCCCTCCTCCTCCTCCTCGTTCATCGTACGCGATTTGGCTGCTGCTAGAAATTCCCACGTGTGGTGATGATCTCAGCGATTTCGAGAGTAAGCTATCGTGTGTGTGGTCAGGGCGCATCTGAGCAACGAACTCAGCTCAGTGAGACCTTCACCTGCGGTGTGCGCCATGGCATCATCCCAGCGGACTTGTGGGCGCTGTGACGTTTGCAATCACCGTGTGTTGTGGACTGGCGCCCCATCATCGGTATGGCCCTGCCTTGCCCCCCTGTACGGTCATGTTTCCGTCGTCCCGACGTCGCCAGGGCTTCTTCCGCCGCACGCTGCGCCTCTCGCTGGTGTACCCGCGCTGCGCACGCGTCTGCACCGTGGACAAGAGCACCCGCAACAACTGCCAGTACTGCCGCTACCACAAGTGCGTCCGGCTCGGCATGTCGCGCGACGGTGGGTGGCACACCTATGTGTGTGTGTGTGGTACACGTCGGGGCGTAGCGTGGGTGGGACCACCGGGGCGGTTGCTCCCCGGGCGCAAACTTCTTAGGAGGCGCAACATTTCAAAATAAAATTAAAATGAAGTAGGAATAATAAATACAAAATAGAGTAAAAATAACTAATACAAATGTATCCGAGATCTACAATGAGCAATACTGTCAATTGATAGATATTTCATTGCAGATATCAATATTGTTATTGAAAAATGTGCACAAATTTAAACCTGGCCTGGCACAGGCGCCGTGGTGACGTCACCGCCACTTATTGGCGAACGGCGGAACTTGTTGTACACGTGTGCGTGTGGGTGTGCGTGTGTGAGATCTTTGTGTACCGAATGTGTCAGGACCGGATTATCCGGAACACGCGGAATGTCTCGGGTGACTGTCACGTGCTCCCCTCCACATCCCCCGCCCAGCCGGCTCACATTACACATACTCCAAAGATTCGTCCATCACGCCACCACATCAAACGCAAAGAGCCCCCGTACAGCCTCAACAGACTGTAGGGGCAAGTGCTGTTAGCGAGAGCACCTTTAAAGGCCAGCATGGCACACGAGCGGGTGGGTGGCCGGCACCACACGCGGCCCCTTATGGCGATGTTTAGACACCGCACCAGGTATGAGGGTACTGGGTCGGAATGCTCCGTAATCGAAAATGTTATCTGTACCAACACCAAAGCTTTTCACGCATAAATTGTTGCTTTACTTCCCATTTATTGATGACTATTGTAAGACGTCAGCGAGCCGGCAGCAGTAATATTCCCAAAAATACATCAAGAAGAAATTCCAGGTGGAAGCGGGCACGTCAGCGGAAAACGTCAACAAGACACGTCGGAAGACCGTGTCGCGCGGTTGGAACAAGATAGCCCGTGGGGCGCGGGCGACTCTGCCACTAACAATAACAACAGCATTGCTGCGTGGCACGGTTGCCGACTCCGTGTGCCCACAGCGATCCGGTTTGGCCGCATGCCACCCAGCGAGCGTGACCGCATCCTGGCCGAGACGGCGCCGGAGCCGAACGGCGGCGGAACCAGCAGCAGCAGCAGCGAGCAGAGCTCCCCTGCCCCGGCCGACGACGGGGAAGAGGCCCTGGCGGCCCTGGCGGCCCACGTGCAGGCCGCATACCGACGCAACTTCCCGCTCACCAAGGCCAAGGTGGAGGAGATCCTCAGGGACATAAAGTCGCAGGTGTGTGAGACGCGCGCGGTTTGTCCGGACACGCGGTGCCGCCGCTCGCTGCTGGGGGTCGCCCTAGGCGTCCCCGGTGTCGGAGCCCGCGGAGCTCGGTGGAGTTGGTTGTTGGTAGCGGATCGGCCATTGCCTGCCGCCGCCCGTGTGCTGACGGCCGCCTGTCGCGCCTCTCGACAACGTTCCTTGGCGGTCGATTCTGTGGTAGTTTATTCGCGCGAGGATGGATTTGTGTGTGATTCCAGGCGAGACCAGGTGTGGAAAGTCGCTTACATTTCTTATCGGGACCGTCTCATCGCAACCATCCCTTCCCACCTGTGCCCCCACCTGTACCGTACTGAATGCTTCGACCCACTTTCTTACCGATACGCTGGACCGTGCCAGCTTACTTTCACCTCTGGGCGAGAGCTAAGTGGGCGGCCGATAACTATTTGGGCGGGAAATGGCGGCGGCGTGTGAACTTCGGGCCTCCTGCGCCCAGCAGTCAGCTGGCCATCCCCGGCCCTCTCAGCTCGCGCGGCTCCGCATACACGGTCGTGCTGAGACACAGAGACGCGCCGCAGTCACGGTTTGCATTCGCAGTTCAGCAAATTCATGTCACGGATTTTGGCAGCGCCGCGTGGTTTCCTCGTTACTGATAAGATCGGTAGACGCAAGGGGATCGTGTATTTTCCGTCAGCTACGTCGCATTCCCAACCACCATTCACTACAGACCCGCCACCCACCACCAATCACCCACCATCACCCACCATCACCACCCACCCATGATGGCAGCAGCAGTGTGTTCTGGAACTCGAAGCCACTGTGGAGGTTAGCAGAGAGAGAGTTCATGCATGTTTGCTGTTCCTCCTCCGTTGAAGGAACGCAGACAGCGGTGGTTTACTATACTGTCGAGTGCCGGTCGCATGGCCACAGTAACACTACTGTGGCTTGTCTTTAATGTGTCTCTATGTATCTCTGTGGGTCACGATGCATCCCTATGCATCTGTATGTGTCCCTAGGTTTACTACACGCTCCCATAGTTTGGGTGGCATGGCCGCAGTTGCACTGTTCGGGCTTGTGTCGCTAATTTCCCATCAGTCAGTTTTTCCTTACGCTGAAAGGAAGCTCTTTTTTACAGTTGTGCAGCGGGGAGGGCTAAGCAAGTTACGTCTCAGGGCACCGGGGGTAATTTAGTCAGGAGAAGGCCTATCGGGCTGCTGATGTTCTGATGCGGTCGATGGCTCCACCGCCAGTGTATTTGAGGAGGTGGACTGTTCGAGACAGGAGGCGTGATGAATGAGGAGCTGTTAATTCACGGCGTCCGCGTTGCTCCACTCTGGTCGCACAGCAGCAGTGTTTCCTCCAGACCTGGGTTAGATTCTAGGCTGGTGGACAGAACCAGCAGACTGGTCCCGCGACGGGGACTCGAGGCGGCATCGTGACGAGGCGACAATTGTCGGTCACAGTGAGCGCCGGGATGAAACCCGCCGACTCACCGCGGTGGGTGATCCTCCCCTCCCTCCCGTTGTTGCTGGAGACCGCCTTGCACGCACACCAAGACAAACGATTCCCCCACGTGATAGCCTTGATAATAATATACGCTGCCCTTTCGTGCACAGTAACAGAAAGGTATCCATCAGTTCCAGCTGTATGTTCATTTCCAGTATAAACGTATATGAGGTATTTTAAGGCTATTGGACGAGTTTTGCCGTTGTTACAAATAAAGTATAAGATACAACGTTTGTACCCTTACCGGCAATAAGAACACAGTGTTAAGATGTTTTAACACCAAGTGAACACCTGTTTACAAAGGTTCCAACGTGCAGGTAGCCACACATACTTGTGGCATAACCATGCAAAAATAAATGCGTCGCAATGCACTGTCCTTCAAGCTTATTGGCCAACACACGACGGCTTTCTTTGTAGCCTAGACGTGGTAAAAGCCAGTTTCCGCCACAAGGCGGACACTCTATATGGCCAATACGCTTGAAGGACAGTGCATTGCGACTCATTTATTTTTGCATGGAAATGCCACAAGTATGTGTGGCTACTTGCACGTTGGAACCTTTGTAAAAAGGTGTTCACTTGGTGTTTAAACATCTTAACACTGTGTTCTTATTGCCGGTAAGGGTAAAAACGTTGTATTTTATAATTTATTTATGAGGTATTTTTTTCAAAGAATCTGTAACTGATCAACACTCCAAAGTTTAGAAATAAACGATTTCACTTGTTGTATTATTAAGCTGTTTGGGCCCAGTACTCGGGTCTCAATCCGGCTTATGTACTGTGAGGTTACTCAGTCGTGTATGCCTCTACCCAGGCGTTTCACGTCCACACAAAGGCTAAATATCAACAGCACCGGTCTTTAAAACTGCTACTCGCGAATAGCACTTGACCATGAAGTCTGTTAGGGCGACACGGGGGATCTTTGTGTTGTGTGAGTGCGGGCAGCGGGAAGGGGTGCTCGCACTGTTCTACAAACCCGGCGACCCGAGATCTTTGTCTCTGCCCGTGTGTGATATTTGTTGGTGTGTATGTGTGTGGCTGCGTGTGTGGTGTGTATGTGTGTGGCGAAAGACGGTTGTTGTTTATGTTATGTGTGCGTGGACCCGGCGACCTCAGTTCAATTCCTGCTCACGGCTAATAGCGACAATTATCTCAACTGGTCCTGGGCCTCACCTAGGTCGTCCTAGCCTTCAAATAAAGTGCCTGGTGTGATGTGTAACAACTTCCCCGCTGGGGAGACAGAGGCAGCCGGGCGGGTGGCGCTGGTCACCTTGCCCATTGTGTGCCGTGCTGGCCTTTACGCGTGCTGCTCGCGAACAGTACTTGACCCTACAGTCTAAGGCTATACGGGGGGGGGGATCTTAGTCTTTTTGTGCCTGCACTTGGGCCCGACGGTCTGCTCGAGTTAGAGGCGACAAGCACGGGATGTTTATGTTCGGTGTGGCCAGCCGGTGTCCATCATCAACGACATGGAGTCCCTCGTCGAGTTCGGGAAAAGCTTCGGCATCGCGCAGCTGTGGGCGCCGAGCGACGGCGGCGCCGCCATGGAGGTGGACGCGACGCCCGACAGCATGGAGGAGGCGCTCCGCGAGCACCTGCAGCAGGCGCCCGAGCTAGACGCGCCGGGCACGGTGCCCACCGTGGTGCTGGTGCGCTTCTTCAACAGGCTGCAGTACCGCATCGCCGACGAGGTGCGCCAGGTGACCGAGTTCGCCAAGGCCATCCCGGGGTTCAGCTCCATCGATATTAATGACCAGGTGAGGGTGCCGGGGCGAGGGGGGGCGGTCACGCCTGTGGTGGGAGCGACCCGGTGGTGCTGCTGTGTCACCCGCTGGTACACAGCATGATACACACACACACACTCGCACAAGCCTAGCCGTACAAGACAAAGACCCCCAATATAGCCTGAACAGACTGTAGGAGCAAGTTCCGTAAGCGAGCACCTGCCGTGTCGACCTAGCCGTACACATCCGTATACACACACACACACAACAGCCGCCGTTCACCACTAAGTGGCGGTGACATCACCGCGGCGCTTGTGCCATGCCAGATGCTGCTTGAGGCCACGTGATATGTCGAAGGCTCGCTGACAGGTCACGGGACAGACTCGGGTGCCATGGGCTGACTGTCCAAGATGACTGGCAGATGCACCACCTGTGCGCAACACATGGCGCTCTCTCCACAGCCCTGTGCAGCGCTTCGTGACCCTCGGGTGAAAAGCGCGCTCTATAAATGCTATTATTATTATTAAACGACCCGCTGTTGTTGCTGCTGCTGCTGCTGCTGCTGCAGGTGACGCTGCTCAAGTACAGCGTGTACGAGGCGCTCTTCACGATGATGGCGTCCCACATGCGCGACGAGGGCACGCTGGTGGCGGGCGGCGGCGTCTACATCTCGCGCGCGTTCTTCGAGGCCGTGCGGTGCCAGTTTAACGCCAATGACACCAAAATGGAGTTCTCGCAGCGCTTCAACGCGCTCGACCTGTGCGATGACGACATCGCAGTCTTCCTCGCCGCCATCATCCTCTGTGACGGTGCGTGCGTGTGTGCGCGCGCGTGCATGTGCGCGCGCGCGCGTGCGGTAGCCCAGTGGTTAGCGCGCTGGGCTACAAATCTGTCGACCCGAGTTCGAATCCCGCTCACGGCCAACACCAGTGACGATTTTCCGAACCGGTCCTGGGCCTCCCCTAGGTCGACTCAGCCTCAAAATTAGTACCTGGTGCGGTGTGTAAACATCGCCACTAGGGAGACAAAGGCGGCCGGGGGTGGTGCTGGTCACCCACCCCCTCGTGTGCCGTGTCGACCTGCATAAGTGCTCGCTTACGGCACTTGACCCTACAGTCTGTTAAGGCTAAATGGGGGAATCTTTGTGTGCGCGCGCGTGATCGTTGGCGGCAGGCTTGCACGGCGGTCCTGCCCGAGGCGGTTCGATTCCAGCCTCGGGCGCCTTTCTGCGTGGCGTTTCTGTGCGTTCTCTTCCCGCTGTTTTGCGTGGGGTTCCTCCGGGTTCACCGGTTTTCTCCCACAACTAACAAGACACTCATTAATAGGCCAATAACATCGTAATATATAGGAAAGCAGTGTCTGGTGGGTTGGCGCCGGCTGACCACCTCGCTGACTCTGCCCGCCCTCTCTGCGGTTTCCTCACGCCTCTGTATGCGTGTCTCGTCTATGACCAGGTGTGAAATGTGCACCCGTTACATTGCTATTCTCATTTGCTTCTTCTTTGCGATTCTTCGAAGCACGACGGTCAGCCTCTGGACATCGTTGTCTTTCAGCTCCTCGGCCTCGAAGTGTTTGGTAGAATTCGCAGGCAATACCAAGTATTACCTGACAGGGATCGCGACGTGAACGCTTCTACCTTGACCATCGTGCTTGTGACCGTGGGGAGCGCTGGCCGTGGGGCTAGCGCGCCGAGCTACGAGCCCGGCGGGCCGAGTTTGATCGACACCGCGCGGCGTTGCCGTGTGCCGCTCTGTGTCACCGCGCGTCACGCAGACCGCCCGGGCCTGGTGAACGTGGCGGCCGTGGAGCAGCTGCAGGAGCGCATGCTGCAGGCGCTGGCGCTGCAGCTGCGGCGCACGCACCCGCGCTGCCCCTTCCTCTTCCCCAAGCTGCTGCAGAAGCTGGCCGACCTGCGCCAGCTCGTGTCCGAGCACATCGACTTCGTGGAGACGTACCGGCGCACGCAGGCCGGCGCCAAACTGCACCCGCTGCTGCTCGAGATCCTCACCGACATGTACTGAGACGCGTGCCGACGCCGGCACGGAACGAGACGCTCGCCGATACCCGCCCGGCGGTTGTCGCGCCGTGCTTCGGAGCCGGCGACCCGCTCGCAGCCACCGAGACTTGTGAAGATTTTTTTTAACCGGTCTCGTCTTCTTCTTTGCGATTCTTCAAAGCACGATGGTTAGTTTTGCAACAAGTTCTTCTTTAGTTGCAGACAGCCCGTCAACGTTTAGAGATATAATAGTCAGTGCTGGCCTTAAAGGCGGCGGGCATTGGCTTCTCTTCTTGCTCCAGACTGAGGGGCTTTTGGCATCTTTTGAGCTTCTAGACATCGTTGTCTTTCAGCTCCTTGGCTTCGAAGTGTTTGGTAGAATTCGCAGGTAATTACCAAGTATTACTTGACAGGGATCGCGACGTGAACGCTTCTACCTTGACCGGTCTCGTGCCTCCCCCCGAGGTTGACGGAGCCTCGAATGAGGATCCGTTCTTCTCTCTCGCTTCAAGTTTAAAAGAATACCGTGCGGTGTGTTATAAGTGGTAAATAATTATTCCGTAACATAGAAGTGCGACGGCTGCTGCCGCGCTGCCCACGACGTGGCCACGGCGACCGATGCCGGCGCGGGCCGAGACTCCCACGCGTAAGCGCGCGGCCGCCAGGCCTCGCAAAACCCGGACAGACTCTCCGCAGGCGCCCCTTGAGCCTCTTTTATTTAACCAAACCTATACACGGTTCCGTTAGGATTCACACCACGAATACTATAGACGAATATTTCACCGCGAGCGCGGCGGCCGGTTTACGGTAAAAACACGGCAGCAGCAACGACACCAAGGACAAAAAAAACGACCATCACCACCGTCACCACGACCACCACCACCACCGTCTTGCATGCAGACACCATGCCACTATGTACAAAGTTTACACAGACCAACTTCCAGTTCGTGTGTCTCGATTGTTTCGAGTGTCTTGTCTTGGAAAATCAAATAAAAAATCTCATCTCATCTCATTGTCAGAAACCGCTTAATCCTGTACAGGGTCGCGGTGAGCCGGAGGCTATCCTGGCAGACGCGGTGCAAGGCACGGCTGTACCCACGATCGGACGCCAGTCCGTCGCAGGGTAACTGGGGGTGATTGAGTCAACAGGCCAATCTTTGGACCGTGGGGAGGAAACCGGAGGACCCAGCAAAAACCTACGCGGACGCGGGGAGAACATGCAAACTCCACGCACAAAGACGGCACCCGAGGCGGTAATCGAACTCGGGGCCTTCTTAGTGCGCCACCGTGCCGCCCACTGTCCGATTTATCCGACGCTTTTTCTGAATAACGACGAGCGCGGCATCCGATCGGCTAAAAAAATAACAACACCACATCGCATCCGCAAAAATCTCAAACGCAAACCACCACTCGGTCATGCAAACCCACCGTGCGGTGCTGCGGCCGCACGGCCCCGCAAGTAACAACGCGCACTCGCACGACGGTACAAGGCACGGCGACCACGGGGCCGAGAGCAGGGCCCGGACAGCACACCACGACGGGCAATGCCCCGCACACCGCGGGGCAACGGACAGTGCCCTGTATAAGGACAACTGACAAAGTCCCGTAGACAAGAGGACAGTGGACAATGGACAATGCCCTGTAGACCACAGGATAATTCAGGCGAGCCTGAAAACCACAGGATAATTCGGGGTGACCCCCCCCCCCCGGGTAGACCACAGGATTATAGAGGTGGACCTGGATCTAGCCCCACACACACCACAGGGGCCTCTCGCAGGCCACAGGGCTCCAACGAGCGCAGGCGGCACAGCGCCGCGGGGGAACGCTGCCGCTCAAAGTGATATGTTTCATCTCTCCCGTAAGGCACCGAGGCAGTGGCTCCCGTCACCCGGCCGCGAGCCGGTGCCCGTTCACAGTGATGAGGGCGCGGCGCCCGCGCTCCCGATATGTGGCGAAAATACATCCGTCGCGAGCGCCCGGCGGAGACGACGGGCCTCCCGGCAACGCAAGCGAGCGGCACAAGCAGCAGCGGTAGCAGCAGCGGGAGGAGGAGAAGCAGTAGTAGGAGAAGCAGCAGCAGACTGTTTCGAGCAGTGGGTTGCATCTATTTTTTTTTTTTAACACCGCGCCGGACCTCGATTCGCAATCGTAATACGTGCGTGACGTTAAATTGTTCTTGTCACGACGAGTTATAATTAGAATCGCAGCTTGACCCAAGCTATTAGTAACACTGTTCACTGAGATTTGTTCGCTGTGCCAGGAAACTGAACGGAACGGGCGTCCTCTCCGCGTGAAAGCTCCGGAGCGATAACCGTTTACAACCACGGCAGCTCCGACTCGCTGAAACTACAGCGATGGGGCCAACGGCCCCATCGCCGTGCCGACGGCAGGCAGGGCCCCGCTGGTTTGTGTTTAGTGATTATTTCCACCGTTGGAGGGTTCGCGATTCGTAACGCGGACGAAGCGTCGCCGCGGCGGTTTCACCCGAGAACAAGGCACATCATCACGGCCACCACATCCGCCAGCCCGCTGGCTCAGGCAGGCAGTGTGCGGGCGGACGGGTGGGCGAGTGGGTGGGTGGGCAGGCTAAGGCTTGAGTGTTGTAAGACTCCAGGCCAGCACGGCAAGACTGACCAGGCTGGAGAAACGTTACCCAAGGGCAGACCGTCAACAAATTTACGGCACGCATGCATACACACAAACACACACGCACACACATGCGTGGACACGCAAAGACAAACGCCCCCGCCTCCTCCAAACGCACCGTAGCGTCCTTCACGAGCCTCCTTCTCCGCAAGAGGCCGATCTTGACACCGCCGGTACCGTTCATCGGCAAATCCGCTCCGTTTCACATCCGTACCATATCCAGCTATACAACAATAACAACCGCCGTTCGTCACCAAATTGCTGTCACGTCACCACAGCGCTTGTACCGGGGGCAGGGGGCAGACCTTGAGGCCGCGAGAGGTCACAGGTCATGTACACTCGGTGTCGCACACAACCACTCGGACTCACGCGCACGCACGCACGCACGCAACCCGTCTCCTCTCGTGCCGCTGGCGCCGACAAGCCGGAAGGCGTCGGCGTCGCTTGCCGGCGTGACGCAGAGGAGGGGGACGTACCATCAGCCGCTAGAGCGCGGTCAGGTGGAATACCACCTCTTCCCGGGTGCCATCTCGTGGGAGAGCAGGCGTGCCATCGCGCCGCACGGTCCCGGCGGAACGCCCACCGCTTTCCAGCTCGCGACGAAGAAACGAGGCGCCACCCGCCGCCGGCGGGCGCGGATCCCGGCAGTCAATCCCCCCAATCCCCCCTTCCCGGAGAGCGTCGCGGCAAAGCCGTCCTGCGCCGGTTTTTGGCGGAGGCGGCCGCCGTCACTTGGTGCCGATGGGGAAGCGCGTCGGCTGCATGAACGTGGAGCGCAGGTCGTCGAGGTCGATGCCGGCGCGGTGCAGAGACGGCTCCGACGCGCTGCGGTGGATCTTGGGCAGCGCGTGCGCCAGCAGCTCGATCGACGCCAGGACCTGCGGCGCCGGCGACACCGGGAGAGGGGAACCGGCGACGGCGTAAACGCGGCGCTCGCCGCGACGAACCTTCCTTCTGTGCCGTGCCGGCATTCGTAGGCGCGGCTCGCTAACAGCGCTCGCCCCTACATCCCGTTAAGGCTACACGGGCACCTTGGTGTTTGTACTCGAGCTCCCTCACCTGCGTGAAGAGGGGCCGCTCCTCGCGCAGCTTCTTGAGGCAGTCGGCCATGAGCCTCCTCATGGCCTTCGGGCAGTTGCCGCACACCTTGCTCAGGTCCGGAGACAGGAACCCACGGCCCACCATAAACAGGATCTGTGGGCGGG
>JAZEWU010000043.1:479043-494243 GCA_036362915.1 Geotria australis | reverse complement strand
CCCACTCAACCACTCACCCACCCACTCAACCACTCACCCACTCAACCACTCACTCACTCACCCACCCACTCAACCACTCACCCACTCAACCACTCACTCAGATCGCGACGTGAACGCTTCTACCTTGACCCCCACCCACGCTCTGATATAATAATATATATTTGTAACGCACATATTCTCCGGGCGCGTTGCACCCGTTGATTCGGAGGCGCGGAGCCTCCCTCAGTCGGTTTGTTGTGAGTCGGTGAAGAGGTGACTTTTTAAGAGTTTTTTTGAAGGTTGTAGGGGACTATGTTAGGCGTAGTAGATGTGGCAGGCTGTTCCAGGGTGTGGGTGCTGCGACCGAGAATCGGCGTTGTGCGAAGGTAGCGCGCGAGCGCGGTGTGTGGAGTAGGTGCCGTGATGAGCTGCGTAGAGTGCTGGATTGTGTTGGGGCGAGTGGCCGGAGTAGTGATGCGAGGTATTTAGGGTGTCCTGTGCGGATAGCGTGGTGGCATATTATTGCTGCCTCTGAACCTCTCAGCACTCCACGCTGTCTTGTCTTGCTCCGCTCACTCTACTCTCCACACTCTCCGAGCTCTCCCCTCTCTCTGCTCCCTTCGCGCTCTCCCCCACACAGAAACCGAGGCGCTTTGTGACCCTCGGGTGAAAGGCGCTATATAAATTGAATTATTATTATTTATCTCCAGCCCCGTTTCTGCACATCGTCTCGAGATGTGGCCCATACACTGCTTAGAATCTGTTGTTCAAATCCTCGTCGTGCTGTGGTTGTCGCCTCTCACACCGCTCCCTTCCCGCCCCTACTCCGCGTGCAGGACGGCGCTGGCGCGCTTTCGCCAGGCGCAGCTGGAGGAGGGCAAGGTGAAGGTAGGTGGACGCGTTCCCACAGACGATTAGCGCTATCGTGCGCCTTGTGGCTCCTTTCAAAAATGGAACTCGTTCGTTGAAACGCAACAGCAGACTTTGAGATCCCAGGATCCACAGGCCCACGTGTGTGCGTTTGCAGGAGCGGAGGCCGTACCTGGCGTCGGAGTGCGATGATCTGCAGAAGTCGGAGAAATGGCGACGACAGATCATCAGCGAAATCTCAAAGAAGGTGGCGCAGATCCAGAACGGTGAGTTGTCAAAGCTGTGTATGTAATGTTAATATTTTTTTAGCGTGCACATGTAGCCGTTTTGTCGAGTTGTTTGCATGTAGGCGTATTTGTGAATGTAAATTTAACGTGAAGGCACGCACGACCAATATTATACGTAATAAAGTTTATTTGGGTTGGGTCATGAAAACGCAAAATTGTTGTAAACCCCCCACCATTCATCAGTAAGATGTTTATTGCGTGAACAGAACAAGTCAATTCATTACCACCTCAGCACACCGGTGTGTTAGTACATTTTGCTGTATGTATTTCTGGTGGCCTAAAAGTGCACTCAGCCTGGGACAACCGCGTCCCTGACGCCTCCTCCCCGTGCGCCTGCCTCGGCGCGAGCAGCGGGCCTCGGCGAATTCCGAATCCGCGACCTCAACGACGAGATCAACAAGCTGCTGCGCGAGAAGGGCCACTGGGAGGCGCGGATCCTGGAGCTCGGGGGACCCGACTACGGGGTACGTGCCACCGCCAACCGCCGCGACACTGCGTAGCGTCGCAACCGCCGCCGCTCCACACACGGCCACGCGGCGGTGCCCGTGGCTGTCTCTGATCCGGCCCGGCAGCGCAGTGACGAACGCCGCTGCCTCACAGCAAGTACCCAGATTCGAATCCCAGCTCGGGTACCTTTCTGTGTGACATTTGCACGTTCTCCCCGTGTCTGCTTGGGTTTTCGCTGGGTTACTCCGGTTTCCTCCCACAGTGCAAAGACACGCTGCCTAGATTACATTGTCCTGACTAAATTGCTCTGAGATGTTGCAACTTGCTTATCCATCCCCGGTGGACAACTGTTAAAAAGAGCCACATAGCTCAACGGTTCCTTCCAGCTTGAATAAAAACTGACCGATCGACACCGCTGTGGAGGCAGAAGCGAGGGTTGGTGGATCACCGGACAGATGTCAGATTGTTAAGTGGCCTAACCCATAGGTCAGTTACCGATAATTATTGTTGTTGCTGCTGTTGGTGTTAACGCTGCGCTCCCACTGGTCCCACTGCCCAGAGGATCGGTCCCAAGATGCTGGACCACGAGGGGAAGGAGGTCCCCGGCAACCGTGGATACAAGTACTTCGGGGCGGCTCGCGAGCTGCCCGGAGTGCGCGAGCTCTTTGACCAGGAGCGTGAGTGGCGCAGGCAACAACTCACCACTACCCCACACACACATAAACACAACCCACTCACCACACATCACTCAGATGCAGTGATGACGGTGCCCCCCTCACCACCGCCTCCCCCACTTGCCGCCCCCCCCAGCCTTGAAGGCCCCCCGCAAGACGCGCGGGGAGCTGATGAAGGACATCGACGCGGATTACTACGGGTACCGCGACGAGGATGACGGCGTGCTGGTGCCGCTGGAGCAGGCGCTGGAGAAGGAGGGTGAGGGCACCGTGCAGCCGCACCAGCCTCGCGCTCACCTCCAACCCTCTCACCAGCGGCCTCACTCACCCCCAGCAGCCTCACCACCAGCACTAATCGTCACCACTAGCATCGACCCTCACCACCATTCTTCCCGTATCCAGCACCCTCACCGCTAGCCCTCACCCTTACCCGAAGTTTCCTCACCGGCAACAGTGCGACACGTAGCGATGTAGGTTTTCACGGCACGACGTATGAGAATTGCTCGTTTCGCCTGCCACGTTGGAGACGCCTGACGATGCCTCCAACGTAGGAGGCGAAATATCTTGAAGGAGAGGAATGCTTGACACGGCTATCCCGAAGAGAGCGGCTCTCGAGGTGGCAGAGTGAGCTCAGTCGGCACAGCGTGGCGGGGTCGCGTGTGCGGTCAGTGGTTGCGCAGGCGGTGGCTCGGTGGCGCGAGGAGCGGGAGGCGCGGGCGGCCGCCGGCGGGGACAAAGCGGCGGCGGCCGAGGAGGAGGAGGAAGAGGACATCTACGCGGTGCAGCGGGGCCAGGTGAGCGGTCCGGTGGTCGGGTTATCGTAGCGACCGGCGTTATCTTGGTAACCAGAGGACCGTTGTCGTAGTGGCGGTGGGATTGCCGTGGTAACCGTGCTCTGTTCCGCCCCCTCCGTGCGCCGCTCCCAGTCGGACGACGAGGAGGAAGAGGACGGCGGTGGCGGTGGTGGCGGCGAGACGCGCGACAAGCAGCAGCAGCACTTCATCGCTCACGTCCCCGTGCCCACACAGAAGGAGGTGAGGACCCGGGGTGTGTGTGTGTGGGGTGTGCGCCGTGTACACTGTGCACGGGCATGGTGTGCATGGCGCGCATGCACACCACGTTTGGTTATGCGCGCGTGCGTGGCGTCCGTGCACGCATGTGCGTGGCGTGCATGTGCCCGTGTGCACGCACACTGCGCACGCCTGCACACCGCGTGGTGTGCGCGCCACACACGCGTGGTGTGCACGCCATGGGTGGCGCTTGTGCGCACTACGCGCGCTCACGCCACGCCTGTGGGGTGTGCATGCGCGCGTGACACCCGTGCACGTGTGTGTGTCGCTCACCTACAGGTGGAGGAGGCGCTGCTCCAGCGCAGGAAGATGGAGCTGTTGGCCAAGTACGCCAGCGAAACGCTGCAGGCGCAGAGCCAGGAGGCCCGCTGCCTGCTGGGCCTGTAGGCGACACCACCACCCCCAGGCGGTGGCGGCCGACCCCGCGTGTACATAGCCCCGCAGTCTCCTTGTCCCCCACCCACATTTTTGTAATAAAGCTTTGGATCGATTCACTGTTCCTTGTGTGTAGCATCGTGTGTCCCACCGCCCGTCCCCACCGCGCGCCGTCGCGTGGAGTCGCGCTCGCCCTCGTTTCACTGTCGCTTTTATTTTCACTCCCAGCGCCGGGAAAATTCACGAGCGGACGATAAATAACGATGATAGCGCTGCCGATGGCGGCGCCACCGCCGGTGCCGGGGGGGCGCAACCCGAACCGCAGCCTCTACACTCGGGGCTTCTACTCTCCACAGAGCCCTCGCTCAGCAACTGACAAAAGATGCCCCGTGTCGCCTTTTAACAGGCTGTCAGGGAAAGTGCTCTTAGCAGGCAGCTATAAAGGGCCGGTACGGCACTCGACGCGTTGGCGTGGCCAGCACCATGGCCAGCTGCCTTTGTCTCACGAATGCCAATGTTTATACACCGCACAGGTGTTACTCGTTTAACAACACGGAGTTGGGTCCTCGGGACCAGCTGCGGTGTCGCTAGTCACAGATGTTAGCCGTGGCCTGCAATCAAACCCGCGTGGCCGGGTTCGTGGCGCGCGCCACACGCTAAACCGCTGCGCCACCACTGCACCGGCACGGCAGCACAACTGTCCGCCCGCACCGACACGCGGCAACTCCACCACGGTGACAACGCATGGAAAGATACCGAAATAAATACACAACGTACAGCCCTTTTTCACTCCACTGCTGAATGAAGGCCTCCATGCCGTGTCGGTCACAAGAGTTGTTTGACCATACTTCACCACACTGGTCAGAGCAGGTTGAAGGTGGGGGGGGGACCCTACAGGACCTGTGCGGATATTGCACGTCACCGATGTTGGCCGTGGTCGGTAATCGACCTGGGGTCGCGAGGTTTGTCGTGCGGCGTGCTAACCGTTACACCAACGCTACACGGAACACTCGCATTAACACACCCTGAGGTACGCACACCAACCAGTACACACTAATACCTGCTCCTACAGCATTCAAATACCCACACAGAAGCACGCTGACACAAGCAAACCGACACACACACAGAAGCACACCGACACACAGAAGACGCAGAACTCATTTTCCATCTATCACAGACTGTTGGGGCCTGTGCTGTTAGCGAGCTCCTAATAAGGCCAGAAGGGCACTCGAGGAGGCAGTGTGGCCAGCACCACGCCCGGCCAATTCTGTCTCCCCAGTGCTGATGTTCTTATACACTGCGCTGGGTACTCATTTGAGGCCAAGTTAACCTAGGTGAGGTCCAGGACCATGGCCTGTAATATAAAACTGGGTTTAAAGCATTGTGTGCTAACCATTATACCACCACCCACCACCCACAGTCACTGCTGGAACCACACACCGACATTCACAACAACACCACAGATATAAGATCCCCCAATATAGCTTTAACGGACTGTTGGGGCAAGTGCTGTTAGCAGTCGCCTATGAAGGCCGGCACGTACTCATTTTAAGCTGAGTCAACCTAGGGGAGGCCCAGAACCAGTTCAGATAATCATCACTGATGTTGGCCGTGAGCGGGAATCAAACTTGGTTCGCCAGGTTCATAGCGCAGCGTGTTAACCACTGCGCCACCGCTCCCCTTACGTAAAGACAAAGGTCCCCCGTATAGCCTTACCAGACCATGAGCACCTATATAACAATGAAAACAATTGCCATTCACCACTAAGTGGCGGTAACGTCATCACGGCACTGTGCCAGGCCAGGTGCACCTTCAGACCACGTGAAGCGCTGAATGCTTGCCGACAGGTCACGGGACAGACCCATGTGCCACGGGCTGACTGACTGAGATGACTGGCTGAAGCACCACCTGTGCTCCCTTACTGTGCCAACCTGCTGAGTTTTTGCCACTCGGCGCTCCGCTCATTGTTGTGAGCATCGCTCTTCCACCCTCTGTTGTTGTTGGACGGCGACTGCCTCCAACTGCCCAGTAGCCTCAATGTGCACTTAGCCTGGCGCTGCCCAGTAGCGTCCTTCGATCTCGACACCGCTCCCCACACACGCACGCACGCACGGTCCCACCTCTCACCCCGACGACTCCCGAGTGATTCGTGGCGAGCAGGGGGCGGGCGCCGTGCCGCTAGCGCCCGTGCGCCGCGGCCTCTCCCCTCCGCTCCACCAGCAGGGGCCCCAGCACGGCCCTGAGGGCCCCCGCCATGGCCTCCTCCTCCTCCCCCGCGGAGCCTCCCAGGCCAATCTGCGGGAAGACAGAGTGTGTCGAACATCCCTCCCGCCCCGTGTCGTCAACCCGAGTCTCATTCCCCCACAGGGTCACTTACAACTTTGCATGACTTTGATACGTAAAGCTCCCATCAATACGCTCGAGAAGACTTTACCAGGAATAAAAGGCTGAACCACCCTGATAGAGGCTCCCACGTTTGAACCCGTTACCCTCTGATGAACGTGTCTCTTCTTTGGCGGGATGTTTACAACATTTACTCTCTACTGTAAATCGCGCAACCGACACGACAGATTTGACCAAATCATAAGCGAGCAGTTACCATGACGGCCCTGCTAAGTTAACGGTTACAACGGCGACACTCACAAGCTAACGGTGACCATGGCGGCGCTCAATTGCTACCGTTCGGAATCACGTGAATGTCTAATTCCGCCTGAGAATGTAAAGTAGCTTCAATTCAAGCGATAAATCTGATTTTCCACAAACGATGAATCCGAGTTAAACCCAAAGCTTATTTTACCCACGTACACTGAATGCTTCGGCCACTTTTTAACCCGTACCTGTGTGAGAGCGCGCGCCACCCGACACAGCAGCACGTCCTCCAGCTGCGGAGGCAGCGGCCCCAGCCCCGCGACGCAGTCCAGCACACACAGCACCGTCTGCTCCTGGCCCTGGGGAACCAAAGACAAAAATCCCCACCACCGATAGCCTCAACAGGCTGGAGCGGCAAGTTGCTGTGAGTGAGTAACGGCTATGAAGGCCGGCAAGGCGCACAAGCGGGTGGCATGGACAGCCTGTCTCTCTCTTGCTCGCATGTGGTGATGTTAAAACATCGCACCAGGTATTCATTTAAGGTCCGACCTAAGGGAGACTCAGGACCGGTTCAAGTGTTTGTCTCTGGTTGGTTAATAATTTATGAGTAACATTTATCAGTCGTGTTTGTGAAACGTCCTCCGCAAAATCCTAAGCAGCGGAAAGTCGTGCGGGTTTGGCACCTGCAGTGGCAACATCATCAATTCCTCACCACCACTGTGACATCTGTGGCAAATAATGTCACTCACGGATTGGACTATTCAGCCATGGATGCACTCACGACATGACGTAAAATTAAGGAACTAAAAAGTTACTAGCATCAACTTCTCCCACAACAACAAACTTTTGTTCTACGTGGTTCCTGTTAAACCCTCCTTTCCCTTAATGCTCGGCTTGGGTCACCATTGATAACAGCCCCCTAGCTCCATGGGCCTCACCTGGAATAAAGTGACTGTCTGACTTTGTATGTACGAGTATGTACGTACGTGCGTGAATCTACGCGTGTCGGGACATGCGGGTACCTTGCTGAGCGCCTGCAGCGCCCGCGTGGTGGGGCCGGGACCGCCCGCCTCCCGCAGGCGCTCCAGGTCGGCGTGGCCGAGCGCCGGCTCGCGCAGCTGCTCCAGCCACGAGAACATGAGCGCGGCGAGCACGGCCGGGCGGCGCTCCGCGCACAGGCGCTCCCAAGCTCCCTCGCGCCAGTTCAGCTCCCGCTGACGACCGAGACACGCAACAAAGACAAATATCCCCCCCTCACTGTTGGGCCAAGTGCTGTTAGCGTGTAACACCTATATCCCCCGTACGCACACACAACAACTGGCGGTGATGTCACCGCGGCGCTTGTGCCACGCTAGGAGCGCGCACACGGACAAACACACAAACGCGAAGGTCACTCAAGTGCCGGTAGCGAGTCGCGCACGCACCTGCCACGCGGCCACCCTCTCCCACAGCGCCGAGCCCGGCTCGGGCGTGTCCTCTGCCAGCGCCCGCGCCACCTCCAGACGGCGGGGCCCCGCGCCCCCCCTCCCCCGCACCGAGGGCCCGTCGCCCCCCTCCGCGTCGCTCCCCTCCGAGGCGCCGGCGCCCGCGGCGGCGCCCGCCCGGGGCGACTGGCTCCTCCGCTGGTGCCTCCTTACCCTCCTGCGCTGCTCCTGCTGCTGCTGCCACCGCCGCTGCTGCTCCTGGGGCGGAGACCCGCGGCCGTCGCGCCCCGCCCGGCACGTGCCGTTGGGCGCCGGTTGCTGCGCCCCGCTAGTTCGGCGGTGGACCCCGGCGGCGGGGCTGGCGGGGATGGGCGGACTCGCGCCGTGCACCCCGCCGCCGCCGCGGTATCGCTGGGCCCCGTCTTCCGGCGCGGTGGCCACCTCCCCGCCCGGCGCCACCGCCGGTTCCTTCGCCTGCTCCTCCTCGCCCTCGCGCGCCGCGGCTGCCGCAGATTTCCCGCCAGGTCCCGTATCGCGCCCGGCGGTGGGCCCCGTATCGGGCCTCTCGGCGGGACCCCCGGCGGGGCCCGCGGCGGGGCCGCCGCGGCTGCCGTCCCCCTCCTCCGGCTGCGACTCGTCGCTGGGGCTGTGCAGCACGATCGGCGGCGGCGGGTCCCTGGGGGGCGACGGCGCCGCGACGAGAGGGGGGGGCTCGCCCTCCGCCCCGGAGGCCCCGTCGCGGAGCCGGCGGTAGAACAGCGTGCGGGGGTCGGCGGCCGCGCCGCCCTTGCCGCCCTCGCGGCGGCGCCGAGGCGCCCGCTCCCTCGGCGAGCCTCCTCCCGGCGGGGCCAGGGCCCCCCCGGCTTCCGACGGGCTGGCGGGGTCCGCCCCGCCGCGCCAGCCGCCCACGTCGTCGGCGCCCGCCCTCCGCAGGTCCGAGTCGCTGTAGCTGAGCCTGCGCAGGCCGGGCTGCAGGGCCGCCCCCGCCGCGCGCCCGCACCGAGGCCACCAGGAGGTTAGCCCGCCGTCACTCGGAGAGCCGGCGCCACTGCCGGGGCCCGCGGGCCCCCCGACTCCCTCCTCGTCCTCCTCGTCGGCGGAGTCGGGCAGCAGCGCGGCGTCCGGCTCGAAGCAGAGCAGCGCCAGCTGAGACACTGTCTTCTCGATCTCGGCCGTCAGGTCGGGCACCTCCACCTCGCTGTCCGACGACGCCGAGCTGCCGTCCCTGTCGCCGCGGCGCACGGCACAACGTCACCGCCGCGTCGCCGCCACGTCACCGAGACGCCACTGCGACGGTGTGTACAGTCGTGTCGTTCTACGATTGTGTAATTGTATGGTTGTGTAGATACGGTTGTGTTGCAGTGTGTATATTAGTGGTATGTACGGTCGTGTAGCGGTGTGGGCGGTTGCGGCGTGGCGGCGGTGGAGTGGCGCACCCGTGTGTGGGAGGGCACGCGTTGTTGGCGATCTGCGTCAGCAGGTGACAAACCAGGTGCACGATCTTGGGCACGTGCTTCAGACGCCGAGCCTCGTAGCTGCACTCCGCCGACACAAGCACACACAACGATACGGACAGAGACACAATAACAAACATTAGGTCACGTAAAAAATAAGTGTCGTAAACCGACACTTATTTTTTACCATTGTCTAACTCTCCGAGATGACTGGCAGATGCACCACCCGTGCTCCCAGCCCGACCCACCCACCTACCCGTGCAGCAGGTGCCTCTGACGGATGAGGTACTGCGAGAGGGTGACCGGCGGGGCCCGGTGGGGCGTCGGGGCGGGCCAGGCGGGGCCTGGCGCCACGGGCTCGGGCGCCGCCCACCCCATGCAGCTGAAGACGGAGCGGAGGGGCGCGAGGAACTGGGCGAACTCGCGCACGCACAGCAGCTGCCCGCGCGTCTGCACGGCGTTGGGGCGCCGCGCGCGCACGTACAGGATGGCCTGGTCCGGGTGCATGCGGCCCGCGAACACCAGGTAGCACGCGATCAGCACGCCTGCGTGTGTGTGTGTGTGCGCGCGTGTGTGTGTGTGCGCGTGTGTGCGTGCGGGGGGAGTGGTTAGCGCGCTGGGCTGCGGACCCGGAGACCCACGTTCGATTCGCGCTCACGGCCAACACCGGTGATGATTTTCTGAAACGGTCCTGAGCCTCGGCCTCAAATGAGTACCTGGTGTGGTGTTGTGGTGTGCAAACATCATCACCGCTAGGGAAACAAAGGCAGCCAGGCGTGGTGTTGGCCATCCGCACGCACCCTCGTGTGCCGTGCTGGCCTTTATAGGTTCTCGCTAACAGCACTTGCTAAGGTCTCCGTCAGTGAACAGGTCTGGAGTACAGTACTCCCGCTGTGCTCTCCTTCGGTGAACAGGTCTGGAATCTACCACTCCTCTACGGCCTCCCTTGAAGAACAGGTCTGCGGGGGGGTTCCAGACAAACGGCCATCCGAAGACCCTCCGACAAAAGGAGGTTGGCGTCAGGAAGGGCTGGAGCAAGCAGCCAACCCGGGTCAACCTGGATACCGGCCGTTTAAACCGGCAACAACACGCCGATTCCGGTCAACTCTCGCTGGGCCAATCTGGGACGGCTGGCAGCCTTGCCCACCACACCGGCGCGCGTTACACCTCCGTTGATCACTCACCCGTGCGCCCCAGGCCGGCGTGGCAGTGGATGGCCACCTTCCCCTCCTGCAGGGCGAAGGTGATGACCTTGACCATGTCGAGGATGGTGGTGAGTGACGCCACCCCATAGTCCTTCCAGCAGAAGTTGTAGAAATAAACTGTCAAGGGGACGCGAGAGAAGTTACACAAACAAGAGGATGTCAGTCAGCCAGTCCAGTCAGTTTTGATTTAAGGTGGAAGGGAACCCGCTGAGTTGTGTAGCTCTTTTTAACAGTTGTCCAGCGGGGAGGGGTAAGCAAGTTACAACATATCAGGGCACCGGAGGCCGATTTAGTTAGGATAATTAACCTAGGCAGCATGTCTTTGGACTGTGGGAGGAAACCGGAGTACCCGCCTAAAAACCCACGCGGACACGGGGAGAACATGCAAACTCCACACAGAAAGGTACCCAAGCTAGGAATCGAACCCGGGCGCTTCTTGCTGCTAGGCGGCAGCGTTACCCACTGCACCGCCATGCCGCCCTGTCTGACGTTTCGTGTCGATGTATGATGAGAATTATAATAATAATAATAATAGCATTTTATATAGCGCCTTTCACCCGGGGGTCTGTAAAAGCTGCATGTAAAAGCTGATCTTTTTGGAAGGCCGTGGTGAGCGATGTTCCTCTCTCCCGCGCGATGTTTCGCCTCCCCCGTTGTGTGTGTGTGCGTGCGTGCGTGCGTGGCGGCGCCCACTGTTGTTGTCCATGAAGACGCGGGGCAGGTAGGTGAAGCCGCTCTCCTCCTCCAGCGGGAAGCCGCAGCTCGCGTGCTCGCCCGGCCACTGCAGGTTAATCACCGTGCTGATACCCAGGCTGCACTCGACACACACACACAAACATCCCCCGTGTGCCACACACTGTCGGGGTAAGTGCTGTTAGCGAGTAGCACCTATGAAGGTCCGGCATGGATCACAAAGTGGTGGGAGGCCAGAAACCACGCCCGGCCATCTTTGTCTACTTATTGGTGATGTTTAAACATCACACCAGGAACTAATGCAAGACTGAATTAAGCTAGGGAAGGCCTAGTACTGGTTCAGATAATCATCACTTGTTTGGCCGTGAGCGGGAATTGAACTCGGGTTGCCGAGTTCATAGTGCAGGAGTATACACACACACACCATGCCTGTGTCCTCCGTACCCTCCATTCACATAGGGTGCTCCCTATACTCCTTGCTCGCTGTACCCGCTACCCGCTTAGCGAGGCATGGGGGGATGAATAGATAGGTGGATGAGTGGGTGAATGAACGAGTGGGTGAATGAATGAGTGGGTGAATAAATGAATGAGTGGTTGACCCTCCGCACCCCTCTACCCGCCCCCCCCCGTGCCCCCCACCAACCTCTTGAACTGCTCGATGACGTCATACTTCTCGATGGTCTCAGTGGACGGGCGAGCCATCGCCAGGATGTTCTCCGTGACCCTGGGGTCGCAGCGGGGTCACGGCACGCACACGGGGTCACACGCGGCTCGTGCCAGCCCGACCACCGCGTGTGCCCCGGTATGTACGTGCGTGCCCCCGTATGTACGTGCGTGCCCCCGTATGTACGTGCGTGCCACTGTAAGTGCGTGTGTGCCACTGCACGACAGTGACCATGCCACTGTGAGACAGCGTGCGTGAGTCACCGTGAGTGCCACCATGACGCCCACCCCCTCGTGTGTCGTGCTCACCTTCAAAGGTGCTCGCTAAAAGCACTTGACCCTACAGTCTGTGTTCGTCTTAGTATGCGTGTGCCACTGTGAGAGTGAGAGCATGTCTACGTCTATCCTGGCTATTTTCTGCTGTAATAATAAACAAATATATATCTATCCATCTACTGCCACTCTGTGGCAAACGGCGGTTGTCGTCGTTACGTGTACGCGTGCGTGCGTTGGCGTGCGTCGGCACGCGTCGCGGGCGCATCACGGGTCCACGCGGGTGCGGTGCCCCCACCAGGAGGAGTAGACGCCACGCACGGCCTGCTCGTCGGGGCGCAGGCGCGACGGGTTCTCGTACTTGCAGGCGCGGCCCCCGCACGCCACCGAGCACTGCACGGGCCCCGGGATCACGTGGCGCAGCCGCTCCCCCACCTTCGTGTACTTGGCCGTCGGGCGCCGAGCAGAACCTGCCGGGGTGGGGGGGGGGGCGACACCCATAAGCCAAACTCGGCGGTCAGCTGCCGCGTCGTTTTTGACAACTGCGACAAATGGTCACAGAACGACTCAACCACTCGCTCGCTCGCTTCCTAACCCGCGAGCTCAACCACTCACTCATCCGTTGGCTCACACACTCGTCCACCCACTAACCGCGCTGCAGGTCACAGAGAATCACTCACTCACCGACTTACCACACTGCAGATCGCAGCAAACCGCTCACTCATTCAACCGCTCACTCACCACGCTGCAGGTCACCTCACTTCTCTGCCTCTTCCCTCGCGCGGCTCCACTCTGGAATCCCCTCCCGTCGTCTAGTATCCTCACACCCTCGCTCGATTCAAGAAACGTGTCACACTTGCATCTAATTACAACTTTGATACTGGTGCTGTTTGTTGATGGCCACTCTTAAAGCGACACACCCTCAAAGTGACACGCAGACACTGCTAACGTGACACACACTCTCCTAGAGGTACACATATAGTTGGTAGACACCCACACCCTTCATGAGACACACGATGATGCTGAGTGGAATCTCAGCAAAACGTCGGTGCCATCTTTTGAGGTAAGTGATGCATGTGCTCGCTCGTTTGCTCCAGCATATCGACGGGTGCACTTCACTTACACACCTTTTTCACATGACCTAAACTCATAAACAGAACCTCACTATGGATAAAAAAGGGACACACCCTCTAAAGTGACAGACACTTTTCTTTTACAACAATAACACCGTACGGAAGTGCAGAGGGTCGATGAACAACAGAAAGACACGGACTCACTTAAATTGGACACACACTCTCAAGACATAAACACACATCCTTATATGGGACACACGCTCAAAATTGATACGCTCTAGAGGCGCACACACACACGCTAGAGACCCTCTCGACACACGCTGGAGACACACACACTCGACACGCCGTAGCCACACACTTGAGGAGCCGCTGCCGCCACCGCCACCACCGGCGTCGCGCTCCGCCGCCCCCCCGCGCGCACTGCTCCCGGCCGCCACGGCCGCCAGCAGCTGGTGCGAGCTGCGCGACAGCGCCTGCACGGCCGAGCTGCGGCGCCGCGTGAACACCCGCTGGAGCGCCTCCGACGCCGAGTGGCGGCGCCGCTGCAGCGCCGTCGCCAGCGAGTCGAACACCGACAGCCGGCGCCGCTGGCCGCCCGACGGGCTGCCGGGCGGCTCCACCTTCAGCCGGGAGGATGGCGAGCGCGGGGCCGGAGGCGGCGCCGCTAGCGACGCCGGCGCCCGGTCCAGGTGGCCGTGCAGGGACGCCGCCTTGCGCACCGGCGGCTGGGGCTGGCGCCCGCCGGCGCCCGCGCCGCGCCCGTCGTCCGAGCGGGAGGCTACGCGCTTGAGGATCGAGCGGGTGACATCGCGCCCGCGGCCTTGCGGGCTGGCGCGGCCCTTAGGGCTGGAGCGGCCCTTGGGGCTGGCGCGGCCCGGGGATGGTGGCCTCCGCGGAGGGGTGCCGCCCGGAGAGGGAGTTGGCGCCGCTGGGAAGCCGGCGCCGTGATCGAGCGGATCCATGTGGGCGGTGCGTGGGGTGCGCGTGTCTGTCTGTCTTGCGTGTTGTGTGTGCGTGTAAGTCTATGTATCTGTATGTGTCTATAGATGCATGTGTATGTGTCCCTAAGTATCTATGTTTATGAATGTATACGTAGCTATCTGTATGTGCGTATTTGTATGTATGTATCTGTCCGTATGCGTCTGCAGGTGCGTGTCTGTTGGCGACTGTGTACGTATCTATGTACCTGTACTTCTCTGTACGTGACTGTGTCTGTATATTTCTGTATGTGTATGTCTGTATTTGTATGTACGTATCTGTGTCTGGGGTTGGTATTTGGGTGTACGTGTCTACGTAGCCGTACGTGTCTGTACGTACCTATACGCGTCTGTATTAGTCTGTGCGTGACCACATGTGTCTCTATGTGTCTGTAGGCACGTGTATGTGTCCGTACGTATCTGTGTGTGTGTAGGTGTGTGTACGCGGCGGCCGCCCCCCCTGCTCGCCGACACGCCGGTGCTGCTCGTGCCGAGGGAGCGACTGTCCCCTGGGCAACGCGAGCGGTGTGGCAGAGCCTCTGACGGCTGAGCAGACTCAAGCGTTGCCCAAACCCTTCGCCCTCCCCCCACAACCCGTCTGCCCCCCACAGCCCCTTTGCCCGGTGGCATTAATCATTCATAAAGCAGCAATCCGCCGTTGCCATGGCTACACAGCAGCATACAACTTCCCCTACAAGTCTACTATTCAGCATCCTCCTCCTCCGCGAGGGGGGCACCATCACCTCCGCGAGGGGGGCGCCACCTCCTCCGCGAGGTAGACACCACCTCCTCCGCGAGGGGAACACAACCTCCTCCGCGAGGCGTACTCCACCTACTCTGTGAGGGGGACGCCACCTCCTCCGCGAGGGGAACGCCACCTCCTCCGCGAGGGGAACGCCACCTGCTCCGCGAGGGGGACACCACCTCCTTCGCCAAGGAAACGCCACCTACTCTGTGAGGGGGATGCCGCCTCCACCGTGGAGTTCGCTCCCATCATCATCGTCATCGTCTCTGTCCCCCACAAGCTCGTAAAATAATAACCTTGCTCAATCCAGTTTCACAACCTTTAGTATATTCAAAGTAGCCTTAATCATTTATTTTCTGTTGCTTTGGTTTTTATTGTTTTGTCTTTCGTTGTTGACATGCC
>JAZEWU010000043.1:415897-428903 GCA_036362915.1 Geotria australis | reverse complement strand
GCACCGACCACCGTGTGCTCTGGTGTCCGTGGCGTTCGACTTACGACCTAGAACATGGTAAAGGACCCGACGGCCCATCCTGACAAGAGGGTCAACAAGGGTCCTCACAAATGCACTGATGAAGCTTGCAGGGTTCAGTACCTCCAGTAAGGTTAAGAACCACTGCCCTAGAGGGTCATCATAAATGTCCCACACTCATTCACACTGAGTCTCAGTCATTCAATTTGAGGGTCCCACAACAACAACAACAATCGCCATTCCCCACTAAGTGGTGGTGACGTCAGCACGGCGCTTGTGCCATGCCATATGCTCCTTGAGGCCACGTGAAATGTCAAAGCCTCATTGACAGGAGGTCACTGGACAGACCCAGCTGTCATGGGCTGCCTGACCAGGATGACTGGCAGATCCACCACGTGTACTTCCTACTATACCAAATCGCTGTGTTTAACCGCCCAATGGTGTTAACTGGGTGATAAGAGATCGGATCACCATTCGCTCCTGTAAGAACGATAATGGGTGCGGCTTTGCAAGTCACTCTTCTGATGGTGTTAAAGAATGATTTGTGATCACGGGCTACTGAGGCAGACTCCATCTCGTCAGCAAACCGCGACCACCACTTGTCCTTACAACGCCGCACTGAGCGGTAAGACTGCTAATTTTTGGGCATGGGATGTAGTAAATGGTGGGAGTGGGCCTGCCGCTTTCTCTTCGCGACCCGGAAAATATCCTCTGTCAGCCAGGGTATATGGGGAGGTTTGGACCGTGTTCCCTGTGCAGCCATTCCAGCAGCATGAGCCACAGTCGTGAACCTCACCCATTTCGCGTTGGCATCACCCAACAGAACGATGCCAACCCCAGCTGCAAGCGATGATGGAATTTTTGCTTGCAGCTTTAATCAGCTAGCCGAGACTAGGCCATTGTAGGTTTGAATGGGGTCCTAGGTGAACGCCCACCACCTTGGAAGAAAGGCAGGCACATCTTACAGATGACAAGCCGACGGTCAGAGGGCAGAACAGCTCCATAGTAGGTCTTGGTGTCAAGAACATGGGCCCACACCCGCTGCTCCGTCACTATGTAGTCCAGCAGATGCTCTTGCTTGGACACAGCATGCATCCATGATGTTGTGTGGATGCGCCCACGGGCTGCACAGAAGTCTAGCAGCCTCCTACCGTTCTTAATGAGCTAATCTGACCAATGCCTTCCAATCACTCCGGCCCAGGTGCCTGCATCATGACCCCGCTCGGGCATTAAATTCTCCAAGTAGAATGACTCTATCCCGAGGGGCCATCTTAGCCAGCACCTGGGACAGGAGGTCATAGAAATCATCAGACTCATCGGCCTTGCCTGCATCCCTCCAATAATGTTTATCTTTCCGTTTATCTGTCATTGTTGACATGCCTTTCTCTCCGCAGCCCTGTGCAGCGCTTTGAGACCCTAGGGTGAAAAGCGCTCTATAAATGCTATTGTTATTATTATCTTTGGTAGGGGTGTAAGCCAACACCACCCCTTTTCCTCGTCTCCCATTTAAGGGGAGGTGAGCCCACAGTAGCTTGGGACTCCCACGCTCCCTTCATTGTTTTATGCCCCGAGTGCATACTTGTCCACCCCTCATGATGGCTGGAGCCAGAACCAATCTACCAGACCTCCTGTATTAAATAGAAGTCTAGGTGGTACCAGTCTAGTTCCAGATAGAGGAGTGGCAGCCTCTCCATCGTGGCGAGCGTTCGCATATTCCACGTGGCCACACGCAGTGACTGCTGTTTCTGGAGGAATCCCGAGGGTGGGTATTCAGTCTCCTGACTCCGCCAAATGGGGTTTGGCCAGGAGACGTCATAGACGCCTGACCCTTTGAGTCCTCCAGTATAAGCTTAGTTTAACATTTCCCAGTCCCCTTGGCCGTTGGGAAATCTGTGAGAGCGCCCACCACAACGTTACCGGCCGGCACCAACTAGGAGGTGTTGGTAGTTTTGCTGGCCAAGAGGGTCCCACATTCACTCTCACACAGACTCATACATTGTGAGGGTTCCACAATCAAGTACACACTCAATTACAGGCTCATTCATTGAGAGGGTCTTAAACTCTCTCATTAATTCTCAGTTTCCCCTTAAAGCCGTAGAGGGTCGCAATGACAGTCCCACACTCACTCACAGAGATTCATTCACTCACTCCAGTCCATCTCAGAGCACTGTAGTTTGTAGTTTTAAAAATGTGTCTGTGCAACGCTATTATGTGATTGCACTATAATTGAGAGATGCTATTATAGATCCTGAGAGACAGTCGTCTTGTCCAATCTCGGCCACAAATAAATCTTGATAATAACAATAGTACAATTAATAACACGCAAAACATCCACGCCTGGTCATAGAGGAGACACCACTACGGATCCACGAGGAAACCACAGAGGGAGGAGGAGAATCAGCCAGGTGGTCAGCGGGCACAAACCCTTCAGGCATAGCTTCCTATATGTTATTTTCTTATTGGACAATTAATTAATGGGTGTTTGTTAGTTGTGGGAGGAAGCCGTAGTGCCCTGAGAAAACCCAGGCAGAACAGGGTGAGAACCTAAACCCCACACATAAAAGCGCCTGAGATGGGAATCGAACTGCCTCGGGCAGTACTTTATGTCTGTGAGGCGCAGATATTACCACTGCGCCACCCTGCCGCCCATGTATTGAAAGGGTCCCGCACTAACTCGCACCCCAATAAGACGATTGACTATCTTATTGGCAGGCGTGATTCACAATATGATCTAATTGGTGTGTGTGTGTGATCCGTACAGACGGTCCCGAGCGGGTCTCATTGAGGGTCGACTCCTTTTCTTGCCGAATGTCCAAAGACACCGCGATTCCGGACGAGGTGTGCTATGACTTGCTGTCAGCGTTACGAGTCATCTCGACATTTGGAAAAGTGTTTGATGCTGTCCAGGAATTCCGACAAGGTAGCTTTTTATCCAATACCCTCGAGAAGATGCGTAACTTTACCCACCGAGACATCGTCCAGACCCTGGGAGAAGACGTAACGATCGGTGAGGATTATAACTCGACATGCGGCATCTTCCAAGACAACCCGAGTCCCAGCCAGAATCACTCAACAGATCGTGAATTCCTGGCCAGATACCCTGCGTTGTTTGCGAAGTTCAAAGTAATGTGCTCGATCAATGCCAGCGACTCCGTCCATGCGGGTTCACTTGGTGGGCCATGCAAGACGCCCTTCAGCAGCCCGGCGGAATGGCACATGTATGGGACCCTGCGCTCTGTCGCAGACAGCGAGCAGCTGTTCGGATCGTTCCAGAAAATCTACAGGAATATCTACAAGTGGTTCCGCTCGGTGGCGCCGGTCTCAGAGGAGGCGGGGGAGCCGTGCCACCAGGTGGCACGAGGCTGGCACGTCAGGCTGGCGTGCGTGGCGCCGTCACACCCGCATAGCGCCTGCGTGTGGAGCCGGGACGGGCGGCCCTTCGATAACCCCGCAGTGGTGCGTGGATGCCAGCTCACCCTTCCTGACTTCGGAGAGAGTCTCAATGGGATATACGAGTGCGTAGCCACTAACGCTGGGACCAACCTCAAAGGCACCGCCAGCGTGTCCCTCTGCATACTCGGTGAGTGGTCTGGGTTAAATGGTTGACGGTGGTCCTGTGTAATCGAGGGATGCCAGACCTAGGAGGTGCAATGTTTGAGTCTCGAATTAGGTCTTTATTTTGAACGTTCATTCCATTCCATTCTGTTCACTGACGTTCTTCTGGATTTGGGTGAGATTCAAAGATGGTGACGCATGTTCGCAGAAGGAGGCTTTGGTACGGAGATCGACGTCGGGTAGGTTGCTATTGTCAGGAAAAGGCGTGAATTCCTTTGCAGGTTGCACATCTCTGCGGATGTTTGGCTGTTGGATGTTTGCCAGAACAGGGAGCCAGGGGTTGGTATCGGATGCAGTGTTCCAGTTATAATAATAATAATAATAGCATTTATAGAGCACCTTTCACCCAAGGGTCACAAAGCGCTGCACAAGGCTGCGGAGAGAACGACATGTCAACAACAACAGAGAACGGAAAATCAGCAACATTATTTTTTTTTTTCATAATCAGAACTGTGGAGAGAACGGCAAATCAACAACGGGGAGACAGAAAACTGAGAGTCAAGGGATAGCGATGGGTTATAAGACTTAGGACACAAAACAACAGGAAAACAATAATAATAATAATATAATTTTATAGAGCGCCTTTCATCCGAGGGTCACAAAGCGCTGCACAAGGGCTGCAGAGAGAACGGCATGTCAACGACGACAGATATAACAACTATTAAAAACCAAAGCAACAAAAATGAAATGATTAAGGCTGCTTCAAATACACTGAAAGGTCGTGAAACAGGCAATCTTTAGAGCGGCAAAATCTGCCAGCGTCCCCTTAGATGGCCGTCACTTCCTTAAATACAAAACACGGAGGGAGACAGGGAGGGAGGGCGAGCAACAGGGGGAGACATAGGGACATAGAGACAGGAAGACAGAGAGACAGACATGAAGGGGAAACAACGCCAATCTAAATTAAACAATTAACATAAGGGTCATTACGTCAAACGCTAACATATTAACGAGCATCCTGCATTTATCTGCTGCCATTATTCGAATTAAAATAATAATAATTCTACAACAAGCAAGGAGGGAACAAACGTCCCCGAGCAGACGCAAATCAGAAGAGAGAGAGAGAGCCAACATCTTGGCATGGCACCACTAACCCGCTCCAACAATCCAAGCCAGAGGAAGGAATTAATGTTCCTAAAAAGGCGCAGGTATGAAGAGAGCCAACAACCTGGCACGACAGTGTTGAGCCGCATCAGAAGTCCTGACAGGACGGCTTGAAGGCTTTATGGAACTAATAAGTCTTAAGACTAGATTTGAAGATGTTCAAGAACTCTGCTGAACGAATTTCCAGTGGAAAAGCATTCCAGAGTCTGGGAGCAACGTGCGAGAAGGCTCTGTCACCCATCGAATGGAGGTGCGACCTGGGAACAAACAGCAAGCGTGTATTGGAGGATCGTAGTTGTCGTGTTGAGGAGGGTGCCTGAAGAAGGTCACGGATGTATGTCGGAGCTGCATAAGAGAGAGCCTTGTAAGTGAGCCGGAGGATCTTGAATTCAATTCTGTATTTAACAGGTAACCAGTGGAGCGACATCAGTACTGGGGTTATGTGATCACGGATGGGTGTGCCAGTGAGGACTGTGGCAGCCGCATTCTGCACACATTGGAGACGACTGATCAAGTAGGCAGGGATGCCGGGACACAGTGCATTGCAGTAGTCAATTCGTGAATAGATGAAGATATGTATTGGCTTCTCAGCATCAGCAGGTGACAGGATGTTGCGCAATCTGGCTATATTTCTGAGATGAAAATAGGCTACCTTCGTCACCTTATTGATGTGTGTCTCAAAAGTGAGTGAGGAATCAAGAGTCACACCTAAGCTTCGGATTGCATTAGCAACTTCAGTTGTCTGGTCGCCAAGGATCAATTGGATAGGAGCAGCCTTAGATAATTGCTGCGGGAATCCGACAAGCAAGACCTCAATTTTTTCGCCATTTAGTTTTAGAAAATTTGAATTGAGACAGGCCTTCATAGTAGACAGTGAAGAAGACATGCAAAAACCAGACGCATTGAGGGATGACTTTGCATGGATATAGATTTTGATGTCATTGGCATAGCAATGGTAACTAAGATTGAGGCTGCGCAGGATATGGCCAAGAGGTTGTAGGTAGATGCTGAAGAGGAATGGGCCGAGAACTGAACCCTGAGGAACTCCAGACAAAACAGGAACAATCTCCGAGTTTTGTCCTTTAAGGCTGACAAACTGCTTCCGGTCGGAAAGATAGGATCCTAGCCAATTCAGGGAGACGGTGTAGACAAAGAGACGGGAGGGGGGAAGAGATGGGAGATTGCTGGAATATCGCTCCGTGTCCCGTCTCCCCCCATCGCTCCGCGGTCTCACGCTGCGTTCCCTCCTCGTGGGGCCCACACCGGAAGAGGAAGTCGCGTGGCTGGAGCCGGACACAGCACGTAGGAAGAGGCGGAGCCACGGGGAGGAAGAGCGGGGCCGCGTGGTGGAACAGGTGGGAGCCGCGGGAAGAAGAGGCGGGGCATGGCTAGCCAACAAGCAATGCGCGCCAAAGATGGCGGAGGCAGTAATGGAGGAGGGGGAAGAGGAGGCGTCAGCGGGGATTCTGGCGGGGTTCCCGAAAACTCGTCATCATCAGAGAGTAAGAAAGCCATGTCATGTGGCTCCTGTTCCATGTTTGTATTAGTATACAGTGTTGCATTCATTGAGGATTTCACATGCAAAAAATGCAGGCAGAATAGTGACCTAAAGCAAGAGATTATTTTACTTCAAGAGAGGATCTCATCGTTGAAGGGGATTGCCGAAGGGGAACAGTTCATTGAGTGTAGTTTTAATAATATTTCCACTGTCCCAGATGCTATCTCCTCGCCACACAACTCCACAGGCAGATGGATCACACGGCGTCGGAAACCAAGACGTCTGCCTTGTCGGCCGCCTTGATAATTTTGACCTGTTCTGGGAGAGACCCAGCTATTTCTGTAGGGATGGTCGTCATCCAAACATGAAGGGCTCTGCTTTTTTAGAGGCCAATATACAAAACACCGTTAAACTTTTCTGTCTAGGCTACTGGACTTACATGTCCTTCAGGATCTCCCATTTCGTCAGCAAAAACTGCAAATTCGTCAAGTTATTTCAACTTGGGTAAACCAATTGAAATTATTAAATTCCAGAGAAAAAGAGATGTCCTGGTGGTCAAGGGGTTAATTTACTTAATTTAACCCGCATTCCTTCTGAGGTACAAAAAATAGCAAGCCCGGTAAATGTCAGGTTCGGACTGCTCAACGTCAGGTCGTTAAATTACAAATCCTTTATTATAAATAACTTCTGTACTTCTCAACATCTTGATCTTTTTATGCCAACAGAGACGTGGTTAAAACTTGATGAGCACTGCCAACTGATTGAAGCATCCCCTCCTGATTATAAATTTATCAACAAGCCTAGAGTCAGTGGCCGTGGAGGAGGTGTGGCTGTTTTGCATAAGAGTAACCTTAGGTGTAGTCCTGCCGCCTTTGATGATTTTACATCCTTTGAGGTGCTGACATTCAAGTTGTGTGGTCCTCCAACCTTGTTCTGTGCCGTAGTCTACAGACCACCAAAACCGAATGCTGCTTTCCTTTCTCTTGTAATTCTGAAATGCGATAAATTATTGATTCTCTGTGATTTTAATATTCGTATTGATAACTCCTCTGATACATTTGCTGCAGAGTTTTTAAATGTTATAGAAACTTTCAATCTTGTGCAACAGGTCTCTGGTCCTACTCATTATCTGGGCCATACTCTGGACCTTGTCTTGTCTCTCGGCCTCATTCTCAAAAATGTGGCAATTACTGACGTCTGTATCTCTGATCACATGAGCATCACTTTTGATGTTCTATTTCCTGCCCCACATAAAATAAAAGTCTGCTCTGTTAGTTCTCACATCATTAACACCACAACTGCGGAGAAATTCTCTCTGGCATTTTCAGCCGCACGTCCATTGCCCTGTAGTTCACAGCAAACTGAGAAGCTTGTTAACAGTTTTAACAGTTAATGCCGTTCAACCCTGGACACAGTTGCTCCATTTAAATCTAGAACAAAATCTCCTAGAAATAATACCCCCTGGATTAACAATCATATACGCGCCTTAAAAAGAGAGTGTAGGAGGGCTGAACGCACATGGAAGACCTCAAAATTACAGGTTCATTATAGCATCTTATAGGACCTTTTGTTTAAATTTAATCAGGAAGTTAAGGATGCGAGAGGTAAGTACTCTGCTGGTGTGGTTGCTGAAAACAGCCAGAACTCCAGAGTTCTCTTCAATACTATTAATCGCATTGTTAACCCCTCTAAATGTAACCTGGCCTCTTCCCCAGAACTTTGTGAAGAGTTTTTGCTTTTCTTTATCAACAAGATTGTTAATATCAGAACAATGATTGCTCCACCTGCTTATGATGTTATTATTCACTCCCAGATCTCTGTTACCCTAAGCTCTTTTGAGCCCATTTCAGCTGAGTGTCTTATGGAACTAGTGGCTCAGATGTACTCTTCGACTGGTCCAATGGATGTTGTTCCCACTAGATTACTAAAGGAGGTTATGGGAACCGTCTGTTCAGATATCCTCACTATTGTTAATAGCTCTCTGGCTACTGGGACAGTCCCCTAGTGCTTTAAACAGGCAATAGTTCAACCTTTGCTGAAAAAAGCCAATCTGGATTCTTCTGTTTGAATTAACAACAGACCAATTTCTAAACTGCCTTTTCTCTCAAAATTTTTAGAAAAGGCAGTCTTTAAACAGTTATTATCTTTTATGGAGGGAAAAAACCTTTTTGATAAATTCCAGTCTGGCTTCCGCAGAAAGCATAGCACTGAAACGGCTTTATTTAAAGTGACCAATGGCCTCCTCAGAATTGCTGTTGCTGGTAATTCCTCTATTTTAGTTCTATTAGACCTTAGTGTCACTTTTGATACAGTTGATCATGCCATTCTACTGGACCGCCTTAGAAACTGGGTTGGTATCACTGGCATTGCTATAGACTGGTTTCTATCTTATCTCTCAGATAGACAGTTTTGCGTCTCATTCGGGGATCATGCATCGTCCTCAGCACAAATAACTTGTGGAGTGCCTCAAGGGTCAATTCTAGGGCAAATTTTATTTTCTATCTATATGCTTCCTCTTGGCCATATAATGCGCAAACATGATATATATTTTCACTTTTATGCTGATGATACCCAGCTGTATCTCTCTATCAATACTGGCGATTTGAAGAATTTAGTGGATCTCCTTGCTTGTATGGATGACATTAAATGCTGGATGGTGCTTAATTTTTTACAGTTAAATAAAGATAAGACAGAAATTCTCATTTTAGGTGACAAACAAGTATTTAAACGTATTCGTTCAAACATGGGCCCCCTAATCTCCAACGTCACATTTGCCTCCAGGAACCTTGGGGTTATTTTTGATCCCTCTCTAAATTTTGATTTGCATACCAAAAAATTAATACAATCTTGTTATTACCAGCTGAGAAACATTGCGAAAATTAGGTCATTTCTATATTTTGCAGACACTGAGAAGGTCATCCATGCGTTTATTTCTTCTCGGTTGGGCTATTGCAGCTCGATTTTTACCTGCCTGAGCCAACACAACCTGTCCAGACTGTAATTAGTGCAAAACTCTGCTGATAAACTCTTAACTAAAACTGGTAAAAGATGTCATATTACCCCCATCCTTGCCACACTGCACTGGTTGCCAATCTCTTACCGCATTGATTTTATGGTTTTACTCATTAGTTTTAAAGCAAGACAAGGGCTTGCCCCAGATTACATTACGGAACTCTTAACACCTCGCTCTCCTAGTAGAGAACTGAGATCAGCCAACAAAGATCTATTGATTGTTCCAGAGTCTAGACTTAGAACAAAGGGAGACCTTGCCTTCACCGTTCGGGCCCCTAGGCTCTGGAACAGTCTCCCTGACAAGCTAAAAGCTGCCCAGTCTGTGTCTTCTTTTAAAACCATGTTGAAAACTCACTTTTATACTTTAGCCTTTAGTTAAGTTATTTTTGACAGATTACGATTGTATTTTGTGTCATTGCTTAATTCTGTTTCTACCATGCTGATTTATACCAACTGTCAAGCACCTTGAGCTGTTTGCATGATAGGTGCTATATAAATAAAGTATTCTTATAATTATTATTAAGTAGGATCTGATGATCGACGGTATCAAAGGCAGCACTCAGGTCCAGGAAGACAAGAATACTTGGCAAGCCTTCATCAGCAGCGACGAGTAGATCATCAACTACTTTTACCAAGGCAGTTTCAGTAGTATGGCCGAGTCTAAACCCAGATTGAAAGGGATCGAGGAGGTCGTTGTTAAGAAGATGTTTCTGGAGTTGTGTAACTACAGCACGTTCAAGGACGTTAGAGCTGAACGGTAGATTTGAGATGGGACGATAATTAATAGGGATGCTACAATCGAGGCCAGGTTTTTCAAGCAAGGGGGTAACTGCGGCACATTTGAACAGTGGGGGAAAGATACCAGAGTGGAATGAGTTATTGAACATATTAGTGACGTACGTGGCAAGGGGTTTGAAATTTGCCCGGATGAATTTGGATGGGAAAGGATCCATGGTGCAGTTTGAGGGTCGGGATCTGGTTACAAGAGAGGAGACCTTGGATTCCGTTAATGCGGAACATTTCAGGAATTTTGATGTCAAGGAAGGTGGAGGAACGATTATTGGGTTGTTGGACGATGATTAAGGCTGAGTAGAGATAAGATTGGCTTCGATTTTTTCAGAGAAAAACTGAATCAACTGAACCGCCTGATCTTTATTAGTGACGGAGATGAGGTTGAGTGACTGGTCGGACGAAGGAGCTGATTAATGGTCGAAAAGATAAACTTGGGCTTGTCACAGTTATCGGCCAGAATTCTGGTAAGATAGCTGATACGGGCACAGATCAGTGCGTTCCGATAATGGAGGAGTGTTTCCTTAAATATATCAATGTGAACGGTGAGGCCAGATTTTCTCCAAGTCCGTTCAGCCCTGCGTACATTCACCTTGAGATCTCGGAGTTCAGCAGTATACCAGGGAGATGGTTTTCGGTCTGAGATATAGCGTGATTTTAATGGGGCTAAATCACATGTATGCTTAATAGCGCATTGTTCTAAGATTCTACTGTTGCATCAGGGGCAGAGTGAGCCAAGGCAGAGAGTGAAGTGCTGTTGATTGCAGTTGCAAATATGTCAGGAGTGAGAGCGCTAAGGTTTCGAAATTGGATATGCCGCTTGGTGATGGAAATGGGAGGCGGTATTTGGAGATCAAAGTACACAGCAGAATGATCAGACAAACCCGGATCAATGACGGACATGTTGGTTACCAAAATGCCCCGGGAGCAAACCGAATCGAGAGTATGACCGCATCTGTGAGTGTGAGATGTCACGTGTTGAGTGAAGCCCAATGAGGTCAGAGTGACCATGAGATCCCTTGCAAGAGGGCTCTTAAGAGAGTCAACATGGATGTTGAAATCACCAAGAATCAGGATCCTTTCAGAACAGGAGCACATCTCTTCTTCTTTGCGATTCTTCGAAGCACGATGGCTAGCTTCTGGACATCGTCGTCTTTCAGCTTGGCCTCGAAGTGTTTGGTAGAATTCGCAGGCAATACCAAGTACTACCTGACAGGGATCGCGACGTGAACGCTTCTACCTTGACCCAGAAAGCAGCTCAGACAGTTCATTGACAAAAGAAGTGGAAGCTCCAGCTGGATGGTAGAGCAGCACCAACTTCACAGGTTGAGCCGACCTCCAATCCAGAGACATATGCTCAAATGAATTGAAGGTTGCCGACAGAATCAATCGGATATCGGCAGAAGCATGGTGGATAACTGCAAGGCCACCACCACAGCCATTTGAACGAGCCTTCTGATGGAATGTGAAGTCTCGCAGATTAGCCTGATTCAATGTGAGGTAAATCGTCTTGATGATGCCAGGTTTCTGTGAGGCAAAGTAGGTCCAGACTGTTGTCAAAGATCAGCTCGGCAATAAGTAAGGCTTTTTCAGAGTTTAGAGAGCGCATTGAGCAGAGCAAAGTGGGTTTCGGTGGCAGGCAATGTTTGTGCTGGTAGAGGAACATTAACCAGCGGAATATTAATCAAGCAACGTCGAGCTGCAACCGATCTATCTTGTGGATCCCTCTGTAGCCGGTAAAAAAGGCTTAAGATGGGGATGGCAGTTGGGAAAGCAACTGTAGGCAGAACAGAGGGCGTTTTAGTGCCACCTCCTCGGTGGACGTAAGGGGGACGTTGGAGTATCTTATGCTCATGGCAAACAGCCAAAAGGCTGAGGGGACAGTGAACTCGTGGAGGAATCAAGCTCCTCAGAGCTGCGGAAGTGTAAGTTATCATATTGAATAGGGGCCTGATATAACACATCACTACACTATAGGCTGTAAGGGTAGATTATAAAGACTATTGACAGTAAATGTTAGAGATAGGAGTCAAAGTGATAGAAACATGAGTCTCACAATAATTGAAAAACCAAAGCAAACCGCATAAAAACCGCACAAAACGCGATGATAGACTACAGTAAAAGAAGACTGTAACGATTACACCTTAAAATATAAAGAGTAAACTTAATAATACGTGATTATAAACAACTAAAAAATGAATGCATTGCTGAAACCTATACTAGAGAACGGACAGTAGCCTGTGCCCAGAATAACTAGCTACATATATATATCAATTTCAAAAATCGTATTGACTAGATACTATAGAAATACTCATGAGGTATCGACTAGGAATTAGCATCATAAAAAGGGAGAAAGGGACAAAGAACAAGGCAGGGAGATGTAAAAGCGCACGTGAAACCTAATTCAAAACACACGAATACATACAGTATATGTAGACTGTATCGAATTAAGAGAGGGGGCGCAGAACACAGTATCAGACGTGAGAGTGATGAAGGAAGGAGATTGAGAGAGGAGAGAGAGTGAGGAGAAATGATGTGATCCGGTGTTATTACAGTATGGAGCTGTGAAGTGACGAGAAGCATAGGCCTCAGGAAAAGCCTAAGGCTTCTCAACTGCGCAAGGCCTCGGCTAGCAAGTTTAAGTTTAAGACACTAGTTACAGACTTTTCAAATTAACGTTGAGCAACAAAAACGCCAAATAAACATTAGCACAAAAATATAAATATAAAGACAACAACAACAACAAGAATTAACTGGGTATATTAACTTTTCAAGCGTGAGAGGTGCTCAGACAACACGCGGCCCTTACGGCTGTCACGCTTTACTCCAAAGTTAAATCCTCCCATAGACTCCAATGTCAAACGTGAGGAAAGGGAGAGAGAGACAGGAAATTTGATGTGGGAACCGATGAGGGTACTGTATAGATCTTCTTCTTTGCGATTCTTCGAAGCGCGATGTTAAATTACAGTT
>JAZEWU010000043.1:385551-404905 GCA_036362915.1 Geotria australis | reverse complement strand
CGCTGTTCCCCGGCGCCCGCACACCTGCTTCAACGTGCCCTTGCCGCGCGCCACCAGCAGGTAGAGGAGGGTGAGGGGCAGGCACAGCATGGATGAGAGCGACAGCAGCCAGCCCAGCGCCTCGCCCCACCACGGGTACACGTACACGTTGTTGTACGTCGGCCCCTTGTACTGGATCAGCTGGAACAGCAGCATGCCCTGTGGGGGGTAGGGTGCAGGTGTCGACCTTCACAGGTGCTCGCTAACGCCACTTGCCGCTACAGTCTGTTAAGGCTATACGAGGGATCTTTGCAGGGGTTACGAGGTCAGAGGTCACGGGCAGGTGGTGCATTGTGGGGTGCGGTGGACAGGGGAGGAGGCGCGTGGATGCAGGGTGAGGTCAGGGGTCAGTGGGAATGGACCGCATGGCGTGGGGGAGTGTGCCGAGCGCGGTGAGCACGGTGAGCACGGCGAGCGAGCTACTCACCATGCACAGTGTGGGAGTGATGTACTTCCAACACAACCCGATCCAGCGGTTGGGCCGGTACCCGATCATGAGCACCACGTCCTCCATGAAGCGGGAGCTCCCTGCGCACAGCGACACAGATTCCCCCGCGTTGCCTTAACGGACTGTCAAGATCGGCCTCTGCGGAGGAGGTTTGTGAAGGACGCTACTGGGCAGCTGGAGGCAGTCGCCCTCCAGTAACAGCGAATTGGTGGAGTAACGATGCTCGCAACAGCGAGCGGCGCGCCCGGCGGATAAAAAGTTGGCGTGTGCAGGTGTGCACCTAGCGCGGCACAAGCGTCTTGGTGATGTCACCGCCACTTAGCGGCGAACGGCGGCCGTGGCTGTGTGCGTGCGTAGGTGTGTAGGAGGCGCGTGCGCGTCGTACCGTAGACCCACGCCACCACGATGCACTGCCAACCGACCTGCCAGAGCAGCGTATAGCCGCTCACCGCGTAGTTGTCAAACAACTGGAAGATGTAGATTCCTCCCTGATGTGGGGGGGTGGGGGGTGGGGGGGTCAGCATTAATGACCCACGGTGACAACAAACCAGAAACGTTGCCAACTCAGGTGCGCGGTGTTTGGCAACGGCGATGATGGTCACGGTGACCGAGCTGGTTATTATGCTGACGATGGTGATGACGATGCTGATCATGCTAATAAAAATGAGCGTGATGATGGTGATGATGGTGACGCTGTTAACGATGCTGATGATGACAGTGAAGCTGCCGATGCCCATGATGCTGTTGTTAGTGATGAGGACACTGTTGATGACCCCGATGATAGTAACAATAATAATTTTACATTTATAACTCGCACATATCCATTCAACGTCGAAGGTATTCGTTCGACGACAGAACGGCTCAGAGGCGCGAGGAAAGCGCAGAGAGGCGGAAGAGGCAGCCGGGCGGTTAGCCGGCGCCAACGTATCGCCACGCACTGGGAACGGACGGACCTGCATGACCATGACGAAGCTGACGAGGAACTTGACGACGCAGCAGGCGGCGACGAAGAGCTCGCGTCGCCCGGGCCCGCGCAGCGCCGCCGGGAACAGGTCCGAGATGCCCGTCACGAAGCCCTCGATCGCCACAAACTGCACGCGGGCACACGCGGGCGGGCGGGCGGGCGGGCGCGCGCGTCGGTCAACTACGCGGGCGAGGGCGGGAGGCAGCGCGGGCGAGTGTGGCCGAGTGCTAGAAAGAACATGGGCGAGTGTGGGCGATCGCGGGCGAGAGCGTGGGCGCGGGCGTGGGCACCTGGCTGTCGAGGCCGAGGAGGAGCAGCATGACGAAGAAGAGCACGGCCCACAGCACGGGCACCGGCATCATGGTGACGGCGCGCGGGTACGCGATGAACGCCAGCCCGGGGCCTGGCGCGCGCGCACGCACACACAGTACACGTACGTTACACACGATCACACAAGGGTAAAGATCCCCCGGATAGCCTTACGGACTATAGAGTACACACACACACATTGACAAAGATCCTCCGTATAGACTGTTAACAAAGTGATGATTTTGATGGTGATCACGATCATAATGACGATGATGGCGGTGACGGTGGTGACGATAATAATAATTGCGTTTTATATAGCGCCTTTCACCCGAGGGTCACAAAGCGCTGCACAACAGCCGCGAAGAGAACGGCATGTCAACAATGAAAAAAAAAGGGATAAAAAAAATGGCAATGATGATAGTGATCATGATGACGACGACGATGATGATGATGATGATGGCGATAGCGGTGATACCATGACAACGTGGTGATGACGTTGCCGGCGGTGACGCGGCCCTCACCGGACTCGGCGACGGTTTCTATGCGGACGCCCTGCTCGTGCGCCATGAAGCCCAGGATGGAGAACACCACGAATCCCGCGAAAAGACTCGTGCCGGAGTTAACCAGCGCCAGCACGTACGTGTCCCTAACGAGGGGGAGCAGCCGCGTTAACGAACGAGCGAGCACGCACGCACGCACGCACACACACACACACACCCCCCCCGCGTAGCCCACACACACTGCAGGGTGAAGTGCTGTTAACGAGCAGCACCTACGAAGGCCGGCACGGAGTACGAGGGGGTGGGTGGCTGGCACCACGCCCGACCGCCTTTGTCTCCCCAGTGGTGATGTTTGCACACCACACCAGGTACTCACTTGAGGCCGGGTCGACCTAGGGTAGGCCCACGACCGGTTCAGATAATCGTCACCGGTGTTGGCCGTGAACAGGCGTTGCATTCCGACCGCCGTGTTTGTAGCGCAGCGCGTACACACACACACACCTGAGGCAGTTGTTGTGGAAGCGGTTGTAACTGCCGAGGGTGGACAGGGCCCCGAATCCGAGTGCGTACGAGTAGAACGTCTGCGTGCCGGCCTCCAGCCACACCTACAGAGCAGTCACACACACGCACGCGCGCGCGCGCATTAATACACAGATACACCCAAACAGCAGCCACACACGTGCATCAATACAGATCTCTCAAGGATCCGTGAGCTCCTCATACAATCCAGTCTGGTTAAACCAACGATGAATAAATAGTACGAAGGGGGGCGGTGTGAATGGCGCGAAGGCAGACGGCGATGATGCTGTGGCCGCGACGCGCATGCGACGCGGCGCGGCGCAATGCGGCCGCGCGACGCGTCGGGGTGCGCTGCTCGCCTGCGGCGTGGCGAGCTTCGCCCAGTCGGCCTGCAGGTAGTACTTGATGCCGTTGGCGGCACCGGGCAGCGTGACGCCGCGCGCGAACAGCGCGATCAGCATCAAGTAGCGGAACGTGGAGGTGAAGTACACGACCTGCACGCGCGCGGCCACACGCGGGTGTTACACAGGTGTGTGCGTGTCCACGCGTGTACACGTCGTGGTGGTGGTGTGGCGGCGGCGGCGGTGGCGGTGTGTCAGTGTGGCGGTGCACACGCAACTACCGTTTGGCCGGATAGCGGGGGCTAAACGGGCGCGGCACGGGCTGGAGAAGAGATGGACTGACTCGGAACAGGAGGACCTGAAGCCGGGTGGACTTTCTGAAAACTGGTACCGGCGGTGTCCAGATCGACCTCTGTGGAGGAGGTTCCTGAAGGACGCTACTGGGCAGTTGGAGGCAGTCGCCCTCCAGCAACAACGGAGGGCGGAGGAGCGACGCTCACAACGGCAAGCCGAGCGCCGAGCGGCCGAAGCACGGCAAGTTGGCACGGTAGGGAGCTCAGGTGGTGCATCTGCCGGTCATCTCGGTCAGGCAACCCGTGACACCTGGGTCTGTCCCGTGACCTCCAGTCGGCGAGCCTTCGACATTTAACGTGGCCTCAAGGTGCATATGGCCTGGCACAGGCGCCGTGGTGACGTCACCGCCACCTAGTGGCGAATGGCGGTTGTTGTTGTTGCACACCTTTCCCGTCGTGCGCACACCCTTCCACACGCAGAAGTAGACGATGAGCCACGCGGCGATGAGGCAGAGCAGCAGCTCCCAGTGCACGGAGCCCAGGTCGTGCAGGCCCGTCGTCATCGCCAGCGTCTTGCGCCTACGAGACAAAGATCCCCCGTGTAGCTTTAACAGATTCGTAGGGGCAAGTGCTGTTAGCGACGAGCACCTATGAAGGTCGACGCGGCGCACGAGGAGGTGGGTGACCAGCACCACGCCCAGCTGCCTTTGTCTCCATAGTGGTGATATTTGAGGCTAGGGAGGCCCAGGACCGGTTCAGAAAATCACCACTTACACACACACACATGCACTCACACAACCCCGCTGCCGGCACGGCACTCATTCCCATCACGGCACTCATTCCCACCACGTGTGTGTAAGACTTACACACAAAGGCAAAGATCCCCCGTATAGCCTAAACAGACTGCAGGGTCAGGTGCCGTTAGCGAGCACCTATGAAGGTCGACACGGCACACGAGCGGGAGGGTGACCTGCACCGCGCCCAGCCGCCTTTGTCTCCCTAGTGGCAACGTTTACACACCGCACTAGGTACTCATTCTGAGGCCGAGTCGACCTAGGGGAGACCCAGGACCGATTCAGACAATCGTCACCGGCGTTAGCGGCCGTGAGCGGGATTCGAACGCGGCTCGCCAGACTCGCATCCCAGCGCGCGCTAACCGTTTGCACGCGCGCACGCAACTCCCGCCGCCTCGCGCCACTCACTCCCAGAACTCGACGACGGACGAGGTGGTGACGACGTTGCGCGGCGGGCACGCGTGGCCCAGCGCCGACACGTTGCTCAGCGGCAGCAGCGACAGCGACGCGTTCGCGAGCCGCGGCCAGGCCGTGGCCCCCTCCGTGCCGTTGGCGGCGCCCTCCGTGCCGTTGGCGTCGTCCGACGCGTAGCGGCAGGTGCCGTCCGAGCAGAACGGGGTGTTCCACTTGTTGCCGCAGGTGGCCCAGGGCAGCGGCCCCATCGTGAAGCAGTGGGCCAGGTAGTAGATGGCCCAGGCGAGGATCAGGATGTAGTAGCAGTTGCAGTAGAAGACGATGACCATGGACGCGTAGCCGAGGCCTGGCGGGGGGCGGGACGCGGGCGGAGGGACCGGGTTTGGCGACTCGCGCGGAACTCAAGGGGGTCGTCGGCGTCGAGGTTATCGGTCGACGGGGTGACTGGTCGAGGAGGTCACCGCTCGGTCTTTATGTAAGGTGGCAGTCGACGGATCGTCGGCGAAGGAGGTTTTCCGCCGATGGGGTAATCGGCCGTGGAGGTCGAGGGTCGTGTGGGTCACCGGTCAAGAGTAGCGGCTGTCGTTGGCGCCGTCAGTCGACAGGGGGTCAACGGTCAGAGTGGCAGTCAAGGGGAGGAGGTGTGTCGGTCAGGTGGGGGGGCGGTAGGCGAGGGGGAGGGGGCGCGGGGGTGTCACCTTTGAAGAGGGGCGAGATGCCCCAGGCTCCGATGCCGCCCTGCTTCGTGAACTGCCCGAGCGACACCTCCATGAAGAAGCAGGGGATGCCCGCCGCGATCAGCGTCAGGCAGTACGGGATGAGGAAGACCCCTGCGGTGGAGGAGACGGCGGGGTTAAAGGGGTGCGGGGGATGAGGGGGCCGCGGGGGACGTGAGGCAGCCACATTTCAGCCAGCCAGTTTTTTTTATTAAAGCTGGAAGGAACTGTTGAGCTATGTCGCTCTTTTTAACAGTTGTCCAGCGGGGAGGAGTAACCAATTTGACCCGGGTTGGCCATTTGCCCCCCCAGCAGTCGGGTACTGGAGCAGAATTTTACAACTGGATGCCCTTCCTGACGCCAACGTCCTTTAGTCAGAGGGTCTTCGGATCGTTATTCGCCTGGAACTTCACCCCCAGGCCTATTCACCAAGGGAGACCCTAGCAGGAGCACTATACTCCAGATGACATAGCCCTGGGGTTCAATGGAACATGCAAACCCCTCCAACACAATAAGGCTACGATCCATGGGGGATATTTCCTCTGGTAAACATCAAGAAATCCCCCAGTCTAGCTCCTTTTATGAGTTAGGTCACGTGAGAAAGTACGTAAGTGTCGCAAACCCGTCTGTATGTTGGAGAGCGAGCGAGCCCACAATACTTACAAAGAAGGCAACGACGTTTCGCTGAAACGGGCTCGCTCGCTCTCCAACACACAGACGGGTTTGTGAGACTTACAGACTTTTTCACGTGACCCAACTCATAAAGGAACTGTGGATAACATTGGTCACGAAAGCCTTCGTGTTAAATTAACAAACCCCCTATTTAGGGGTCTCAAGGGGGGGCCACTGCCCCGTCCCCTACCCACAGCGACGGAGCGGCAACTAACGGCTGCGGACAGTTGTGGAGAAACAACGAGGTCCCGGTTTAGAGGGGTCACGGCAGGGGTTAGTGGGGTCGTTGGGATGGGAGCTGCTCTTTCGGGATAACCGTGTCGAGCGTTCCTCCCAACGTTAGAGAGGTGAATCGTCGTGAAGGAGAGAGGAGGAACCCCTCGACGTGGCTATCCCGAAAGAGCGGCTCTGGAGAGCGATTCCCGTACCTCGAGCGGCGAAAACCTACATGGATACACGGGGGTCAGGGGTCCCCACACCGGGCCCCCCACCCCCCCTACCCCCACCCACTTCCTTCACCCACCCGCGAGCGCTCTACTCAGCGACACTCGTGACCTCTGTAGCTCACCTGGGAGGGGGAGGGGGGGGGCACTTTTGAGGTCACTAGGTCAAAGTGCAAGGTCACAAAGCTCCCAACACCTGCGACAGGGAGGGGTTGGCGAAGGGGGACAGGTGTGGGGCGTTCCACAGAATTGCACGCTGGGTAATCACTTTTAATTGCATTTGCGTCAAGAGAGTAAACGGCCCCCCTCCCTCCACCCCCCCGCCCCCCCAACCCGTCCCTTCCCAGCATCAGTAAGGGCCCCCTAATTTGTCTTCCACCCCACACACCTGGCCCCCTTCCTGTAAACGGAGGCCGGGTGTCTCAGAGGTTTAGAGACACTGAGCCGGCTCGGCTGAGAGCCTGGGTTTGATTCCTGGTTCCAGGCGCCCGCTCTGATTGACCCACGTTCTCTAGAGCCGCAATTCTCAACCGCTGGGTCGCGACCCATCAGCGGGCCGCGTGCGCTACCTGGTGGTCCGTGGAAACCATGCCTAAGTAGGCCATGTGGGCCTTGAGCTGCAAAAGGTTCAGGGCCCCTGGGTTAGAGCAGCAAGTTGATGGTCTCGGCCCGGTTACCAATAACTCACACAGAGACCCATAGACTCACACAGAGACCCACAGACACACAGAGACCCATAGACTCACACAAAGACCCACAGACACACAGAGACCCATAGACTCAAAGAGACCCATAGACTCCCAGAAAACCACCGAGAGCCCCTCCACTGCCTCTCCCCTCAAGGGAACAATCCAGTGAGCGGACGAGCGAGGAACTGAACGGTGAGCCGGTAAGTGGCCGAGAAGGCGGGTGGCTGAGCAATCACGCGGCCGATTGGACAATCGGATGGGCGGTTGAGCGGGTGAAGCGGGTGAAGCGGGCGAGCGGGCGAGCGGGTTGAGAGGGGCGGCCGAGCGGACGCGCGGACCCACCTCCGCCGTTGCGGTAGCACAGGTACGGGAATCGCCACACGTTCCCGAGCCCCACCGCGTAGCCCACGCACGACATGAGGAAGTCCAGCTGCCGGCCCCACGTCTGTCTCTCCACCGAGCTGCCGACGCTGGCGGCGCCGGCCTCCTTCCCGGGCCCGGCCACGTCCGCGCCGCCGCCGCCGCCGCCCGCCGCCCCCCCAAGCTCCTTCTTCTTCTTCTCGGCGCCGGAGCCGGCGGCGGCCGAGGCGGCGCCGTCGAACATGGGCACGCGCACCGACGCCTGCCGCGACTTGCGCTCGCCGTCCAGGCCGATGATGGCGGCGATGCCGTGGTGGCCGTGGTGGTGGTGGTGGTGGTGGTGGTGGTGGCCGTGGCACGTCACCGTGGCGTCGTCGTCGTCGTCGTCATCGTCGTCGCGCCCGTAGCCGTGGTCGATCAGCAGCGGGCCCGTCGTGTCCGAGTCCGAGCGCGACGGGCACGGAGACGGGGGCACGTGGCGCTCCGGCGATTCCGGCGAGCCCTCCGACATGGTGCGCCGGGCGATGGGGCGGCGGGAGGGTGGGGAACGGAGGCTGTAAAGATAAAGGCAAAGGTCACCCGTGTAGCCTCGGCGCGTTGTAGGGGCCGAGTGCTGTCGGAGCGAAGCGCCGATCGGGAGGCGCGGTTATCCGGCACCAACCCGCCAGACGACGCATCCTATATATTATGATGTTAGCGGCAAATGAACGGGTGGTTTTTTTTGTCGCGGGAAGAAACCGGGTAACCCGGAGGAAACCCGTGCAGAACAGGAGGAGCGAACGCACAAACTCCACACGAAAAGACCCCGAGGCGGGGATCGAACGACCCCGCACAGAACCTTCTTTCTGCGAGGTGTAAATCTCACCACTCCGCGACCCTGCCACCCTATAACACATGAACCTTGCTGTTGTGCAGGTAAACATCTGCACTCAGGAAGGATTGGAACCCGGTACCCTCAGTGCGGTCATAGATACAAACACTTGCTCCGTTATATATAGATTATCGCTGAATTAATAATAATAATTTCAATTTATATAGCGCCTTTCACCCGAGGGTCACAAAGCGCTGAACAAGGGCCGCGGAGAGGACGGCATGTCAACAACGAAACAGAAACAATGACAACAATACATCCGTATTTATACAGCACCTTTCATGGCCTCCAGCTCAAAGCGCTTAACGGACAGTTACACGTTGTACAACACGATTAAAATGCTAAGTTATAAAAATAAGTGTTGAGCTGTGACTTAAAGAATTGCGAGCAACATCAACAATACCGCCTTCAGTCATCGCTGCTGCATTAGGCTGACAGATTTACCCGACCGATGAGGGCGGGGTGTCTCTGGGGCAAAGCTGCTGTGCCTGAAACCAGCTCTTTGTTCACGATCACGGATAGTTCCAATGTTTGGATCAGGGCTGGGTCTATTGATAGGGTCAGGAGGGATGGTCCCATTGTGTTAGGGTCAGGGATGGTTCGATTCATAGGGTCAGGGAGGGTTTTATTGTTAGGGTCAGGGATGGTTCTATTTATAGGGTCATGAAGGGTTCTATTGATAGGGAAAGGTTAAACCTCCTGTATTTTACAGCTTTTGTACGGCACAAAAATGTCCAGTGGTGTCAGCGAGGCTTCCATTGTTAGTGTCAGGAATGAACCTATCGCCCTGTGTCTGCTTGGACCTGCGTCTGCCGGGACAGGCTCCGGCTCTCCGGAACCCTGCACAGGCTCAAGCGGGTTCTGACAATGACGATGATACGGTCAGGGTTACTGTTACGACAGAGCCGAGTACCCCCCGCTCCGCATGCCAGCGTGGGCCAAGCCTGGCATGCGGTCGGAACCGTTGGCTGCGCCGTTCCATGTTTACCGGGGAGTTCTATTGTTAGGCTGGCGCTCGGCTCGGGAATCGCTCTGGGACAGAGGGCAGCGGAAAATTCCACGAGGAGAGGAGGAGGCTCGATAGCGGCCCCTAGTGGACACCGCCGGGGTTCGCCACCCTGCGACGATGCTACAACGTGGGCGGCAAGTGCCTATACCTCGTTTACATCCGCGGCTTGTTTGGATGTTACGCAACACGGGTAATAGGGACTACCCGTCCACCCCTATCATGCAATTTACTGTATTCGTTTACGATATAAAAAAACACACACACGGCCGAACGGGACGTACGCGCCGTGTTTGTTTAACTTCGTTAAGTTTACAGCATCTCAAGAACACGAAGTGTACACAGCTTATATCATACGGCTAGTTTACTTAGTGGACGAGAAATCCCTGTGCCGTTTTACAGCCGCGACTCCGTACGAACATACGCGGCACGGGTATAGGGACTTGTCGGCCACCACGCAGAATAGCTTACAACATTATGTACCAACATATACACCACAACAGAGTGCTGTATGTACACTGCAGTACATTGTATACTGTTACGCACTCCGTTGAACTGCGTGTACCCTGCCCCGTGTGAACAGAATACGCGAGAGGGTGCATGCTACTGTAATGCTCGATATAAATACGGGGTGAGAGACGTGGCAATATTACAGTGTGAGATGGAGAGATAAAGGCGGGCGGGAGATCACATACCATGTGCTGCTGTGCGACATCCGATATCTCGTCGAGCATTCCACAAACGGGTCCCCGAGTGTCGCTCGTTCCCCATCCACTCACTCACTGTGCCTCTCCATACACTGTCATTCACTCAACCCCAGGGTCATTCACTCACGCTGTCATTCACCGAGCCCAAGCGTAATTCACTCATTCATTCGTTAGGCCGCAGGGTTCTCTCATTCACCCACTGGGCCTTCTGGGCAATTCACTGTCATTTACCGAGCACCGCGGTGGGTCACTCATTCATTCATTTAATGGGCACCATGGTTCACTCATTCATTCACTGGGCCGCAGGGTTTACTCGTTCTTTCAGTGAGCCCCAGGATTCACTCAATCATTTACTGGGCACCAAGGTAATTCAATCATTCATTTTCTGGACACCATCGTTCACTGAGGCCCAGGATTCGCTCATTAATCACTGGGCCCCAAGGTTCACGATTTCATTAAATCACTGGGCCCCGGGGTTCACCAGTTAATTAGGCCCTTACGATTAATTCACCACCCCAACATCGTATGATCATGATAGCCGTGGCTTGGGGAGGCTTGAAACCAGCAGTTAGACGTTTATTATTCCAGCAAAAAAATACCCAGTGAGCTTGCAAGCTCTTTACGGGATTCCTGCGACGCAGCAGAGATGCGAATTGACGAAAGTAATTGATCATGGCCACCCCAGCTACCGCGGCTGCTGATGATGAGATTGCTCATGATTCACCCACTCAGTTCCATCTAGCTCGTCTCAGAGAGTCATATTTCACGCGCGTTTCAATCATTCTAATGTCAACTCAAGCCGGAGCCGTGATTTCTGGCTGCAGCTTGAATTTTCCGGGCCGGTCCCATTTCACGACCTGGGCCGAGTTCCCTGCAGTCAGATTAGATTTCGAGCCGAGGGGAATCATGGCCGCGCGCGCCTCCAGACTCGACCCGATCGAAAATGCCGCGAGGCGGCGGGAAATGTTTAATCTCAGAATTCAATTAACATTCGACAACACTGAATGTTGCTAGCAACCATGGTGTTGACCTTTGCCCGTGAGGACGGCGGGAGGGGGTGACAGGGGTGGTCGGGGTGGTAGCCGGTGAATCCCATAGAGGGTCGCGCTGAAGCCGGAGCCTATCCTGGCAGATACGGGGCGCAAGGCATGGCTGCACCCAGGATGGAATGCCAAACCATCGCAGGGCACGGGGTAAATTTGTCAGGAGACTGTGGAAGAATACCGGAGTGCCCGGTGAAAATCCACACGGGCTCGTGGAGAACATGTAAACTCAACACAGAAAGGCACCCGAGCTGGGAATCGAACCCAGATTCTTCTAGCTGTGAGGTGGGCAGCGCTACTCATTGTGCCACCGTGCCACCCCCATATTTGCATAGATTGCTTATTCTGTATGATTCTACAGCCCTAATTAAAAAGCTATGTTTTGACCTATGCCCACCTTCCCCCTGGGACGTTTCTAAACCCAACGGTGGATCTGACTACAGTATTTCAGGTAATAGGTATGGCCTATCTGCTGCTGTGGTACCTCGAGTACTCTCACAAAATCATAGAAAATCACTATTTGTTTTATTTTATTGCAGGATGTAGTTTCTCACGGCTCGATGTCTGAGAATTGCTCTCAAAAGCTGTCCTTTCAAAATAACCGCGTCGAGCGTCCTTCTCCGTCATCGCGTTTCGCTTCCAACGAGGGTTTGCGAAACGTCGCAAAGGAGAGACGAGGAACGCTCGACACGGCTATCCAGAAAGAGCAGCTCTTGAGAGCAATTCTCATCTCTAAACTTTCTGGAATTTCCTGCTTCAAGTCCCCAGCACTGAGAAGAATGTGCCCTGTCAGCATCTCTGCCTGTCCTGCATCTCACCAGATTTCTCCCACCGCCTGAACCTGCTCAACGGCCTCCTTGTTGGAAATTGTCTTTAAAGAGCTGCTGTTTCGGGATAGCAGTGAATAGCGCTTGACATGTCGCGATCCCTGTGAGGTAATACTTGGTATTGCCTGCGAATTCTACCAAACACTTCGAGGCCGAGCTGAAAGACAACGATGGTCTAGAGGCTGACCATCGTGCTTCGAAGAATCGCAAAGAAGAAGATGGCTATCCTGAAATAGCGGTTCTTAAGAGCAATTCTGATTGTGCTTTGGAGCGTGAAAACCTACATCAGCTTCCTCACATTTCTCTCCCGATGTTCCAAACCTTTTAAAAAGAGCCATAGATTTCTAACACTACATTTCACTTATTTTTTTCTGATAAATACCAAATAAAATAATGTTTTGCGAGTTTTTGTGGGAAAGGGTGGAGCGCAATAACCCCGATCGGGCCCCTTCAACATTGACCCCTGACCCACCTGCATCATCCGAGACCCTAAAGCAGCCCCCCGGTGCCTCGGCCAACGTGACCCTAACCCGGACCACCGGAGCCTCAATGGCCACTTGAACGTGACCTGCGCCAGGTTAAGTACCTCCGCAGTGGACAGACGTGGAGGCAGAGACGTGGAGGTGGCGAGATGGGTCGTGGAGTCGAGCAGGAGATGCCGGGTCTTGAGTTAAGCCGGCAGTTGGCAGTCTAGGCCTGCATGTACAACACACCAACACACACGTGTCATTACCATAGTCCATCCGCTGCTGGATGAATATCTCCCCAAAAAGACATCGCTATCTGTCGGCGTCTGGCGATGCGGCAATCAGCCAGCCAGTTCCATGGAGCACCGCTCCCAGCTGTGGCTGCCACTCTGTAGTTAGTCTCGACCTCCGGAAGTCGTCTCTTCTATCCACGGGGCGCGCTGCCCAAGCCCCGCGTCGTTACCAGTGTGAATGGCGTCTGTAAACTTGCGTATCTTCTCTGATCCATGTGTTCCTGTTTCTGTATCTGGGTGTAATTCGATACCTCTACGCCTCCCGTCGACCACCTCACTCTAATCCGCTGCGCGCACTCTCCCCTCACACAGACGAGACTGTCTGTCTTATTGCAACCCCACCCCCCACCCGGGTCAGGTTTCGCTCGGTGAGAAAGAAGTCGCTCGTTCGCCTCCGCTGTCGCCACAGTCTTGGAACGCCCCTCACCCATCCTCTTCTGCCTACGACTTCCTGACTCGTAGAGACCCATAGACCTAACACCGAGACCTATCCATCCATTTTCAGTAACCGCTTAATACAGGGCAGTTCCATAAAATTACACAGACCCATAGACCCAACCGGAGATCTATAGACTGACACAGACCCCCTATACTCACAGAGACCTGCAGACGAACAGAGAGACCCGTAAACTGACACATCGACCCACACAGATATACATACAGACCATTACTCAAGAGCCTTGACGACTAAATCTGAGGCTAATAGACTCACAGATCCCATAGACTCGCATAGAGACCCATAGACCCAGACAGTCCCATAGACTCGGACAGATTGATCGGATCACAGATCCAAAAACTCACAGTCCACAGACTCGCATATCGACCCACAGATTCACATATCGACCCATAGACTCACAGAGGGACCCGCAGACTCACAAGAGACCCGCAGACTAACACACAGAGACCCCCAGACTCACAGACCCGTAAGTCAGTTTGTATTGAAGCTGGATCGAACCGCTGCGCTATGTTACACAGGACAACTAACCTAGGAAGCATGGCTTCGGACATGCTGCAGTGTCGCCGAACTGCGGTCGCCATAAAACACTCGTGTGGCTCTGTCAACAAACGGCTGGACGCGTGTGTGAGTGCAGCGAGAGACGGCTCCTCGCTGCTCGGTGTCGGGGCCTGCCCCGCTCCCGCGTGCACACTTGGAGGAGGCAGGCAGCTCCTAGTCTGCCTGCACACTCTCCCGAGCGTCAAGGCGGCCACACGGGGTACCGCGATCTACGAGCGCCACACAACAACCACCCACCACACCCGCGCCCTCACGCGCCACCTAGTGCTCCGTGGAGACCAGACCCGAGTTGGCCCCGAGGCGCTAAATGTTGACAACCTCTGCCCTACGTGCTTATGCGCAGTGACGTGGTGTTTACCCCGAAGGTACATACGGAGATTTATACACTACATGGTCAAAGACAAAGATCCACCCCCGGTACAGCCTTAACAGACTAGGGGCAAGTGCCGGTAGCGATTAGCACCTATGAAGGCCGACACGGCACACGAGCGGGTGGGTGGCCAGCACCAGACCCGACCGCCTTTGTCTCCATAGCGGAGCTGTTTATACATCCGCACCAGGTGCTCATTTGAGACCGAGGGGAGGTCCAGGACCGGTTCAGAAAACTGTCACTGGTGTTGGTGGCCGTGAGCGGGATTCGAACTAGGGTCGCCAGGTTTGTAGCCCAGCGCGCTAACCACTGAGCTACCGCTCGCCACTGCATGGTATACACAGTGACATATACACCGCATGTCCGCAGGTCAAGTCAAAGATCCTCCGTATAGCCTTGTAGGGTGAAGTGCTGTTCGCGAGTACCAATGAAGACCGGCACGGCACATGATGGGGCGGGTGACCAGCACCACGCCCGGCCGCCTTTGTCTCCCCAGTGCTGAGGTTAACACACCAAACCAGGAACTAATTTGAGTCTGAGTCGATCGAGCGGATATCCAGGACCGGTTCAGGGAATTGAACTCGGGTCGCAATGCGCTATAACCTCTACACTACCGTTCCCCACACACGTACTGTATGTACAGTCACACACGTGTACCCCGGCACATACGACGCACACACACGTGTACACACTGCCGACAATCATATAACCCTGGGACACACACACGCGTACACTGTTACACACGCGTTCCTTGGCGCGCACACACACACGTTGTACACTTTCTCAACGTGTACCTTTACACACGGGTACCTAGTACATGTGTACTCTTGCACATTTATCCACACACACACACATATACACACCTGATACTGACTCCACTGCGGGTTAAGCCGTTGCTGTTAATGCTGCTGCCGATGATGATGATGATGCTACTTGCTGCTGATTCTTCCGACGCTACTGATCTCACTACTGCAGGTGTACTGATGATGATGTGTGGGGGTGTGTGTGCAGTTGGGGTGTGTGTACACACCCTGATGACTGGGGTGCGCAGGGTAGGAGGAGGGGGGCAAGCCAGCGCCCCCCTCCACCCCCTTCCCAGGACCCAACCCCCCTTCCGAATGGAAAATTACCCCGCGCAGGGGTCCGCTTGCCAGAGCCTAGCGCCGCCTAGCGGGGCACAGAAGCCCTGCAAGGCTCCGCGTGGGCAGCACGCTTCTTCTGATCTTTGCGAATGATGATGATGATGAATTGACGGTGCTGATGATTGACAGTTGGTGAGCACAGGTGGTGCCTCTCTGCCGATTCGTGATGGTGGTTTTGATGATGATTGGTGATGTTGATGCTTGATGGTGGTGGTGATGGTGAATGACGGTCGTTGTTGTGGTGATTGATGGTGGTGATTGATCGATGGTGATCTGTGATGGTGATGATGGTAGTGGTGGTGATGGTGTTTCAGCTGATTGATGCTGGTGATGGCTGATGGTGGTAACAGATGATGGAGGCGGTGATAATATTGATGTTTTTGGTATTTATTGGTGCCACTGATGATGGTGGTGGTGAAGTTTGCCAGAGGAGGTGATGGCGATTGATGATGGTGCTACCGTGATGGTGAAACTGACGTTTTCTGCTGCTGATGATGATGATAGTGTTGAAACTACTCCTGAATGTTGATGGCTGTGTGCGATAATAATAATAACAACAGCATTTTGTTGAGCGCCTTTCACCCGAGGGTCACAACGCGCTGAATGTTTACCGACAACGACATGAATGAAGCTGATGATGTTACCGGTGCCGATTCTGCAGGGATTGATGGTGCCGACGTTTACCGATGACGACGAATCATTTATCGATGGTGATGCGCCTTGTCGACACATGTGCTGCTGCTGGTCCTGATGTTATTGACACTTACTGGACTTGCTGATGACGAAGAGCCGCCGCCGACGACGACGACGCTGATGCTGCTGCAGCCGATGATCCTTTCCAATCAACCGAGTATATAATCCACTCTCTCCTGATCGCACGGATCCCAACGTGTAAAGGATATATACGCTGCACGTATACTGTCAGTTGCGTGTGACGATTGGCATACGTACACGGTGTAAGCAATACGCCTGCGTGCGCACTGCAGTATAAGGGGTTTTCTCTAATTATAGCCGAGGGTATCGCTGCAATGATACCGAGTTTAAGTCTGGACTGCAGTGTAAGTGTCTCTGTCCACCTAATAACAGAGCTATCTGTGCCTGTATTGTGGGATTTGTGTAACTGCAGTGCTGTATACGGGTCTGTGTGTGTGTCTTATGGGGAGCGGTAGCCCAATGGTTAGCGCGCTGGGCTACAAACCTGGGCTCTAATCCCACTCACGGTCAACACCAGTGACAATATTCTGAACAGGTCCTGTGCCTCCCCTAGGTCGACTCAGCCTCAAAGGAGTACCTAGTGCGGTGTGTAAATATTGCTACTAGGGAGACAAATGCGGCCGGGCGTGGTGCTGGTCACCCACCCCCTCCTGTGCCGTATCGACCTTCATAGGTTCTCGCTAACGGCACTTGACTCTACAGTCTGTTAAGGCTATACGGGGGATCCTGTGTGTCTTGCGCTCAGTACAACGGTGTCTATGCAACACTACGAGCGCCGTGTGTTGCGATCGTCCGTCCCTCTTACGTAATGTTAATCACGATAACGCCGTGCGTCGATATACGCGCGGTTATGGTCACCTCTAAATTAAGGTGTTATGCCAGTCCATCCGCCTACTCGCTTCCCAGACCAATATAATCATTGCTTAGTGCGCACTCAAGTACTGTCTGCGGATCTCTGCGTAACACCGCAGCTGTGTGCAATGTACATTGTACGGGGTCTCGTTACGGGTGTCTATTGCAGTATAAACTTGCCTATGCAACGATATCTTCCGTACGTGTGCACTGCAGTGTAACGGGTCTTTGTGGAACAATGTCTGCGAAGATCTATGCGTACTGCACTGAGAAACGCTGTGTAATAATAATATCACCCTCTCTCTCTCGACCACTCTAATTAGTGTGCTGCTGCAGTATACGGATATGTGTGCCGAGTCTATACCTCCTCGCCTGAGCTTTTTAACACTGAGCGACACCGTCACATGGTGGAGGGGGGTGATGGTGGAGGGGGGTTGGCGCAAGGAGCAGTATAAGTTGTTATTGTTTTTTTTGTCCCTTAATAACATGAAACAGTTGCAAAATAAATGCTTGCGGGCGGGTGGTGGAGGCGGAGCGAGTGGAGTTTGTGTGTCGCCGCGCCTGAGTGTGTGTTCCGTGCGTGTGCCTAGAGAGGGTGTATGTGTGCTGCGCGCGGCCTTGGGGTGTGGGTGTGTGTGCGTTGCACGTGTGACTGGGGAGTGTGTGTGTCCTTCGACACTTCACGTGGCCTCAAGGTGGTGCATATGGCCTGGCACAGGCGACGTGGTGACGTCACCGCCACTTAGTGGCGATATGCGGTTGTTGTTGTGTGTTCCTAGAGTGTGTGTGTGTGTGCGCTGTATCCGTGCATGGAGCATGTGTGTGCTGGACGTATGTATATGTACACCGGTGACGATTTTCTGAACCGGTCTTGGGCCTCCCCTAGGTCGACTCAGCCTCAAATGAGTACCTGGTGCAGTGTCTACACATCGCCACTAGGGAGACAAAAGCGGCCGGGCGTGGTGCTGCCCACCCACCCCCTCGTGTGAATTGTTGGCCTTTATAGATGTTCGCTAACAGCCCTTGACCCTAGAGCAGTGGTTCTTAACCCGGGGTGCACGCACCCCCTGGGGGTGCAAATGCCCTTGCTGGGGGTGCGAGACATGCCAAATTTAGTATTCCTTGTATTATATGAGTTGCATCATATGTGTATTTATTAATAAGGGGTGCTGTAACATATTTGAGAACCAAAGGGATGCAGGCTGCAGTAAAGGTTAAGAACCACTGCCCTAGAGTCTGTTCAGGCTATACGGTGGATCTTTGAATGCAAGAACGTCGCCCCCGTTATAGGTTGTCGCATTGTACGTTGTTTCGCCTATACGCTGCCGATTAATTATGGAACATATTTCCTGATGTGTAACGTTTTTCACACGCGCCCTTTAAAAAAAAAGTGCTAAAAATGTTACGCAGTTTTTAAAATCGGAAAGCGCGCGGTGAAAACGGACTATTTTGCAATGTTCTGTCGTACGCAAATGCCGTGTGCCACTGCAAATCCCTCCGCCAAGCGTTGAGCCTCCGTCTGATGAAGCTGGAACAACAAGCAGCCACACATGCTTGTGGCAAAAACATGCAAACGAATGCTGTGATAAATGCATTGTCCTTCAACCTGATTGGTTCAACACTAGAGACAGCTTTCGTTGGAGCCTAGTCTCAGTGCTTAGCGAAGTGTGGCCTAAAGGCAAGCAGTTGTCAGACAATGCAAGTATCACAGCATTTGTCTGCATGTTTTTTGCCACAAGCATGTGTGGCTGCTTGCAAACTGGAACCTTTGCAAAAAGGTGTCCATTTGGTGTTTTAAGATCTTAACACGTCTCTCATTGCCACAAAAGGTGAAACCTTATATATTCTATATTAGTCATGGGAAGGACGCAGGCCGCAGGATATGAAGCTTGTCAGACTACGCACTCTTGCGATGCACTCATTTTAATGAACGATTGTGAATAATAATACGTGCCCTTAAACTCCTGTAAATATGTTTTTGTTATGCGTTTTATATAATCTTGCCAAGTTCACTATCATTCGTGCAAGTGAGCGCGACTCTTGCTGCAAGTCAAAACTGCTGCAACTGAAATGTTACACTCTCAGACGGTCGCGTGGCTAATGCTGATGGACTGTGTACAAAATGGTTGATATTTTACGTGGAGGAGGCAAATTGCTTATTTAACTTGGTAAGAGCACCACGGGGTGGATGGAGGACACGGAGCCAGCGGAAGGGGGTGCTTTGTGTATCTGTGTTGTTGTTTGTGTACGCGGTGCCACCCTTATCTGTTGGTTGTTAATGGATAATGTAAAATCATTGATCATTTTGAACTTTTCATTTGCAGACGTCCAGCCCCTCGTGGCGCCAGGAGACAGGGTCAGTTGAGATGAAGCGGCCACTGATAATTATGAGGACACAACTATGATTTGGTCGTGACGTCACGAGGGACGCTTGCCGTGTTTTCACGCGCAGCTCTCATATTCGCCGATTTCATCTAATTTTCCTCTAAGATAGAACTCAGCACTTGATTCAAGCTGTTGAATTTTTATTTATTGTCAAGCTATTG
>JAZEWU010000043.1:321050-332946 GCA_036362915.1 Geotria australis | reverse complement strand
GCCGGGGTCTGAGAGAAACGGTATTTCGATTCTCTGTATGTCCTGTACATATGGTCGAGTTGACAAATAAAGTTGAATTGAATTTGAATTGAATTGAATACAATAGGGCACATTTCGTGAGGGTAAACAGAATAATAGAGAGGACTGTACACGTAACTCTCAATGACTTGTTGCAGGAACACCAATTTCCCAGGACAGCTGCCTGGAAAAGCAGAGCGAACCTGGAAAAACGAGTACAGGTGGAAACCCGAGGGATACTGCACCCTCAGCAATGGAACAATTTGATCGGATTCCCAGACTTGATGGATGCAGGATCAACACAGCAGCACTGGGTCCACGAACTCCAGGCAGACGCAGCAGCAGTGGCGATCCTCCACCGTTGGCCATCGGCGTCATCAAATTCCACCTTATGCCGATATCTCCGTGTTGTACCGCCTCCTCCTCGGCCTGCTCCTCCGCTCCATCCTCCAGTTTCCTTCCCCCTCTTGGTCACCTCCTCCTCGGCCTCTTGTTTCTCCTTCACTATCGTCGCCATTGCTTTAGTCAGATTGACGTTTGGTGGCTGTTCCACGACACGACCGCACAGCAGCAGTTTGCGTTCCTCGACGCTTGCCGTAATTAATCGGTCCACCTACAATTACCCCCCACTTCTCCCTCAATCAAGGCTCCCCTCCACCCCAAATAGGCCCCCCACCCCCCCCCCTCCCCCCAGGTTCCCTCGCATCATGTAAAGGCCGCCCCCGTTCTCACGACCGGTGTTTGTCCAAGTCCACAGCGCGACCTCGCGTGGCCTCCGGGAGGCGGTGACCTTCACCCCAGCGACACGACCTCTACGTCCTCGGTGCACACCAGGCCGTGCGTCCCCATGGAGACCTGGGAGGGGCGGCCCGACACCAGGCTCACGGGGACGTGGAACGACCCTGCGGGGTCGGGGGTCACGAGATCACAGAGGGGTAGGAGGGTCAGGTTGGACATGAGGTTGGGTCAGGGTAAAAAGAATAACCAAACTACCGTGAGGGTGAGGGTGAGCGGTACCCTCGTGCTCGGTGAGGGCCCCCACAGCGGCTGCCGTTTCCGCAGAGAAGACGATGTGGCCCCCACTTGGCAGCGTGGTCATCGCAGTGACCGCGCCCTCGCTGCTCGCACACAGACAAAGGTCCCCCGTGTAGCCAACGCAAACTGTTCGGGCAAGTGCCGTTAGCGAGCGGCACATGAGACGGTGGCGTGGTTGGGACCGCGTCCGGCCGGCTTTGTCTCCCCGGTGCTGATATTTGTACGCGGCACCAGGCGCCCGTTTAAAACTGTGAGTGTCAGGGTGAGTGTCAGTGTGTCAGGCCGAGTGTGAGTGCTGGGTCTCGGTGGTGCAGGCTGGCACCTGTTAATGGCCATGGTGACGGTAGCCGAGTGGTGACCGCCCGGCTGGCTCATCATGTCCACTTCGGTCCATCCCCTGTCCACCTTTCAGGGGAGCAGAGGGCTGGTCAGTGGTAGCCCATACACTGTCATCAGCCCATAGATTGTCATCAGCCCATACTCCCATACGTTGTCATCAGACATTCTCTCTGCGCTCCCCCCATGGATCGTACGCGTACCGTTGTGGAGGGGTTTGCGTGTTCCCAGGAACCCCAGAGCTGGGTCACCCTATTCCAGCACTCCTGCTTGGGTCTCCCTTGGTTAACAACAAGTCTGGAGTCTTGCTCTCCTTCTTGACGAACAGGTCTGAAATCTAGCACTCCTGCTAGGATCTCCTTTGGTGAGGTTCCAGACAAACAACGATCCAAAGACCCTCCGACTAAACGAGGTTGGCGTCAGGAAGGGAATTCGGCCATAAAATCCTCGTCCAACACCCCCACCGGCAACGGAAACGGACACGCAACATTCTCTATCCGTCGTAAGAGTGGGGGGGTATTCTCCGGGTTCCTCCCAAAACTCTCGCGGACAGAGCCGGACAAACACGTAAGCGCGGTTAACGCGCGCGGTGCGCCAACACTCACCATGACCTGCACGAGGGACACGGAGCCGTCGGGGTTGATGGCCTGCACGACGGTGGCGCCGCCTCCCCCGCCAGCGTCCTCGTCGAGCAGCGTGGCGGTGAGCAAGGTGGTCTCCTCCTGCTGCTCCTCGTGCTTCGTCACCATGACGCCGTCGTCGCCGTCGCCGGCGGCCCGCGCCAGCTGCGCCGCGGGCGCGTCGTCGAAGGCGTAGAGCAGGTCCTCGCGCCCGTGCTGCCGGTAGCAGTTCTTGACGATCGTGCGCAGAGCGTGCGTCCACGACACCTGCGGTTGGCGCGCGCCGCGCGGGCGGCCGCCCCGGGGAATCGTGAGTTCGAGCCCGCTTGCCGGCCGCCCCGCGTATCGCCCGCGGTGTGCATTCGTCGGAGTGATTTCTGCTCTTAAGGCCGCTGCCGCCGCACGGCGTTTGCGCTCGCTCGCGAAGAGAGACGTGGGCGAACTCGGGAGTGCGAAGAGGAACCGCGGACGAGCGGGGAGGCGGCGGCCGCAATCACGTGACGAGCCGGTGGCAGCAATTGCCCGAGCTTTGTGGCCCTCTATGTATGAAGGCATTATTGGCCAAATAACGAGTGGGAGGAAACCTGGTGACACCGGTTCGATTCCTGCGTACGGCCCACATTGGGAGAATTAAATATGAACCGGTCCCAAGCCTCCCCTGTTTTAGCACTGCGAGAAAAAGGCGGCCACACGTGGTGCTGGCCACCCACCCCATTGTGTGCCGTGCTGCCCTATACAAGTGCTACTCGCTAACAGCACTTGACCCTACGGTCTGCTAAGACTATACATGGGGGATGTTTGTCTTTGAGAGTGTATGCGTGTACGTGTTTACGCGTGGGCCCCACCAGCTGCTTCTGCTGGTGCGAGCGGGCGTCGGAGCGCACGTTGGCCCAGGGCACGTGTCGCGGCCACCACGGGGGGCGGCACGCCTCCTTGCCCCAGCCCGGCTTCCCGCGGCCCGTCGAAAACTTCAGCATCTCCGGGATGAAGGCCCGCAACTGGGCCTGCTCCATCATCGCCGTGTCACACACACACACAGACAAAAAACAACCCCGTTTAGCCTTATGAGCATACGGTCAAGGGCTGTTAGCGAGTGGCTAAGGCCGGCACAGCACACGAGGGCTGCGTGGCCAGCACCATGCCCGACGGCAGGGTGGTGCAGTAGTAACATCTGCGCCTCACAGAAAGAATGGTCTTACCCGAGGCGCTTCGATTTTTGCCTTGGGCACCTTTCTGCGGGGAGTTTGTGTTCTCCCCCTGTTCTGCGTGGGTTTCCTCCCATCGTAATATATAGGACGCAGTGTGTGGCAATATGTTAGCGCCGCCTCCTCCGCCTCTCTGCGGTTTCCTCGCTACGCCTCTGAGTCGTTCTCTCTTCGAATGAAAACCTTCAAAAACGAATGTGCCACGCGTTCTGAATAGTTTATTATTATTACAGAACGAGCACATACAGACACACACGCGCGCATACGCTCACAAACGCGTGCCTGCGTCATCTTGTCCACGGAGACGGGGATGCCGTCGATGAGGAGTGGCGGGAGCTCCGGTTGGCGCTGCCCGGCGTGCACCGCGGGCGCGTGCGCCGACAGCGCCGCGTCCACGTCCTCCAGGATCGACGTCTTGTACTTGCGCACCTGGGGCGGCACGCGGACAACGGCCACAAACATCCCCCGTATAGTCTCAACAGACTGCAGGGGCGAGTGCTGTTTGCGAGTAGCACCGACGAAGGCCGGCACGGCGCTCTGGGCGGTGGTGTGGCGAGCATCGTGGCCGGCCGTCTTTGCGTTCCCAACTACCTACATTTTCTCGGCTCGCTCACCGCCGCTCACTCGCCCTCACTCGTTCCCGTACCACGTTGTCGAGCGGCGCGGCGCCGAAGGCCTTGAAGATGGGGTTGGGTTTCCGCGGCGACACGAACAGCACCACCGCCTGCTGCCCCACCCGCGTCGTGTACTCGTCTATCATGCCCCTCAGCTTCCTGCGGGGGCGAGGGGTGAGAGCGGGGGGTTGGGGTTAGGTGCTCGCTATCGGCACTTGACCCTACAGTCTGTTAAGGCTATACGGGGGATCTTTGAGGGGGGGGGTGAAGGGGAGGGTGAGGCCGTGAATTTATACATGAGTCTCAATGCAGCGTGAGTGACAGTGAGGAGAGAGTAAGGCGAGCGAGGCGAGAGTGAGGTGAGTGAGGAGGGGGTAGCGAGTGCGGCGTGCGTGCCGCTGCGCTCACCGCAAGAGCCGCGTCTGCTGCCGCTTGCGCACGAACGGGTTCGACTCGAAGGCGTGGAGCCGCCGCCGCCTCCTCCCCGTCGCCACGGCAGCGGCGGCCGCCAACCCCACGGGGCCTCGGGTGGCGACACAATGCAGACGCGTTACCTCTCGCGAGTCCCGTGCCAGAGTGCCACCCAACATTAACAGAAAATGCGTACTTATCCCGAGAGCAAGAATGGATTTTGAATGGAGCAACTGAAGGTTGGCTAAATGCTATTCTCACCCTCGTGACCACAGGAGCTTGGCCGGGTGAGTGTGCGGGCAGGAAGCGAGGGTGCGAGTGAGCGTGGGTGAGCGTGGACGGGGGAGCGAGCCTGGGTGAGCGAGCCTGGGTGAGCGTCCTTACCAGAAGCAGCGAGGTGAGCAGTGACCTGATCGGCTACGCTGGCCGCGAGGGCACCGCCACCATCATCGTAACCGTCATCATCGTCATCGTCGGCCGAGGATGACGACGGTTCATCGTTATCCTCTTCAATCTCTTCAATATCTTCGTCGTGAGCCGACGTAGGTTCCAGCCCCCTTGTGTAGGCATCCATCTGTTGGGTGTTTGGCAAGGAGTCAGTGTCTCAGGAGTCCGGGTATCGGTGATGTGTCAGGCGAGGCGTTAAGTGTGTCAGGCAAGGTTTTAGGTGTTAGTGTGTCAAGCGAGGTGTCAATGTGTTATAGGTGAAATCGGTGTGAGGCCTCCACCTGATTGGCGATCGCTGTGTCATCAGTGGTGGGACATGGTAGCTCCTCCTCCTCCGTGCCGACCGGCACCTCCATCGCTGCATGAGCCGAGCACACAGCATCGAAAACACGGACAGGGAATAGCTTCATGGATGGCTTCACTTGCACAGTCGTTGATGACTGAGATGAGACCACAAACTCACTACACTTTAAAGCCTGATTTAATCACAACTCATTCCATGTAGATCTATGGGTCTCTACATAAGTCTACGGTTCTCTACGTAAGTTATCGGTGACGGGGCTGAGACCATCAACATGCTGCATTGGCTTAATCACGGTTTGGCCACTGAAACCCAGATTCGAACCCAGGTTTTCAACGGTGTTGGCTCAGTTTCTGACCAGGCCACTACGAACCCCACAAGCCACCCATTCACCACAATGTGGCTGTTTAACTGCTTTGGTCAGATGGGGCTACAAGACCGGCCCAACCACCTGTGAATGTGGAGAAGCAGACCATACTATGGAACACTGCCTTGTCTGTGCTCTACTACCTTGCGGAGTTCAATGAAAATGCAAGGGGCTGTAATTTAACCATCGCGCTTCGAAGAATCGCAAAGAAGACTGCTCAGAGGGGAATGCTGTCGAACACTGTAAATATAGACGTGAATTCTTAAGGAACTGTAAATATTGTCAAAGGATTTGTAAATATTGGACCTCTAGGGTTCAGTTTACATTCCCTCTCTGGCACTGCAATTCAAACACCTACACATTAATCAGCCCATGACCAATCACACGGAATGTGCCTGGTGTTATCAGATGTTTAAAGCTGACCATGTTTGTCTGGGATAGCGCTTGAATGGGCGGCCACCACGCACAATCAGGTCGTCATATGGAGCTATGGTTCAACGTTTTAGGCAGCAGAGGGCAGAGAAGTAAAACCCTTCGTGGTACTGAACTTTCTATGCAACCACAAATATGCTTCCAGTCTTCACCAACCTATACAAATGAACGCGGTGAAATGTGGTTATAAAATGTCCACGGCCTGCACGGTGTGGAATGTGGTTATAAAATGTCCACGGCCTGCACAAACACTTCGAAGCCAAGCTGAAAGACGACGATGTCCAGGAGCTAGCCATCGTGCTTCGAAGCATCGCAAAGAAGAAGACGGTGTGAAATGTGGTAATAAAATGTCCACGGCCTGCACGGTGTGAAATGTGGTTATAAAATGTCCACGGCCTGCACGGTGTGGAATGTGGTTATAAAATGTCCACGGCCTGCACGGTGTGGAGAGGTTCTCATCCAGCAATGGATTTATCCGAGCAGTGGTGGCCGTGGTTGCCCCAAGTTCCGAGTACCTCCCAGTTCCAAAAGCCCCCCAGCTACCTGACCCAATTGTTTAAGGCGCGCTTTCCCACAATTATGACTGGCCCACAGTGCCACGGCGGTCGCGGGCCCTCATCCACTGCTGGATGAGAGTCTCACAGCAACGTGCGTGTCTCGAGGGTATATCTTGACCATACATCACTACGCTGGTCGGTGTCCTTTGATGAGGGGGGAAACGACGTCGGAGCACAGTACAGTACAACTATGTGTTCGGCAGCAACTGCGCTCCGCTCACAATGTCAACAAGACGCGGCCTATAGCGCATGTTTATTAGCGCGCGGGGTTGCACTCACAAACACGAATTAGGCTCAAACCAGCTCGAGGTGCGTAGTTTTAAGGGATTAGGCGCATTTCTAAAACTGCATTATTAACTGACGCAGCAACGTTACACACTATACGTCAATACGTAACAGTACACATTATTTACAACTGCAATTCGTCAAAACCCTATATCACACACACCTTTGCCAATTACACCCTAGGCCCAGGCTGGAGGAGCGCGCGTCTTTAGCAGTGAACGGCTAGTGATTCGTGAAGGAACTAATAAACACGCACCCCACTGCGCCAAGACACTAGTGAATATTTTCGCCTGTTAAATTTAAATCATTTAATAACCGCGCCCGCTCGGTAAGGTGATTGTTCCCGGAGCCGCAATGTCGCACCGGTCTCGCCTGGTTTCCCTCGCCGGCTTCAGGGCCTCTTCTTGTGGCGTCACAATCAGGCGAGATCAAGGCTCGGGCCCGGCCAACAAGGCCCCGGGGGTTGGAATCGACGATCAAACGCACTGCGGTGATGACGGTGCCACGCACGACAATGACGTAATGACGCACGTCGGCCATCCAGCGTAATGCGTCTGCCAGCGAGGGGCATCCCCGTTACGGCCCATGATGTCATTATAACAACTGGAGGTGCCGGTTACGTCACCACGGCGCCTGTGCCAGGCCAGACGCACCTTGAGGCCACGAAATGTCGAAGGCTCGCTGACAGGAGGTCATGCGACAGACCCAGGTGCCACGGCCTCACAGAAATAGAACCACGAGAAATGACTGGAGCCTGACGCTGGGCGCGTTAAATAGCATTTTTATTAAATCTCATCCGACATACAGCACGAGAATTTACCACCTTGAGAAAAAAAGAAATCACATTTAAAGAAGCGCCATAACGGAAAAGCATGAATCCTTATTACGTCATCATTATTACTGTATTATGATTACTGTTGTGATTATTGTTACGGTTGCGTTATCGTTACGATTACAACTACCTTCTACTTACTGTGGTCATGCACGTGCGCCCCCGCGTTCCGAGACCCATCCCAGACCCCACATCGGCCCAGCCTGGCCCAAGTCCGAAGAACCCTCATAACATGGAATCAATAGATGATGGTGTGAACCTGCTGCAACAACCGTGGAGACACAAACTGCTGCCACCACATCATAGTTGGTTTTTGGAACCCATGATGCGTGGGAAATGGGTCACGGTTAAAATTGGTTCTCAGCACAGTGACCAGTAACCAAACAAGTAAAGCTTCAAGTTTAATTTGTTTCTGCGCTCCATTTGGTGAGACTTCCAGCTCTAGGACTAAAAAAATATCGGTTCGACTGCCATGCTATGAACCTGTCACGTGCACAGCGGGTTGGGGGGGGTGCTGCGCTCCACTCTGTGGTTCAGAGGGAGTGCTGCAGGATTCGCTTCCACGGGTCCTTTTCCTACACGAAGCATATCACTCACGTCTAAGAGATCTGATGGAATCATCATCCTAGGACTTGACGCCGATAGCGCAATTCGGGTAAAATTTGGAGAAAAAACAAAAAATATCTGTGAAAATGGGCACGGCTTTGCTTTGGATCAATTACAGAATTCTAAGGAATCGTTGCACTAAGCTGATTCGGTCTTTCAAACATCAAGTATTGCTGCCCCTGACTTTTGGATTGACCGCGTTCCCTGGTTGTGGTTTCAACCTCTTTCTTCCTTGGCCATTAACAAAAATCCTTCCTGGATATAACCAGGCACGAGTTAGCAATATATTTTTGTTACTTGCTGTAAGTTTTACCCAAGTTAAGCACGACTTGATTGGCGTTTTCCTTGAATGTGTTTTACTACTCAATATCTGCAATGTTACAATTTATACACCGCTGTAACTCGCTTTTTTAACCAAGTTTCTTCGCTAGTCACTCTTCTAAACGAGCGTTAAGGCTGAATGTTTCTTACCCACGTCAACAAATAAAATCAATCAATCCAATGGTCTGCAGCAGTGTCCTTGGCAACAAGCAGCAGTATCTGGCGTCACCGTGCTTTCGTGAGGTCACCAATTTGGCCGTGACAATGGCACCCATCGTCCCTTACATTTTCATTCAAGGTTTGCGTTGCAAGAGCACCGATGGGGGTCACGAGGTCACGGGCGGCAAGCCAAGCGCGCCTGCGCGGGTTCAAGCATCTTGGTGGCGACACCCCGGCCAGGCCGGCCGCCCGTGGCGCCGCGTGACCACCCCACCCACCACCCGCCCAGCTGTGATATGTCGTCGTCATCGTAGTCGGTATTAACGCTGGCGCCACACTACCGCTGCCGATATGATTTGCGGAGATGGGGTGGCGGGCGGGATGGGGCACGCGTGCGCGTGCATGTGCGTGCGTATGCGTGCGTGCGTGCGTGTTATATATTCATTCTTGGTACACCTGCTGCGTGTGCACTTAATAGCTTTTTTTTTCTCCCTGCGACCCCTCCCCCAAGCCCACAAAGAGATGAAACAACAAGACAAGAAATGAAGACGTTGAGATTCTGCGTCGAACATTCAGAGAATTTTCTACATCGTCCACTACGCCCACCGCGACTGAAATTCTACGAAGAGTACAGTGATCAACACGGGCAACCGGGCCGGGCGACCGCCCCCAGCAGCGCCCATCAAGTCAGTGCCTTTTATGCTAGTCTCGGGTCTGGAGTTTAAGTCAAGTATCAGTCTGTGGATTTCTACCGAATTGTCCTCTTCGTCCAGTGGACTAAAGCAGTCAAATATTTAGTCCGAGAGTCCTATGGTTCTCTGTGCAAGTCTATAGAGTCTATGGACTGTAGACTTACACAGAGGCCCATAGATAGACCCACAAGCGGTTTAGTGAAGTCTTACTCTGTGAGTTTGAGTCGCCCCTCTTCGTCTCGTGACCAAAGCAGCCGCGCGTTTGCTCTCGGACTCCGAGTTGTTACACGTCCGTGTGAGGAGAGGAACTCGCACCCCCTCACTGTCATTGGCTCGGACAATCAGAAAACTTGTTAAATCTTAGCACGAAGCCAATTGGCACGTCCGGTCTTCCTCGGTGCACCGCCGTCTGTAACAGCGCGAGTAAACCATCTCGGTCTGCGTCGTGAGACAGGCTCACGTCGTGTCGTCTCGGTATCTGTATGGCGGCAGTCGCAGTCATTATCGTGGTCCGTGACGTTCGTCCAATCGCAGTCACCGTCAACTAAAACCAAAGACGCTGATGAGCGCTGCGCGGCCGCCGGGCTACGTACGGGTGGGCACGGGGAAGGGGTGAGAGCTTGGTCAGGCGATGCTCGTCCTCCCGGCGCCCTGCCAGCTAGCCCGACCACGGGCTAGTACCTACACACACACACGCGAGTGCGCACACAGACACACGGGCAGCCTGCTGTTAACGATGATCATCATCAGCAGCATCATCATCATCATCAGTCAAGACCAATACACACTGCTGGCTGAAGGCCTCCCAAATCCGCGGTGGTGGCATGAAGCCTGCCGCTCAGATTAGACGCCGTGCACCGCTTCGACAAATCACTTACACTCAAACACGGGCCCTGGCTTAGCCACGCGGGCGGCACCGGATCAGGCTCAACGGAATGGTATGCGGCCGCGGGCGGCATGGCACGCAGACTTGGCACCGGGTTTGGCAACGTGTGCCGCACCTACGCGACTGTGACTGGCGTGGCTGCCCAATTCACAGCGGTGCCTCCGCGCTACCCAACTCCTAACGTTTCCTGTGAGTGATGAGACAGCCGCGGTTAAAACCTCGATACGTCTGCGTGTGCATGTACGCCTGTGTGTGTCGACCTTCATAGGTGCTCGCTAACGGCACTTGCCCCTACGGTCTGTTAAGGCTATACGGGGGATCTTTGTCTGTGTATGTGTATGGCCGTGGTGATGTCACCCGCCGCTTAGGGGCGAACGGCGGTTGTTGTCGTCGTTGTGTATGGGAAGCGGTGGTGCAGTGGTTATCGCCTCTCTCTTTGAGAATGACTGAATATTGGTGACACAGTAAAATTTTACTTAAATTTTAAATGTACTGATTCGGTCCACCAGCCCTCGCTGCTGCCTTATAGGCTCCAACGTGCAGCGTATCCAGCAGCGCGACCCGGCTGAGTGCGCGAGTGAGTGGCACACACCTGTAGTAGTTGGGCTTGAAGGGTCCGTTCTTGTTGATGCCCAGGTACTTGGCCTGCTCGTCCGTCAGCTCGGTCAGGTGCGCGTCGAACGTCGGCAGGTGCAGACTCGCCACGTACTCATCTGTGCGCAAAGACAGGGGGTTGGGTGGCCAGCACCGCGCGCCCGGACACCTCCGCAGCGGTGTTGTTTACCCATTGTACCAGTTCATCATTTCAGGCTTAGTCGACCAAGAGTAGACCGAGAACCGGTTCAAGCAATCGTCATTGGCGACGGCCGTGATTAAGAATCGATCTCAGGTCGGAGGGTTTGTAGCACAGCGTGCTAACCACCGCACTGCCGCCTATCTGTGCGAAGACAAAGATCTCCCGTATAGCCTTAACAGACTGTAGGGTCAAGTGCCAGTAAGCGAGCGGGTGAGTGTTTGTTGCCGGAGCGGGTTACCCATTTTCTTGGGCAGCAGGTAGACGTCCTGCTTGTAGCGACCCTCGGGGGCGTTGTACAGCTCGATCAGAGCCAGCGCCTACAGCGGCGGCGACGCCAGCGAAGAGGTGGGGGCCGGAGGGTCGGTGCGGAGAGGAGGCGTGCGGGGTAGGGGAGGTGGTCGGTGCGGAGATAAAGAAGGGTTTGACATGGGCGGAGAGGTCACCATTCAGCAGCCCACTCGAGTCCGTCGCCATAAGAGTTAATTTACGAGGGGGCAGCACCGACCTATGACCCGAACGTCAGAAGGCGGCGTGATTGGGACGGGATCGCGCTGAGCGGGGACAGCGTACCTGCGTGGTGGCGGTGATGGACAACACGAAGGACGGCACGCTGGAGCAGCTGAGGTTGAGCAGGCGACCCTGAGAACGACACGCACGCACCACGCGTCACCCCGCATCCTTGCACCGCGCAGTGCTGGAGCGTGAGGCGCCAGTGCAGCGCGGGAGCGCGGCGCGCGAGTGCGGTGCGTTGGTGTGGTGCCTGAGTGCGGTGCATGAGTGAGTGCGGTGCGTGAGTGTGGTGAGTGCCTGAGTGAGCGTGGTGCGTGAGTGTGGTGAGTGTGTTGTGCGTGGGTGCGGCGCCGCACTTCTGCGAGCAGCAGGATGCGCTTCCCGTCAGGCCAGATGATGTGGTCGACCTGCGAGCGCACGCGCTCCCACGTCAGGTCCGGGGTGCGCAGACTCGCCTGCGGGGGAG